>PVJS01000023.1:51984-233900 GCA_004027185.1 Glis glis
CTCCGTCTCTCCCTCCCTCCGTCTCCGTCTCTCCCTCCCTCCGTCTCCGTCTCTCCCTCCCTCCGTCTCCGTCTCTCCCTCCCTCCGTCTCCGTCTCTCCCTCTGTGTGTGCGCACACCAATCCATGAGCCTTACCACTATAGACTTAAGACCTCACTCCCACCCCCGCTTTTTTGGTAGTACTGGGGATTGAACTCGGGGATGTTCTACTTCTGAACTACCCCCCAGCCCTATTTTATTTTGAAATGGGGTCTCGCTAAGTTGCTGAGACTGGCCACAAACCCGAGATCCTCCTGTCTTGGCCTCCCAAGTACTAGGATTACAAGCGTGCACCACCACGCCCGGCTGGACCTCATCCCTTCTCCTAAGCCTTCTGTGACAGGCTGTCGTGGACAGTTCTGTGTGTTTCCCCTCCGGTCTTTGTTGTACTGTGCTTCCACCGTGTTGCTTTATTTACTGGATGCGCCGAATCCTTGTTGAAAGAATGCGTGGATTCTTGTGATAAGCCAAATTTAGTTTCTTGGCAAGTTCTACAAATGGACTTACGCGTTAAGATGTAAATAACTCTCTGGTGGTGTTGCGGAACCCTTCAGTCCCATGTGACATGAATTCCGTTTGCTTTTGTTCGCATCTTCGGGCTTGAAGGCTGCGTGCCTCAGAGGCCCTGTAGTTGGGTCCTGCGCCTTTGAATGGGCATCCTCAGTTACCCTGGCACACGAGGACCACTGCCTCAGACCTGCGCAGAAACAGGTTCCATGTCTGTGACAGTGTCGCTTGTGTGGTGCCACTGGTCCCTCTGCCCTTCCTGGGGCGCAGCTTGCTCTTCAGGGCTGTATTTTCTTGGGTTCTGCTGCACCGGCCACCTCCCCCCACCCGAGGTACAAGCTGGTGGAGCACCTCGGGAGGCAGAGGTGGGAGACGAACCCCTCGCTCAAGGAAGGGACTGCTCTGCGGGTCTGTCTTCTGAGCGGTTGCACTTTGGGACTCTAGCTGCTTTTGGGGGTTGGGTCAGGGGTCCTCAGGAAGACACTCGGGTCCCGGTTGCATTTTGGGACTCTAGCTGCTTTTGGGGGTTGGGTCAGGTCCTCAGACCTCAGGAAGACACTCGGGTCCCATGTAACTTCACGGTCTCCCTGAAGCCTGTTTAATACCTTTTCCCGTGGACAACAGACATGAAAGAATTGGCCAGGCAAATTGCAGTTACTAAATTCACTTTCCTCCTGATTTTGCGTCCAGATTTAACCCGTCGCCCGTAATCATATGAAGACATATAAACCAGAGGAATGAGTAGGATGTTGGAGAAGCAGTAAAGCTAGACAAACAGATCCTTGCGTTGGGCCCGGTCACTTGTTTGAAATCGTCCTCTGTCCCCTGGAGGATGACATGTGGGCTGAGGTCATGGTCCCCAGTGGTGTCCCCTTTCCTCCTCCTCCACCCCACGGGTCAAGTCCTGCCCTGGCGTGTGTGACTCTTACTCAGTGAGTTGAATCTTCGCAGCCCTAAAGCTGAGTCTCTGACCTCCTCAATCCGTGTGGTAACAAAGCGTGACCCCTCGACTGTGCCGTCCAGGGCCCTGCGGTATCAGACGCTGCTCGGGCTGGTCTCTGCGTGGATGTCAGCTGCTTCCAGAAAGGGAGACCATGGAGGAAATAGGCTTCCTCGTGAAGACTGCTCTTAGGGATGAACCGTGGCTCCCAACGCTACCGTAAAGTCAAGTCGCTTAGGTTGACCGTGCCCCAAGACCCTCTGGTCGCCAGTCCTTCTGGCCGAGTTCTGTAACTAGTTTGTAATTTTCCTTTTAAAATACCAGAACATAAAAGTTGTGTGTCTGTTAACAGTTGTGTGAATCCTTAGTGCCAGCATCTCACCATACTCTTATACATCCAGAAGTGCGTAGGAAGGAGGAATGGGCGTTTTCTGCCTTGGGGTTGGTGGCGTTGGATTCGTCAACATCCTGGGGGTCTCTGCTCACTAGATACGCAGTTTGTTCCCGTGACAGATAGCTTTCTTTTTTTTTTTTTTTTTTTTTTTTGTTCCTCCTGAATTCTCATCTGGTACTTCATCATTTCAAACACTCCTCTACAACTGACTTACGTCTTCCGCCTTTGCTGATTTGCTCCTTAGGATTTTTGAGGACACTGGAAATGACATCGTTAGACTTAGAAGATTCGAACGTGAAATAAAATAACCTCCAAAGAAGCATCTGCATGTGGACACTGCACGGCTCCCTGTGGGTGGGTGCGGGCGTGCCGATCGGCAGTCCCGGGTCCCTGGGCTGGGGCCTGGTTCCGGGCTTGGCTGAGGATCTGTGAACCAGCCGAGAGCTGTTCCAGGCTCTGGGAGAGGCTGCAGGACCAGGGAGTGGGCAGCCACCCCGAGGTCGCCCAGTCTTCAGTACTCCATGGTCATGTGCTGGGGACAGTGCCCTGATTGATGAGCTTGGACTTGGCAGGGGACAGACATGGGGGAGCAAAGCGAGCCAAGCCCTGTGCTCTGTGAACTGCGCCTGCCTCTCTATTAGCTCTTCTTCATGGCTTGGTGTGACTCGGAAGTGAAACGGGTACAACGGTGTCTCCTGCTCCCGCTGGTCTCTGTGTGGCACCATCAGGGACTAGAGGCAGAGGCAGTGGCCCAGGTCCCCGAGTGGCCTGGTGTTAGGGCCGAGGCCTCCTTAGGGGAGGTAGTGCAGACTGGTATGGTAGCCTTAGCTCGGGTTCCCACCACTGGGCACAGCTGGCGGGCCTCTGTCTGCTCGCTCCAAGTGAGGGAGCGTCATTGTGTTAGAACAGAGGCCCCGCACGGCCAGGCAGGGACCATTTTGCAGCTAGCTTTCCTCTAGTCTTCTCTCTCCCCTTCTGAGTTCTCTTTGGGTGCTGTCCAGAGCACCTTTCATTTTGTCCTGTGTTCTGGGTGAAACTTCCTTTTCAAAAGAATAGTGTGGTTCTGGTCCCCGGGAAGTGTTTAAAGGACAAGTATTCACAGGCGGGCTGCTCTTGCCGGGACAGTTAATGCGGAAAGGCTGTTCTCTTTATGTCGAGGTGTGTTCCTGTGACACATCTTCGCTGGAGGGCTTGCAGGACTCCTGGAGGAGTTGGGCGGGGGAGTGGCATGCCACCATGAGCTTGCACAGCACGGCTTGTCCAGGCAAATCCAGCTGTAGCCCTTGGTGAGGCGGCTCTTTGGAGGAGAGCGGGGATCTCTGCAAGCACAGCCAGCTCTTAGTAGCTTCTCTTCCTGGCTGTGGCTGAGAAGAAAGATCGGTGCCCTTTGCCATTCGACTGTTTCTCTGATGGAACTCGCAGCAAAGGGGCTGTCCCTCCGCTCTGAGTTTTCCTGTGGGGGGAGCAGACCGCCACCGAGGGCTGTGGACAGGGGTTCTCCTGCACTTGGCCCCAGGTCGGTCCAGCAGGCACGCACACGCTCGGCACTTGCTGCTGTGCTGGACTTGGGAGGATTCCATGGGCGGCGGCTGCACCCCGGGCTTCAGATGGAACGTTGCCGGCACAGAGGACTCGTGGCTCCTTCCGGAGTCTTCCTCTCAGCCTTACCCCGAGGTTCATGGCACCGTGAGGCTTAGAATTTTCTTGGCCTTCTGCCTTTACTGAAATGCAGAAGGCATTCCCTCTGGACCCCCTGGAACCTGCGCCCTAAGACGACGTGACCGGGAGGCCTGGTTTAGGGTATCCTGATTCCTCAGGGTCCCAGCTCTCTGCTGAACTCTGAATAAGGCCTTCCTGCCTAACTCATTTGGGGGACTTTCCAGAACATGTCGGAGGAAAGAAATCGGCGTGCGTTAGAAGTCCTCTGGGGAGGTGCCGGGTGGGTTTTACAGGGAGTTCATGGTGCCTCTGGAGGCAGTGGCTTTGGCGCTGCCCTGGCCCTTTGGAAGGTCCTGGTGCGTGTGGTTCTCTTGAAGCTCCTGGGATTTTCTTTCTGTATTTCCTACAAATAGAATTCATCAGAGAGGGCTTCCTTGATTTCTTCTTGCCATGTTAGTTTCTCTAGACTTCTTTTGGGGGGATGGGAGCAGCTTGGGATTCTCTCTGCAGGAATCTTCCAGAAAGTTGCTAGCTACTTCCAAGTGGAATGGGGCTCCCCTAGAAGCCATAGGTGCACCTTGCACAGAGTGCAAGAATGGCCATTCTAGGTCTCTCCCCCTCCCCCCGGAATGCCAGCCCTGGGCTTCGAGGCCCTGCCCCCCACTTGGCTGTGAATACCACCTGCTAGTAAATCCCTGAGATCCGTGATAACCCCCCGGGGGGTCCTTTCCAGGCCTCCTTTCTGTGCACATCGTAGGTTCCTTATTTCTAGCCACGGCTCTTAACCCAGCTTCTTGTAGATCCCCCTTTTTCTCCAGTGCTGGCCTTGGTCCTTAGGACGACCCAACTGAAGGGTGAGCACCATAAATCTGCTAAATGCGAACCAACAAAACGAAGCGATTGTTGAATTGGGGTAATAGCCCTCTCACCTCTTATGACACCAACATCCAATTTTGTGGCAGAGGGATTATCTTTTTGCGATTAGGCAGAGGAGTTTGTCCATTATAGTCGGGGGCCCACTCTTGACAATCAGAGGCCTGCAGATGGGGGAGGGCATCCAATTAACAAGTGTCGCTGGATGTGGAGCACATGCCTGGGTTCACATCCCAACTCCATTTGGGGGAAGTCTTTGAACTTCTTTGTGCCCCGGTTAATCATCTGTAAAATGGGCTAATACTAAAGAGTTCCCATAAAGGAATTAGCACGGTTCCTGCCATATAGCACAGCCCCCGAAGGGTTTAAGTGTGTAGGATGTTTCTCTCTAGAAAGAAGCCACTGTCCACTCTACTGGTGCTGCATTTGAACGGTAGTATTCGTAGTGATTAAAAGACGGAGAAAGGTAGAGAGCCATGTGGCCGGGTGGGCGCTGGGAAGTGTCTGCTGAGCCCACCGCCCCGTTCCTAACACAGTCCCTCTGTCGGCAATGTGGCGGTCGTGGGCCGGAGCGCAGCTTTCCATATCAAGCGGGCCTTGCCGCGGAGCAGTGCTTGGCTGTGCGCGCTTTGAATTTCATGCCTGGTAGCTTTCTTTTCTTTCTGTTTTATACAGTCACTGGCAAAAATTAATAGGGAGTTGGACACTATTAAATTCATACGGTTGAGCGGACTGCCACCTGACAATGGCGCTATTCTGAGGAACAAATTATTCCCCCCAAGGACATAATCAACGCCCTGCTCAGCCTCTCCCGGCCTGAATTGCTGCCACAGACAGAGGTCCCATTGAGGCCTGGGGCTGCTAGCAGGAGCAGCGGCCCAGCTGCCCCTGGGACTCGGCGCTGTGGGTCTCTGTCACATCCGTGCCTCGTGGTGGGCGTGGGAACATGCCCGCTTTGTCTCACAGGGGTGCAGTGAGGGGTCCGTGGCGGGTCCCTATCCTGCAACATGTAGGAACCTGCAAAGGACCTCGTGCTGTTTCAGACTCGCTGACCTTTAGCCCCCAATGGCGTTGGTCAGCCATGGAGGGAAGAGGCACGCAGGTGGCTGTGTCCCCAGAAGAGGAACACAGACTGGTATTTCTATGCAGCTTGGGTTCACTGGGAACCTTGGCATCTTTTTCCCTCTGGGACAGTGAGTTGGAAGCAAAGTTCTTCAGAACCTAAAGTCTCAGGGAACCGGCCCATTAGTAATACCTGTCCTGTGTGTGTGCAGGGCCGCGGTTAATTTGCCCTCCTACCTGAGATCAGGGAAAGATGGACCAGTGTCGCTTACCAGTGGCCCTGCACCTCACTGTTGATGGTCCCCAGAAAAAGAAACCTTGTGACAGCCGCCTGGTTCTCTGATCTTGCATTTCTTATTCATTTCCTTGAAACTGCATCTTATTATTATTATTATTTTTTTTTTTTTGGTCCTAGGGATTGATCTTAGGGGCAGTCTACCTCTGAGCTATATACCCTTTTTATTTTTTATCTTGCAACAGGGTCTCGCTAAGTTGCTGCAAACCTGGGTTCCTCCGGTCTCAGCCTCCCAGGTACTGGGCTTGTAGGTGTGCACCACCTCACCTGCCTAAAATTGCCTCTTTTAAGACAGCGCCTTTAGGTTCCAGGTAACCTGCTGTCCTGTCTGTGTCTGCATACCTGCGGTGACTGGTTTTCACGGCTCCCACCTTACCGTGGCTTTCCCAGCTGGAGTTACTCTCCCTCATAGATACCTAGCACCCAGCTGCCCATTTGCGTCCCAACCGACTGTCACTCTAGGTTGTGACCTTGCACGAGTTCTCCACCTCTCACTTGGTCCTGTCAGTGAAGTGGGGTCTGAGCTGTGACCATTCATTTGCGGAGAAGTGAGTCAATCTGTGTAAAAAGAAAATGTCTAACATTTTAAGCGTTTTATTACTCCCTATATAATGCCTCAGGTTTCCCAAGCTTAGCTAATAACGTTCATTAAATTTGGGTCAAAAGAGCAACAATTTACGCAGCAAGGATCCTTCTCTTCTCCCAGCGTGGCGAATTCACCGATCCGGCGCAGGGAGTTTTCGCGGATGCGCAGGGTTCCGGGGCAGAGGGGTGACTTGAACGCTGCTTCCTGCAGAGGCAGGTCTCATTACCCCGCTCATTCATGTTTCACCCTTTTTCTTTGGAACTCCTAGAATGACGGAGACCGGGAAGGTAATGTGAAATGCAGACACAGTAGCTGTGGAGGGAAAGGTAGAAGGATACGTCTTAGGGAGGAGTTTAGAGAGCAGCCAACGGCAGCCGTGTACTAACCAGGTCGGCGGCAAGCCGGCAGTTAAATGAGCAACTAGTGGTTGAACAAAGAGCCCTGAAGCTGTGATTTAGGGGAGCTTGGCAGGCAGCTCTGCCATGATGCTGAAGAAGCCCTCTCTGTCAGCCTCGATGCTGTGGCAGACGGGGCCTTGGCCACTGGCTGCTGGCACCGGGGCGGGCTGCTGCTGTCCCCTCTCACGCCCTGGCCGATGTTCAGAATCCTGGTCCTTGCCTACCCTGTTCACTGGTGACCTACCTGGACAACCTCCCTTCCAAGAAACTGCAGAATCTACAGACAGCCCAGGACCGGGGTCCTCGGGCACCGCCACCCCCGCCCTTTCCTTTTCCCACTTTTTCAATCCTTTTTCAGGATTGGGTTTTTTTCCTCTTCACTGAGCAGCTAAACCGCAACCCGAGATGCCCCAATCTCATTTCCAGCTCTACAGTCTTGTTAGCTGACATTTTTTTTTTAATCTCATCCTGTCGTATTCTCAGGGTATGCGGATTTTCATTCAGCTTCTCCACAGTCTTTCACAGCTTCCATTCTGCCAGGGAAGGATTTCATTTGATTCACCCTTGAAGCAATTTTATGGAAATCATCAGTTCGAAAAATCAGGGCAGGCTGTGGGGGTGGGGTCTGCGTCCATGCAGCTCCAGGGAGCCTGCGCCCAGGCCAGCGGGGGCCTCTGGATTAGAAAGCCAGATCAGCACAGGCTCTTTCCTGAAGGGGGGTTGCAGAAGAGTCTTGGAAAGAGTTAACTGCTCCCTCCTGGAGGGACCCAGTCCCCGCTCTGTCTTCATCGTCTGAAGAGACGCCTGTATAAAAGCTAGCCGGCACGTTCCTGTACCCAGGGGGAGATTGATTTCTTTAGAAACACATCCAGGTATCCTGCATCCCTTGCTGAGACTAAAAGCACGGCGAAGTCCCTTAGAAAAGAGCTCCGTGGCTTCGACGCCGTGTGTCCGCAGGCGTGATGCTGGGGCGGCAGGAGCCGTATCTCTACTTGCACACAGTCACGTGTCTATGTGAGACAGAAATGGAAGAAGGGTGTGCCATGTGTGTTAGAGAGGGGCAATTGTCCCCCCCCACACTAGTTGGCTTGTCATCTTTGAGCAGGCAATACACAAATTTGGAACTAATTTTTTTAAGTATAATTTTGTGTGTGTGGTATTAGGGATTGAACCTAGGGGCATTCTACCTCTGAGCCACACCCCAGCCCTATTTTTTAAGCAACAAGGTCTAAGTTGTTGAGGGCCTCACTAAATTGTTGAGGCTTTCTTTGAACCTGCGATCCTCCTATCTCAGTCTCCCAAGTGCTGGGATTACAGGTATGTGGCACCACGCCCGGCTTAAGTATAATTCCTGGTAGAAGTTATTCAGGGAAAACCCTACATGGTACATGTCATCGTCATGGATCAGAGCACTCCAAGTATGAAAGCTTAGACTTGTTTTATGGGAACAGAATTAAGGGTGAAGAAGGCCAAAGCAAGGGGCCGCCATTTTGTCTTAAGCCAGGTAGGAGACTGGGACTTTGTGAAGCCGGGCGTGTACCTTCCTGTGCTAGAGTAGGTGGGCTTTGTGACTTTGGCCACGACTACCCAAGGCTCTTTCCTTCTAGGTTTTAGGGTCTGAACTGGATCCGTTCAGTACTTTGTACATAGGCCGACTCCCGTCACAGGATCTAGAGTGTGTAATTCTTGTCTGCTTCTTGTACTACCCCCACTGCACTAACACTTTCTGAAGCAGGCACCGTCTTGTTCAAGATTGTAACCCCAGAATTATCAGTCTTGGGCACACGGTCGAGACAGATAATCCTGCTCAGTATCAAAATTAGTGAATTAAGATGGATCACGTGTGTGTGGTGGGCCGGATAATGACCTCCAGAGACAGCCTGGTCCCAGTCACTGGGCCCTGTACGTCACCACACATGGCAAGAGATGTGTTGAAGGTGAAGTGTCTTCAGGTGGGGGCAGGATCCTGGGTTATCCCGATAGGACCTGGCTGGGGCCTAACCACAGGCACAAGTGTCCCTATAAGAAGAAAGAGGAGAGAGTGACACCTAGACAATATTCTTAGCCTGAGGGAGGTGTTTCCCATTGAAAAAAATAATGATGCATTCAACAATTCATCTTCCGGTCCTTATAATAGTCCCCTTGCTGCTCCGGCCCGACCAGCTCTATAGGGATATAGTACTAGACTGTGACCCACTTTGGTTTCCCAGCAGCGCAAAGGTGAGCGTCTGCCTCTGGCTTCCCTGCTGTATCCGCAGGTGGCTGTGGGTGGTGTTGGCTCGGAGTGAGGCTGGGGCTTGCTTTCCCGCGATGGGCTCATCCTTGTTCCCTGCTTTCTCCATAACAATTCTTCGTCCCCAAATTCTTGTGGCATGCAGTGTTTGCATAACCAAAAGCCTTTGGAGAGCCAGTAGGTTTTCTTTAAGCTCCTCATGCTTGCTGTAGTAAGTTTCCTTGTAACCAGGAGTCAAGCAAGATCAGCCAAAACCAACAAGGTGACATTCAAAAGGGATGAATGTGGTGTTTTGCACAAAGGGTGGAAAAATGGGTTTTATGAGTAGACTCCTTGGAGAGCCGAGCGGGCGGCGCTTCATTAAGGAGTGCAGGAGTAACACCTGAGGGTTCGCGCCTACCACCTGCTCCGAGTGAATTAGTGGTGTGACGGGGCTAAAAATAGACACCTGTTTTTTTGAACTGCAGTAATAAACACGTGAGTAATTGTTCCCTGTTCTGTGTGTCTGGGCTGCATCTTGGGCACGGTGTTAAGTGTTGGGCTGTTTTTTTCAGGAAACACTTTTATAAAGTTTGGGAGTTTCAATGAATGACATGTGGCCACTCTCAGCAGAGGTCCCAGATAGGACCCTATCCAGCCGTCCAGGGGGAACTGCCCACAGAGCAGTGAGCTTCCTGTCACTGGGAGGGTTCTAACCAGGATATACATCATTAATCACTCAGGAGCTGTTTTCTGGAATCTCCTGTGTCCCTGCTGCCTAACAGTGCCTGGCATGTAGTTCTATCCAAGCAAGAGACTGGTGATCGTCTCCTAGGAAGTGCACCCTAGCGGCTTCTGTGCCCAGCAGGACAGGACAGCTCCATACCCCTTCCTGCCCTAGGACTGTGCGATTCCAGGTGCCCCTCAAGGACCCACGGCTCACAGGAGAGAAGTGGCTAGCTAAACCTCCTGGTCAAGGGCGTCTCTGGATTTGTAGATGCAATTTGACCTTAGCAGCCCCGTGACCTCTTCTATGCTTCCTGTTGCTAGATTTGGCTGTGTCTTAAGAAGGGGGACAAGAGCCGGACGTGGTGGCGCACACTTGTAACCCTAGTACTTTTGGGAGGCTGAGACAGGAGGATCACACAGGTTTGCGGCCAGCTCAACAACTTAGGGAAACCCTGCTTCAAAATGAGACATGAAATAGGGCCGGGGGTGTAGCTCAGAGATAGAATGCCCCTGGGTTCAATCCCCAGTACTTGGAAGAATAAAGGTGGGTGGAGGGGACATGGTCCTTTTGATGGTCCCGTCCTGAGGACTCAGGGTGGCAAAGTCACAGCTTTGGGAAGAAGAGCCGCCTCCTGCTCTGAGCTGGCAAAAAGAATAAACTGATGGAAAAGTATATGAACTGGAAACCCGGACACCGGATCCGGCACAGGGCGGGGGGATTGTGGTGCTGAAGCACCGTGGTACTTCAGATTCCCTCCACGAATGAAGAGAGGCTCGGTCGCCCTTGGCTGTGCTCTCATGCGCTCTCGCGCTCTCTCTCTCTCTCTCTCTCTCTCTCTCTCTCGTCTGACACCTCCGCTGTCTTTTGTAGAGCACCAAAACTACTTCGGCATCGATGACAACCTCGGCCCGGTGGCGGTCAGCATCCGGAGGGAGAAAGTGGACGACGCCAAGGAGAAAGAGGGGTCCCAGTTCAACTACAGGGTGGCGTTCCGGACCAGCGAGGTAACGGGCTGCTGACGCAGCTCTTGGGGTGGGGTTTGAACCGCTGTTGATGCTGTGGCTCCCGTTTGTTTAAGATAGGGGAGTGAAGCTCTTATTAATGCTCATGATCCCAACAGTTAGGGGCATGGAAAGGAAAGGGGGGTTGCAGGATTTTACTCCAAGTGAACGATTTGGAAACCCGTCCCTGGTGTTCATCAGCAATGATTTTGCTCCCGCTTTACGTGACGGAAAGGATAACATGATAGACAAGGTTCAAGCTGGGCGTGGTGGCACATGCCTGTAATCCTAGGACTTG
This sequence comes from Glis glis, assembly GCA_004027185.1. Taxonomy (NCBI): domain Eukaryota; kingdom Metazoa; phylum Chordata; class Mammalia; order Rodentia; family Gliridae; genus Glis; species Glis glis. The sequence continues at coordinate 62,979 of PVJS01000023.1, forward strand.
GGAGGCTGAGACCAGAGGATCGGAGGTTCGAGACCAGCCTAAGCAACTTAGCGAGGGCCTCTGCAATTTAGTGAGACCCTGTTTCAAAAATAATAAAATAAAACAGGGCTGGGAGTGTAGCTCAGAGGTAGAATGTCCTGGGTTCAATCCCCAGTACTAAAAAAAAGGAAGGTTTAGGGTCTAAGGCACAGAGGACCAACACAAACCACACAATGTGTCGAGATTTGAAAAGGACTTCAAAATCTAACACAGGAAATCAGGTGGCTGCACTGGGGGCCTGGGGGACTCCGCTGGTGTTTTTACCAGTGTGGGTGTGCTGGCTTCCCTCACTTCCTGACACCGAGGGACCCCCTTTAGTTCCTGGGGTTCTCACTTTGAATGAAAAGTGGTATGGATCATTTCCAAAATGTTACATGCAAATATCGCCCCAGCAAACCTGTGTAATTAATATGCTCTGAGAAAGAAAGAGATGTTGTTAAACAAATGTTGCCTATGGGTAGCTGAACAGGTGGATCCGCCGGTTTATACAAATAATCCGATCTAGTCTGCACTGTAGGTTTTTATTCCCTTGGCTTTTTGCGATTCGAGGAATATATATTTGGCAACTCTTCCAGAATGTGTGTGTGGGTTGAATTCTTCTAGGTCAGACAGAAAAGAAAGCCCCGTTACATGTGGGTGTTCCAGGCCTTCGCGCTGGACTCATGCGTGCGAGACGAAGCCCCTCTCTGAGTGGCTTGGTTCCAGTTCTAGACTTGTGCTGTCCACTACAGTAGCCACTAGCCACAGCTGGCTCTCTAAACTTAAAATAATCGAATAAAATCAGACACCCATCACCTGACTCGCTCTACTGACTTCCGAGTGCTCGGCGACCAGGTGGCGGGCGCAGATGGAGAGCGTCTTCACAGTAGCAGGGAGTTCTGTGGGCCTGTGCTAGAATTCTGCAAATGGCGGCCATCCCTGTGACCACGCTCAATCTGAGTCAAGGATCTAGGATGAGGACTTGGGTCTCCTGATCTGCAGGGCTGGGGCCCTGGTTCTCTCTCCTCTTTTGTTAGCCCCGAGCCATGTGTGCAGAGTGGCGACCCTGTGCTTCCAGGACTAAGTCCAGCATGCATCACAAAGCATGAGATATGAGATCCAGTGGTCATCTCCTCAGCCCTGAATCGCCAGCCCATGCGTGCCACCAGCCGCCCACATTCTGCGTCAGGAGGGCTCGGCATGGATGGAAACTGAATAGAAGATAAGAAAGAGAAAAAAAAGATGCAGAGGAATGGGGCGATGGGAGAAGGAGCAGGGAAGAGAGGGATGATGGTGGCTGGGTCATCTTGTCACCTTCCCCAGTAGCCTCCCTCCCCACGTGGGTCCAGTCGTAGACTGCTGTAGTATCCCTGACGGCGCTTTGCTGGACTTCTCCTCCTTCCTAGGCGCGCACCTGCTTATTTCGGCTCTGCCTACCTTTCCCCCTTTACCATTGCTATGTAAAAAGGAGGAATGTCGATTTCCTATCTTCACATGGAACCCTTTAGTTCCTTGTGCCCCACTCAGAACAAGCCTTGCTTCTTTTTCTAAGGCCACCCAACGATGTTGTCCTGCCTAGAAAACCAGGGATAAGCGCTAACTGGTGTCTGGCGTTTGCCCCCGCAGCTCACCACCCTGAGAGGTGCCATCTTGGAGGACGCGGTACCCTCCACGGCCCGGCACGGCACCGCGAGGGGCCTCCCTCTCAAGGAAGTGCTGGAGTACGTCGTCCCGGAGCTGAGCATCCAGTGCCTTCGGCAGGCGTCCAGCTCGCCCAAGGTCCCGGAGCAGCTGCTCAAACTCGACGAACAAGGGGTGCGTACACGTGTGGGGTGCGTACACGTGTGGGGTGTGTACACGTGTGGGGTGTGTATGCACGAACGCGGGTCTGCCTTTCCAGAAGTCTGGCATTTCTGTCCATCTTCTTTTAAGCCCATTTATTTTAAATGCCTGGAAGCATTTTCTCTCTCGTTCCCCCCCCCGTATGCCTTTATCCAGCATAGAAACTTGGCGCCCTGTGGCCTAGTCCATTTGTGTTGCTTTTACCCGTGGTTGTGGGGTGTGTCCCAGCTAGCAAGAAAGGTCAATAATGTTTTTATTCGGGGTTTACAAATCTCAAGTTAGCTTTACATTTGTTCTCGTCTGCTGTGTGTGAGGATCCTGCCAACAGATGGATGTTGACTGCGTGGATTCAGGAGACTGAGGCTGAATGGGACCAGTCCCTAGCCCCTGGGGACAGTGAGCAAGACCCTAGAGGCCTCGCAGGCCGAGGATGGAAGAGGCCTGCAGAGGGGGAAGTGCTTGGGCACATGGGGAGAAGCAGCAGCATCGGGCTGGGCAAGTCGAGAGGAAGTGGCGTTGACTGGGCCTGCAGACTGGAATAGAGTTCCCAGGGCAGACAGGAGTGCGCTGCCCCAGGACCCGGGGCCGTTCCTGTTTCTTCAGAGAAAAAGAAGGTTCTTCACAGAGAAAAGGAAGGTTGTGGGCAATGGAAGCACTAAGTTCAGGCCTTTGCCAAGTTGAGAGTCCGTAAGAAATATGGGTCCACCAGACTTGGGGGTCAGAGAGCCAGTCCAAGGGGCTCTGCTCACCAGCTTGAGGCCACCTCTGCTGGGACCCTGGGCCCAGGTGGCTCTGCCCTCCCCTCTCCCACCCTTCCCCCTCCCCCACCCCCACCCCCACCCCCACCCCATGTCACGGGTACTGATGGTTGGGTGGCACTTGGATGAGGTGGCACGTGGTACCAGATGTGCTCTGAGCTGAGCGGTAGGTAAAGGAGCCAGCCAGTGGGTTGGGCACATGGACAGCAGCTGCAGGACAGTGAGCTCCCAGAGAGAGTGATGATGTATCATCTCTGGGGTGCCAAGGAGGCAGTGGCCTCAGGGTGCATGGGCCCTGGGGTCCTCCAATGTCTCACAGATCAGCAAAGAGACAGTTACTAAGTCAAGGGCCAGATAGCTGTGGAGTTGAAGGGTCTCGAAACAGTGAAGGCGGCGGATTCAAGCCCTCGTGATATCAAGGGTATGAAGCGACATTTGGGGCCACGTTATACTCGTGTATAAATAGACTTCAGCAGTCACCAATGTCACCAGTGTCCACGTAACAATAGCCAATCTCAAGAGTGTCCCCAGTGCTTGGTCAGATCCTGGAATGTCTCCGGCATCATTAGGAGCTACCGATGTTTATTGCGAAACGACCTAAGGCATTTTTATTATACTTAATTTTTTTGGAAACTTCTTTGACCCTCCTAGAGAATTAGTGCAATAAGATCCACAACCCCAGGTAGTAAGTAGTTTCTGCACGTGGTCTCCTAGCCCACATGTTGCGGTCAGCATTCATGCAGCTACAATCTAAAAGATTGACCATGTAACTTGGAGGAAAGAAGCTTTATTTTCTTAGTTTTGGGCTCAGTCCATGTGAGGCCAAGGGCCACAGATCTCAGGGCATGGCAGCAGGAAGCAGAGGGAGGGCACATGGCTGCTGTGCTCCTCACATCATGGAGGCTGGAAGCAAGAGAGCGAGCAGAGGGAGGAGGAACCATATACAATCCCCAAGGTTGCACCCCCCCAAGGTTGCACCCCCCAGGGACCCACCTCCAGTCACACCCTGCCAGTACAGGTACCTCCCAAGTAAATCCATTTCAATGGATTTACCCACTGCTGGGATTACAGCCCTCAACACTCGATGACGTCAACTCCAAACACCAATTTATGAATGCTTCAAGGGGGCAATTCTATATCTAGTAACATGGGGAGGGGTGGCTCTGAAGGGCACCTGGGGTTTCTCCCCTGGTTCTACCTGACACAGGTAGCTGATTCAGTCAGGTTGGGGGAGGGGGGTCCTGCAGCTGGAGGTCGCTTAGTCCCGTCATGCCGCGCCCCTCCCATTCTGTGTTGTCGCTAGGTAGTGACGCGGATGAGACTGCTTTGGCCACCACCGTGCCGCCCCGGAGAAATGAGTATCATTTTGCTTTATTTGACTGCTATCGTCAGCAATGAATTTTGATTAAAGGCTCTATTTTACATGGCGGTAATAAAAGCAAGCAGTGTTATGGATTGATGTCTTCAGGGACTCGATGTCTGATCATCTGTCAGTCTTTGAAGCTCAGGTTGCGGTTGGTGAGATTAAGAGCTCCCTTTGCATGGGGGAGAAGTAGTTCTGCTTCAGGGAAAGTCAGAAAGCTTTGAGAGTGAATCTCGCTCCTCCCCAGCGGGGGAGGATGTCCGGCTGCCGCAAGCCCGGGCGTCCACTGAGAGACAGGGTCACGGCAGGAACTCTTCAATTGCCATTAAAATCCCCCCCTCGGTGGTGGATTGTATCCTTAACAGATGTTTTCTTTTCAAGACAGTAAAAAAAATGTGAGAAATGACTGTAATTGTACAACCAAAGCTCCTTTTATGCAAACAAAACATTTTTCTATTTATACACATACATCACAATTTCCACTGGGATTCTTTCCTTACCCGACCTTAATTTGATTTGTTTTTTTTTTTCTTTTCCTCACAGTCCAACATAGTTCCATGAATGTTCAAATAAATTAAAGAAGAAAAAGGCATAAGAACCAGAGAGGGGGAAACTCTTTAAAGTTAGGGGCCTTTTCTTCTTTCCAGCTTGGAAGATAATTCTAATTCCTGTAAGCAGTGCATAAGATTAAGTATTTGCACAGTTGCGGAGTCTGAACCCAAATACTGCCTGGCTTTTTTGGAAACCTGGCAAGTCCCACGTGGCCATGGCCATTCATCTTATTTTGTGGGCTTGCTGATGCTTTTCTAGCTGTATTTTGGGGTGTCTGGGTACATTATTCATAATATCTCGCAAAGTGATAGTTGCTTACATTTTTGCTTATTTTTCTTGGGAATTCTGGCAAGCTATCTTGAGAACAGGATGGTAGGCTTTTCGAGTTTTAATTTTACTGGAAGTTAGCATGTCGGATACCCATTGCCACGTAATTATATTTGCTTTCTATTTCAGCTGAGTTTTCAACACAAGGTCGGCATCCTTTACTGCAAAGCAGGACAGAGCACGGAGGAAGAAATGTACAACAACGAGACCGCGGGGCCGGCTTTCGAAGAGTTCCTCGATCTCCTAGGCCAGAGAGTGCGGCTGAAAGGATTCAGCAAATACCGTGCCCAGCTAGACAACAAAAGTAAGCTCCGTGTGCGCACACGCTTTGACGTCTGCGAAGGTGGGCATGCCGCCTAGTCTAAGCAGGTGATCACGTACCCCTCCTGCTCTGGACCCCACGAGGCCCAGCAAGCTCATTTGGGGTCCGGTGTCCGTGTCCTTAGATGAGCAGAGGAAATGCGTTTCTCAAGAGCTACTGCGCTTCACATCACGGACGCAAGAGGTCCACTCCTTTTCTTGTGTAACGCTAGCAGAGACTCCCCAGTGTTGTCCGAAGAACCATTCAATATTTTTTTCCTCCTTTTAGTCCGCTCTTCTGTTACGCCCTTGTTTCAGGGTATCAAGGACAAGCACCGCATTCATCACCAAGAGACAAAGTATTAACGTGTTTATTCATGCATGTCGCTGGGCTTGTTCTCTTCATTTCCGGATCCATGATGTCAACGAAGGAGTTGGAGCAGTGGGGACTAAGAGGCTGACGCATGCTATTTCTTAAGGATCTAAGTCCGGGTCCCCTGGACTGGGACATGTAATCAGTTTGCCCAATTCAAAACACGGATTTCTGCCCTCCGTGATGTGTGAATTTGTCCCATATCTTCTTCATCGTCCTCCTAAATCCTATGTGCTTTATCTTTGTGCCCTTATTTAGTTGCTATCAGCACCCGAAATACCAAGCAGCACAATTTTACATATTTGGGGAAAAAAAAATTTTTTTTTTTTTTGCAGTACCGAGGCTTGAACCCAGGGGCGTTCTACCTCCACGCTACACCCCCGGCCCTATTTTTTATACTTTATTTTGAAACCGGGTCTCACGAAGTTGCGGAGGGCCTCACTAAGTAGAGAGACGGAGAGAGAGAGCTGAGGCTGGCCGCGAACCTGGATCCTCCGGTCTCTGCCTCCCAAAGTACTGGGATTACAAGCGTGTGCCACCACGCCCGGCCGGGGAAATCTTTATCAAGCAATTCATTCTTAGTCTTTTAATGAAAGAGATGAACACATGCTAAAGATCTGAGCGTGTATGGCTCACATCAGTGGAGTGTCAGGGTGGGGCCGGCCAGGATGGAACAGAGCTGGCCTGGAGCCCCCCCTGTTCTCTGCTTCTCCGGCCTCCCCACCCTCTATTGAGTCTCCAAGCCCTGTCCCCTTGTCCACACAGCCTGGGACCATCCTTAATACTGTCTGAACAAGGGTAGCGCCTGTAGTCAGTTCTGCTGTCTGATCTGTTTTTGAAAGTTAAATTTAGTTCACGAGACCCTGCAATGGTGATGACCCACACATGGGATTCCACGTGTCCTCCACACCAGCCACGGGGAGAGTCTATTACATTGAATATGTGTATTTAGAAAGACAGGAAAATAACACAGGACACCCAGTATCGGAGTAGTTGCAAGTACTAAGACAGACCCAGGAGCTTTTTCCGATCTTCCATCTTTGTTCCTTTTCAAATTCCTCTTCATTGCAAACTACAATCTCCCCGCTAGAGATGCTTGCCCAAGGGGGACCCCCTTGGGGACAGCCACCACAGATGTGTGCTCCTGTAGCTATTTGTGGGTCATCACTCTTCAGTAGGTGGCACTAAGACTCTTTAAGAACTTTCCATGTACTCTATAAAACTAGAGCCTAGATAATCCAAGTATTTTCCTTCGTATAGACTTGACACTGGAGTTGAGTTTTTATCGCCTGGGAGATGTTCTCGATGTACTCCACTCGAGATGAGAGCTACATTTTGCCAGGTTGTCTCTGACAATCAACGAATCTTTAATTTTAGGAGCAAGACATTCTGTAACGTGCAAAGAAGTCTGACGTCCCATTGCTGGAGAGGAGGAATCTAAGAATTAGATATTTGGGAATGGCAGAGTAAAACTTATGTCTCTTATGGAAGGGACAAGTAAAAATTTTTCTGAATTTCAGGAGAATTCGGTTCCAGTTTCAACTGTCTGCTCATAGGACTAGGGTCAAGTCTGGGCTCAAAAAGAATGGGATTGTCACTAAGTTACTGGTCCTGGCAGAGGGCAGCCACAGGCCAGAGAATTGCCAAACCGATGGCCAATGTCTCCTTCTGAGCAGAAGTCTTTGCACCCAGCCCCTGAGCAAGCCTTGCAGGCCTGCCTTCTCCGTCGCCACACTGGTGTTGGAGATAGAAGCCTTCGGAACGTTGACTTGTACAAAGGCTCCTTTGGGAGATGGATGGATTATGACCACATCTTGAAAGTGTACTGTCCCACCCCTTTCTCCTGGTCTGAAAGATCACGTCCGCCTGTGTCTCTCCTGCATGTTGACGTCCTGAGGTGGGGCGTTGTGGTGGGCAGTGAGCACGTTGAACGTTCTGCTCTTTGATCATCCGACCTTCGATTCTGTGGTCAGTGAGTCCCTGTCCTCTGAGACTGCTTGCCTGCATCCCCAGCCTCATTGGCTACTGAGATTGTGAGCCAACAGTTAAAGGAATATTGCTTTCTAAGAAGTCTTATGAAAAAAAACAAATACGCATTTACTACGCAGGTCACAGGAAGACTCCCTTTATTTTGGTTACCAATTGATACACAGCTTGCTAGATGAACTCCCTTTCTATCAACAAGGTAATTATCCGTATCTATACGTAAGCCCTTGGGATACTCACCCTACTCATGAAATCACCGTCCACAACTAAGAACCGAATGATGTTTCTTCTAGAGAATGTGCAAGACCATTTCTGAATTGGATATAATTATAAAAAACACAACTATAGGGTTCAGAAGATCCATAAAGGTTAAATATTTTCATGTTCTCGAGTAAAAATTGAAATTTTAAGACTAAGGATTTATCCAAAATGATGGCTCCCAGGTTTCCCCAGCAAACACGAAGGGGTTAAATGGTGAATGACATCATTTCTTGCTGTTTAGAAAGTGGGGAAAGGAGTCTACATACAGATTGAGAACGGGAAAGGGCAGTTCCGAGTTCTGTGTGCACCTGCTTCCTTTGTATCTGTCTTCAGTTACTCCAGCCAAGTGGCCGAGAACTTCAAAGTTGTTACCAGAGTAGTTACTTGAGCGGATGTGAACCTCTGAGACGCACAATCGGAGGAATCTCACGGAGCACAGACGGCTTTGAATTTGCAAAGGATCATGCCGCTCTTCAAAAGATGAATGGCCTATGATCACCGGCAGGATTCACGTGTCACCATTTTTAATGCGTGTTGGTACAGAAGACCCAGAGACCGGTGACTCCTCACTCCTAATTTATAGGATGTATAACCACTGCATTTTTCTAGTGAAAGAAGAAAAAATTAACACCCTTCAGGGAGAGAATATTTTAAAAGTTTTTATTCCCCTCTCCATATTCAGTGAATCCAGTTTGATTTTTTTTCTGCATTCTGGAAGATCGAGTCCCTCATGTGACAGGATTAGCTAGCTCAGTCACACCCTTCAGAGGCTGGTGCCTAGACCCACATCTGAGGCAGGAACCCCTGGCCCTCATGGGTCCTGTGAGCCCACGCTGTGAGGTCCAGAACAGAAGAGCAGGAGGAAACTGCTCGTTCATCAGCAGGCACGGGGCGAGGCGTGGGAGCTGCGTGTGTGGGGGGGGGTGCAGGAGGGGCAGCCGCCAGACGCTGCCCAGTTCACCAGACGCTGCCCAGTTCACCACACGCTGCGTGTCTTCCAGTCACGTTGCCTCGGTAGGAACAACCTAGTGTGGCCGCCCACGTCCTATAGTGGCCTAACCTGCTTTTGTGTTTGCCCTCTGCTTTCAGCCGACTCCACGGGGACCCACTCCCTGTACACCACGTACAAGGACTACGAGCTCATGTTCCACGTGTCTACGCTGCTGCCCTACATGCCCAACAACCGGCAGCAGGTACGTCCCGTTGTCCCCATCCCCGCTGCCTGCTCAGCCACAGCGAGACGGCAGTGAAGCCGCCGAGGGTTTTGAGTGGCACTGAGTGTCTTGGGCTCTTTCATCATTTGGAGGTATTGCGCTTTGCTTTTATAAAACTCGGAAGCTCTTCTAGTTTGACTTTCATGGCTTGGCAGGCAAAATCTTAACAACCCGCGTCAAATGTATCAATTACAGAAAGGTCAATTACGTAGACCTGTGTGTGGGTAAATGACTTATTTCTAGAAAGTACTCTTTGCATTTGTTACCGATATTGCTTTCTGCTATTCTTCCTCCTTCGGTTTTCATTTTTCCAGTTGGATTTATTGACCACAGTTATTGACCTTTGAAAAAGGAAAAAAAATCACTGTGCGTCATGCTTTGAACGCGACCACTCACTAAGATTTAAGAACCTTTGAAAACTTGACTGCGCGTAAAACATTGTGAAAGAATTGACATCACGTTTTGGTTTTGCTATAAAATGAGTTGGACACGTGCTTTTGCACACACACACACAAAAAAATGTTAGAAAGTAGGGCCTTTGTTCCTGCGCTGGAAGCATTTGCGATGCCGTGTCTGCTGTGAGTTTGAGAAGGCTTTGGGGAATGTTTAAGATGGAAGGGGTTCTGTGTTTGGGATGGGGAGGCTGCATCCCCACCTTGCTTAGAATCTATGGGCTTTATAGAACAGAAGACCAAGGAACCAGGGCTGCCTGAGTTTCTGAAGATTCCCTTACAGGAAAGCATGTGACACCAGTCTGACCATGCGTGCCTTGACTTCAGGAGCTCAGTTGTGTTTGGGTTAAATCCAGAGTTAAGACAGAGTTTGTTTTCATGCGTGGGAAGCACAGATCCCTGGTGCCACCTGCCTGCCCTGTTCTACGTGTTTAAAGCACTGAGGACCACATAGGAGCCGCCTGATGGGCATTTGCCCAAAGAAGGAAACATAATTGTTTCAGACCATTTTTTCCCTTTTTAAAAAAAATACTCAATGAAGTCCATGAGTATTTAGTCAAAATCTTTATATATTTTTTTCTTCTAAAGAAGAAAGCTTCCTCTCCTTCCCCATCCCTAGTTGCAGGAAGCGCCACAGGTCCTCCAGCAGGTGGGAACTCGGCCAGTCCCCGCCTCTTCGCTTTAGGATAGCCGCTCCTCTCTCCATTTCTCTTCTCGTGGTCATTGCTGACTGGGTTTGCTTGTTTCCTACCTAGCTGCAGGGATGTGGCATGGGTGATGGTTGGACCAGGTGACATTCAGCATCTCCCTTGCAGCCCGCCTTTTTTTGGTACTAGGGGTAGAACTCAGGGACATTCCACCTCTGAGCTACACCCCAGCCCTGTTGTGTTTTTTTTATTTTGAAACAGCATCTCATAAGATGCAGAGGACCTCACTAAGTTACTGAGGCTGGCCTTGAACCTACGATCCTCCTATCTCAGCCTCCCAAGTACTGGGATTACAGGCATGTACCACCACACCCGCTCCTTGCAGCCCACCTTTAAGGCTTTCTGCTAGTTTGAAAAAGGCTTTAGGAGGAGATGGTGGCTCTAAGAGCAAGCACTGCGCAGCCACTCCCCGGGTGGAGTCCTGGGCCACCAGCTGCCTGGCCTTGGTCAGGTCATGCTTACAGCCTCCTGTATCTCCCAGAGCAGGGATCCGCCTGTCCTGTTCTCCCAGCGTCCCCTGCACACCTGCGACAGCCCAGCACGTGGTGGGCAGCCAGTTAGCACTTGTCTGATGACTAACAAGTAAGTGAACGAACCTGCCTTGGGTGGCTGTTGATGAGAAAGGGATTAATAAATGTGGTGCACTTAAACCAGCACCAGACTCGGCAAGTCTTGGTGGTTATTTTATAATTCATTAGCTGTAGATCACCTGTTCCCACTCCTAGATCTATTTTGTAAAGTTAAGGCCTGAATGGTTAAAGTAAGGGATTAGCCGGGTGTGGTGGTGCACGCCTGTAATCCCAGTACTTGGGAGGCTGAGACAGGAGGATGGAAGATCTGAGGCCAGCCTCAGCAACTTTTAAGTCCTCAGCAACATAGCAAGGCCCTGGGGAGTGTAGCTCAGAGGTAGAACACGCCTGGGGTCTGTCCCTAGTACCACAAAATAAAGGGATTATAAGTGCATTGATTTCAGAAAGGGATTTTCACCCTGGCATTTACTATAATGTTTTGCTGATCGTGAGCTGTCATCAGAACGTTCCACCTTGCAATATCGGACAGGTCCGTTCCTAACTCCCCGTGGGTTGTGTGGACTGTCCATTTCCCTCACCACCCCCATGCCCACAGCTTATGTCAGTACCAAGAGCAGAGTTGTCCGCACTGACCAGCCGGGGGCGGTGCATGAGGTCTGAGGCCCCCGACTCAGCACGGCTGACTGGCCGACCAGGAGTCGCGCCTGCAGCCTCGGCACCAGCCAGTTTCTGCCGACTCGGCTCGCCCGGACTCGTCCACATCGGATCTGCTTTCTTGTGTTTGTTCTGGTCATAAATCAAGCTGAGAGCTGATGCGAGGTGTGCTCAAAGTCTTGAGAGAGTTTGCCGCTGCTGCGAAGGGTTGACTCTTCAGAATGCCTCTGACTCTTCAGGGGACAGCAGGAGCCTGGCCCGGGAGGTTTCCGGTCTTCTCAGGGGAGGCCCAGACTTGTCCTGCAGGCCGTCCACTTCTCCCAGGGCCATCTCCAGGTGCATGCCCCTTCTGCTTGCTCTGTAGAGAGAGCACAGTTCAGCTGTCACGGGTCATCATCAGAGGGAGGGACTTGACCAGGAAGCTTTAACCTTCCCTTGGCAGAGACACCCTTTCTTTAGATGAGGCGTATAAAAGGGAAGCACCGCAGTGCCTGGCCTGTGGTAACCTTTCCTTTTTGAATGCATGAGTCAAGTTCAAGATACCCTGCTTGGGCGGGGCACGGAACCCATGGAGTACCTGGGGAGAGAGGAGACTGACCCCTAGGTCTCAGGTTATGCTGTTGGTGATGTGACAGCTCAGGCTGGGCTGGTGACCGTGTTAGACATGAGTCTCTGCCTCGGAGGGTCTGCATACTCACTGTGGCCCCCAGGGGATGCTGCTAAGGAGCCCTGTGAGTGCTGGAGCAGCCTGGCTCCCTCGGTGCTGTTCCAGCAGGTCCTGCTACACCTGGGACCACCCATGAAGACTGAGGGAGAGTTTGCAGGAATAAAATGTTCATTCGGCTTTCTCTGGCTAGCCTTACTCAGGCCCGGAATGTGCATTTATACTAATGCCTCCCAGGAGGAGGCTGATGTCACCCAGTGTCAGAAGAGAGACCCACCATCATAGGCTTCTTCCGGTCTTGGCTTTATCATGAAGGCATTCAAAAATCTGAGTTCTTAAACCAGGCGTGGTAGTGCACGCCTATAATCCCAGTACTTGGGATGCTGAGACAGGAGGATCACAGGTTCAAGGACAGTCTTGGCAAGTCTCACTAGGTCTCATCAACCTAGTGAGACCCTGTTTCTAAATAAAAATAGGACTGGGAGTGTAGCTCAGAGGTAGAATGCCCCAGGGTTCCATCCTCGGTGCCACATACACATACAAAAAAATGTGCATTTTTCTCCACGTGTACTAGAGCTGGTTGTATATTTGCTCTTGCTATTGGTAAAATAACATAGATCAGCGATGAATCCTCAGTGCATTCATTCATTCATTCATTCATTGTTATGCAGGGAGTGGGCAAGGCTTCCCTCTTGTACTCGGCTGTGTGTGTAGGCTGCCCACCTCTCCCTTTCTGAAGTGATTTCCTACATCCATTTTTTCCGTAGGAAACTCAAGCTATCGATAAAAACCAAGGCAGAATCCTCACCCCTGGAACAGACTCCAGGGCATAGGGTATGCAAGGGGGGGTGTGTGCATGGGAGCATGTTAGGATGGTGTCCCCGGAGGAGCAGAAGCCGCCCTCCCTGGGAGCTTTCCAAGCTGAGGATGAGCAAGGGCAGTGTCTATTGGAACCTAGGGGCTTGCCGGAGGGACAGGTGGCTGTCTAGAAGGTCGGGTGCAGATGAGGTCGCAGAGATCGGAGGAGTTAGGTCCAACAAATCCTGGCCGGCCTGCTCATACTGACAAGGTTTGGATTTTAACCAAAAGGCCAGGATTGAGAATTTACGGCTGCACTCTACACACCCAGCTACACCCCTGTTTTTGGAACAGGATCTCGCTAGGTTGCTGAGAGCCTCGCTAAATTGCTGAGGCTGGTCTCCAACCTGCGATCCTCCTGTCTCAGTTTCCTAAGTACTGGGGATTACAGGTGTGCGCCACCACACCCGGCATAAAATGAGTATTTAACAAATGCAACTGCTCACGCAGAGGCCGTGGCTGGCAGTCCCACAAGGTGTATTTTCACTCGCACACTGTCATGGTGCCGAGTTCTCACTGGTCCTGGGAGCCGCGAAGTTGGGGAAAGAACAGAGTCTGAGTGCCAAGTTGCTGCGTCTGCATGGCGTGTGCTTCTGCCCAGATCTCGGCGAAGACTCGGCTTCCTTTCCTTGTGTGGGAGGTGAGGTGGGACCGACTGCGAGTGTATCGGACGCTGTGTCAATGAGCTCGCTGTTGCAGCTGGCGATCCGGCGTTGCTTCTCTTGGCAGCCCTGCAGCCGTGTCACCAGCTTGGCTTGTCTAGGAGGAAGCTGGCCCCAGACGATGTCATGCGTTAATTCCCCAAAACAAATAGCGCCTCCTGTCTCGCGAGGTGGCGGCATGTGGGTTGGCTGTCCCTACCGCTTCCATGAGGGACTCTGATCCTACAGAATCTCACTGACCAGTGTGTGTGTGTGGGAGGGGAGGATACCTCCACTAAACACGAGAGAGAACATGCGCCTCGAGGACGCTCAGGAAGTTGCTGACCTCTCCCTCAGAGAGCTCTGCATTGTACGCTTCTTAATGGATCCCCTGACGGCTCATGAAATTAGCGTTGGGCAAAATCTGAAGACAGTAATATTTCACTTCCAAGGTGTTTTCTTTAGTATCTAAAGAAGTTTGAGAATCCTGTTAACCAATAGGCTCATTCCTCTTGGTTGATTCTCCTTCAGAGAGCTCTGGATTTTTCTCCTCCTAATGAATCCCCTTCCTCGCCCTCCTTCCCCATTTTTTCCTGCAGTGTGGTGTACTATGTGGCCACAATAAAATTAACCAGACTTTTTGGGACCCTGTGTGTGTTACCAGGGTTTGAACCCAGGGGCATTCTACCTCTGAGTTACAACCCCAGCCCTATTTTTTTATTTTGAAACAGGGTCTCGCTAAGTAGTTGAGGCTGGCCGCAAACCTGGGATCCTCCTGTCTCGGCCTCCCAAGTCCTGGGATCACAGGAGTGCGCCACCACACCTAGCTTTGTTGGCCTCTTTTGCAAAGCCAAAGAATATGTACAGAAAGGGACAGACGGTTCGGCCTGTTGCGATGGCACCCGGCCTTGAAACTCCCCACAGCTCGTGCTTGGAATGTTCCCTTGGTAAACTGGAGAAAGGACCCTCCCCCATGCATGGGATGGGAGGAAGAGAGGGTCCCGTAGGAACAGCGAGCCGTCGTCAACTTGTGGCAGTGACCATGACCAGTTAGCGCTGACCTGGGTCCACACCTGCGCCTTGTGTTGGAGAGCCGGCTGGACCAAGGCATGGGGATGGCCCAGGAGGTAGGTGGCACAGAGCCCCCGCCTGCCCGCCCTCCCTGAGTCACCCTGAGCAATCCTGCCCCGTGGGGACACTGAAGAACACGCAACCAGGCAGGCCTCTGCGTCTTGCATTCTGCACCAACGTTGAACACAGAGTTAGGTGTTTTATTTCAACCGTGTATGTATCTGATTCCCCCTCGTTGTGTTGTAGTACATGTGGGAAAGGCGTCTTGGCCTGCTATGGTTTTCACTGACGTTTTTACACGAGTAGGACGCTTTAAAGAGCCAGCCAACACTTTTAAAACCACAGGTTGGAGTGCAGCAGCTCGTTGTCTGTACTATCATATATTCACTTCTGCATAACTTGAGCCGTGGGGATTTGAATGGAATTTCCCAGTGTGTGAATGAGCGATTTCACTGGCCCTGGGAGAGCCCTGAAAGCCAGACAGGGTGTTTCCTCCCCTCTCCTTCAGGCCTTTTATCATGCTAAATCACAGGTTCTGGGACCCAACTATGAAATCCTTTTATATCTGGGTTTAAAGGGTTTTAAAAGGTGAACCTGATGCTCTTTACAGTGACATCTGCTTTGTAGGCACCAAATAAATTCCAGGGCAAGGTCCTCCTCTCTGTTGTTGCCAGTAAAGCGACACTGCCTGAGGTTGTCCCACCCTGGTGACATCACCAGCTCCTGCAAGGAGGGCTGTGTTCAACCTGAAGCTCACAGGCTCTCGGAGCTCAGAACCGGCCCTCGTGGCCTGCGTTCCCAGGGAGGAGGCGACCGGTTCTGATGCACAGCGTTACCTGGCACTAAATGCGGGTCTGTATCATTCATCAACTTGTTTAGCAAAGGTCCACTTGTTTAGCCTGCTCGGTGCTGGACCTGCTGTTGGAAACCAGGAAGCTGACAGTAAGACTGGGGAGGCAGGACCTGATGCAGAAGGAGACTGCTAGAAATAAATCTCTATGGCATTGTAAGAAACACATTTGAAATCAGCTCAGCATGGCGAGTTTTACTTTTTTTTTTCTTTGTGGTACTGGGATTTAAATCCAGAGGCATTCTACCTCCGAGCCACATCCCCAGACCAATTTTATTTCTTTTATTTATTTATTTATTTTTTTGCAGTACCGGGGATTGAATGCAAGGGCGTTCTACCTGTGCGCTACGCCCCCGGCCCTATTTTGAAACCGGGTCTCATAAAGTTGCAGAGGGCCTCACTAAGGAGAGAGAGAGAGAGCGAGCGAGCGAGCTGAGGCTGGCCGCGAACCCGGATCCTCCGGTCTCTGCCTCCCAAAGTACTGGAAACAGGGTCTCACTAGGTTGCTGAGAGCCTCACTAAATTGCTGAGGCTGTCTTTGAACCTGTGATCCTCCTGTCTCAGCCTCCCAAGTACTAGGATTGCAAGCGTGCGCCATGCCCGGCTTTGAATTTCCCTTTTTGCAAAAAGGGATCCTGCCACCAGTGTTGGGGTAAAGAAAATATGTCCCGACAGCAGGGAACAAGTTTTATTTAAGAATAAAACTGGGAAGGAGACATCTGACTGGGGAGAGAGAGCCTATGACAGTCAGAAGCCCGACTCTTTACAGGCTAGGGGCTTTTTATGGGGCAAGGAAGGGGGGAGGAGGGTACAGGAGTAGTTGTGAATGCCGCTGGTTGGTGTGCTAGTGGCCAGGCAGAGCAAAGGTCGGGGCATTTCTTTCTTTGTTTCTTTGTTCTCGGTCCTCCTCTGACAAGGCCTCATGACCAAACCTCTCATTTGGACCTCACAATGCCCACAACCAGCAAGTCAGGCATGTAAGAACAGCATAGCCGGAAAACTGCTGGGTATTTTAATTCCAGTTGCCGGGCTTCTGTGCTGTTCTCCTATTGGTGGGAACATAGCCTCACAATCCTTACGCCATTGGCTGAAGGGGATGCGGGGGCGGGGTTGGCACTCACAATATCCAGGAAATGTTATCTTTACAAAAATACAAGCCCACACAAGATTACACAATGGCAGGTCTATGAAATGGAGCCTAAGTCAAGCTAGTCCTTTGATAGAAAAGATCTAATTATATTCTCAGAGACCACGTTAGAAGAGTCTAGGATGACTAGGGTAGTAGAAGTAGGCCTGGGCGTGGGGTGGAGCAGAGACAGGGTCTTGGGGAGAGGGTTTCTCCAGGTGCCCGCAGAGCCACGCCGACGCCTGAGCTATCTAGGGTGCGTTTGGAGCAAGCACATTCTTGGCAGGAGAAATGTCAAAAGTTAAAGGCATTTTATTTATTGCTGCCCTGTTCACAAGAGCTAAAATATAGGAAGAGCCTCGGTGTCCAAAGATACACGAATGGGCAGAGAGAGTGTTAGGTATACAATGGAGTAGTATTCAGCCATAAAGAAGAATGAAGTTGTGTAAATCGTAGCAAAGTGGATGGGACTGAAGAGCATTGTTAAGTGAAATAAGCCAGACACAAAGACAAGCACTACATGTTCTCTCTGAAATGTACAGTCTAAAAAGAGTTGGCCCTGAAAGGAGAATAGTGCTCACTAGAGGCTGGGAAGGGTGCCGAGGGTGCGGGAGGGCTGGGAAAAGGGAGATCGGATTTGACTCGTGCGCACCATATGCACGGGTGGAAACAGCACACTGAACTCCATTAATACAATTAACACATGTTAATTAATAGAGGAAAAGGTGCTCTAGGGTTCATTCTCTTCTGCCAGACTTGCAATTTATTAGATTACAAACTGTTGGGTTTTCTGGCTATTAATAGGGTGAAATTTTGTATTTGAGGATTACACTTAAAGGCCAGAGTTTGGTCAACTTGATTGAATATATCGTCTTGAGATGACAGTCTTTGGTGTGTTGTGGGGGCCAGGGCGGGGCATGGCAGACCTGAACTCTGCCCTGGCCTCTGAGTCAACGAGTTTAACCTATAAAGTTTCTTAAAGTGCTTTGAGTTCTCTTATGTTATTTTAGGGACAAAGAAAAGGAGAATACAATTTGAATTTTAAAGTAGAACTAGGGGTGCCCCCTCCCCGTCTTTGTACCCTGCTCTGCCTGGTGTGTGCCATGTCTAGGGGCCACGGCGAGGGCTCTCCTTCCCCGCCGTCCTCCCTGTGGAGGTGGTGGGTTCTGTGTGTGCACGCATCTTTGGTTGTAAAGAAGGCCTGGTGTGTCACTGTTTCCTTGGCCGCAGCTCCTGAGGAAGAGGCACATCGGGAACGACATCGTCACCATCGTCTTCCAGGAGCCGGGGGCGCTGCCCTTCACCCCCCAGAGCATCCGCTCCCACTTCCAGCACGTCTTCGTCATCGTGAAAGTACATAACCCATGCACCGAGAACGTGTGCTACAGGTGAGCCCGCGCCTGCCACGCGCTCTCGGGACATCCTTGTCTCCCAGGTCCTCCCGTGAACCCTGTGGCTTTCTAATTAAGCTCCCCGCTTCACCAACTGCTTCCTAGAGAAATAGTTGCTGCCTTCCCAATTTGTCCCCCGTCAGAAGCAAACAGAGGGGCTGGGGGTGTGGCCCAGTGGTGAGTGTTTGCTCAGCAGGTACAAGGGCCCTGGGTTCCATTCCCAGCACCTCAAAAGAAAGTGAAATGCGGAGTAGTTTGAAGAGGGCGGATTGTGCATGTACTTTGTTGTTTAAAGAGGGTAGATTGTGCATGTATTTTGTTGTTGTAAGACTGAGCCCAGTCCTGCTGGAACCCACCATGAAGTCGGTACCAGCCTTCGAGCTGGGTGATATGGCCGGGTAAGTCCTTCTCTTGGAAACATGAGCCCGGTGGAGTAAGATGTTCCTCTTCATCAAGGGCCCTGTGAACACTCCCTGGGCCTGGCACTGAGACCAGGGGTTTGACGATTGACTTGGTGACCTCAGAAAGCCTGTGTGTACCTGGCACCCCAAGTCCGTCTGAGCTGTGAGTCTGTCCCCTAATCTGGGGCTCTATCTCTGGAGGCGGCTGCCCCCGAGCAACCGTGCCCTGTGGGCATGGAGAGTGGCCTGGGGCCAGGTTCAGTAAGCATCTCCGCTGCACCTCCCGGCTTCACACGAGTTATCTCATTTCTCTCAGCCTGAAACTGCTTGTCTTAAAGTTGAGGCTTATAGTCTCTACTTGAAGACGCAGTTACGAAGAGTAGAGAGCTTACATTAAGCAAAGCGTGTATGAGAATTCCTGATGAAGAGACCGGTCTGTATGTAACATGTTGCTGGTTTGCACCTTGCCTGATGCCCACCCCATCTGAAAAGAACGGAGTCTGAAAACCACTAGTCCTTCGCTGGGTTTTGCCTTCCAGTCGGCTTGGTAATCATAGCAAGACTCTGGTCCGACTGCCCAGCTCTACTGTGATGGGCTTGAAGTCAGCCACACATCCCTAGACACCTCTGGGCACTGGACCGCGAGCCCAAGAGCTCAGGACTGCTTGAAGAACAGGACATTTGAAAAAACTTAGCGTCTCAACCCGCACACCTGTAATCCAAGTACTTGGGAGGCTGAGACAAGAGGATCACAGGTTCGAGACCAACCTCAGCAATTTAGCAAGACTCTTGGCAGCCTGTAGCTTGGAGGCAGAATGTCCCTGGGTTCAATCCCCAGTACCACACAAAGGAAGTATCTTTTCTTTCAAAATAATATGCTTTAAAAAAAATAATACTGGTGCAAACAAGGTGAGTTGGCTTTTTTCTTCCAGGATCTCCCCCTGTGAATGGTAACTATGAAGAGTAATTCAGAACCCTTCCAAATGGATCAGACACTTGGGCCCAGAGAGTCATTGTACCTGCTGTTTTTTGTATAGGCTGCTACTTTGAGGTCAAATCAATGTCTTATCTTTATGCTTATATCATGAGGTGGTTCATGAGCCCAACATTCTCAAAGATAAGGAATATCTTTTTTTTTTTGGTGATGGTACTAAGGATGGAACCCAGGGGCATTCTACCTCTGAACTGGACCCCCAGCCCTTTTTTTTTGTTTTGAAACAGGGTCTTGCTTAGGTTGCTGTGACAGTCTCAATAAGTTGTTGAGGCTGGCCTCGAACCTGCGATCCTCCTGTCTTAGCCTCTCGAGTACTGGGATTACAAGCATGTGCCACCACGCCCGGCGAATATCCATTTTTAAGTTTTCTGGTTTTCATTAAATTACAGGAAGATTCCTGATTACTTAAAACCGTGTAGGTAGCTCTTCACTGGAACAAAACGCACTGCATTATTTTCCTATGATAAAAGACAGTGTATGGGCTGGGCGTGGTGGCACACACCTATAATCCCAGAATTTGGGAGGCTGAAACAGGAGAATCTCGGGTTCAAAGCCAGGTTCAGCAACTTAGTGAGGCCCTCCACAATTTAGTAAGACCCTGTTTCAAAAAATTTAAAAAAAATAAGGCTGGGGCTGTAGTTCAGAGGTAGACTATTCCTGGGTTCAATCCCCAGGACTGCAAAAAGATAACAATGTATGCATACCCCCGGGAAATGGAGTCACTGGTTCTATGAAACTACACTGTGATGGCTGTTAACTTTTACTAATGAGATTCAAATATAAAGGCAATAGAGTGCCTCAAGTTTTCGGACACGCTTCATCTACTTTATTGATCATGCTTAAAATCGGAAATACCCACCCAGTAGATGGGTTTACTTGTTGTGGGATGAGGCAGAGTATTTATTACCTTTCGGAAGGTCAAGCGCATATATTACCTTTCAGAAGGTAAGTACCGTGGAGCCGCAGCTCACCACATCTCGTTTTCCTGTTTCCCTCAGCGTTGGCGTCTCCAGGTCGAAGGATGTGCCGCCATTTGGTCCCCCGATCCCCAAAGGTGTAACTTTTCCCAAGTCAGCGGTGTTCCGGGACTTCCTTTTAGCCAAAGTAATCAACGCCGAAAACGCAGCCCATAAGTCGGAGAAGTTCCGAGCCATGGCCACGCGGACGCGGCAAGAGTACTTGAAAGACCTGGCCGAGAACTTCGTCACCACCGCCACGGTGGACACCTCGGCCAAGTTCAGCTTCATCACCCTGGGTGCCAAGAAGAAGGAGCGCGTGAAGCCCAGGAAGGACGCCCACTTGTTCAGTGTCGGGGCCATCATGTGGCACGTGGTGGCACGCGACTTCGGCCAGTCCGCTGACATCGAGTGTCTCCTGGGAATCTCCAACGAGTTCATCATGTTGATCGAAAAGGACTCCAGGAATGTCGTCTTCAACTGTTCCTGCAGGGACGTCATCGGGTGGACGTCTGGACTGATGAGCATCAAGGTGTTCTACGAGAGAGGAGAATGCATCCTCCTGTCCTCGGTGGATGGCTGTGCCGCAGACATCCGGGAGATCGTGCAGCGGCTGGTGGTAAGTACGCGCTTAGCGTTTCCCCCGCCCTTCTGTAGAGTTCCTGGTAGGTTCCACTAGGGAATCCACCGGGATTCCCACACTTAGGGAATGAATTGCTACTCCTTATGGATTTAGAGCTTAATTTTATTTATCTACTTTATTCATTTATTTGGGGGACTGGAGATTGAAACCAGGGGGGTATTCTACTTCAGAACTACACCCCCAGCCCTTTTTAATTTTTATTTTCAAACAGGATCTCACTAAGTTGCAGAGGGTCTTTCTTTGTTACTGAGGCTGACCTCTAACCTGTGATCCTCCTGTCTGAGCCTCCCAAGTACTGGGATTACAGGCATGCGCCACCACGCCCGGCTACAGGATTTGATTTTAACTGTTGATTTCTTTTGATGGGTGAAGCACACCCATCATAAAGTGATGGGAAAAATTAAGCCACCTTTCAAAAGAAAACATTGGGGCCTGTTGGTATAGTGTTCAGAGGAAAAGCAGAATCGTGTAGCTATTGTCTGTTGATGGGGATTAACAGGACATACCTTCACGCTGGGTAAATGATAGGCGCAGAATTGCTGTGTTCGCCATTTGGATGTCTGCGTCCTGTTTGTAGATTCAACTTGGTGTGTGTTTAGAGAGTAGGTGTTTTTTTGTTTCAACATGTTAAGCAGATTAAATGTTATTAATCTTCCAGCCACAATTTCTTAAGGAGGTTTTGCAGAATTAGCCATCAAGTTGGAACTATCTAAAAAACAAATCAGTTTTAAGAGAAGTTTTTTAGATGAGTTTTACTACAAAACCCCAAATGCCTGTGGTGTGTAACAGTCATATGTCTGCTCCCAATTTCAACAAAGTGTAAGATTCAGATTTTCGTTGGCATGTATGCAGTTGAGTAATATGACTAAACCAAGCTATTTCCAGTATCTATTGTTTGGGTAATAGAAGAAAACGTCCTGTGACCATAGACTGTCTCGTATGAAAATTTTCCCCGAAAGAGGATGTACTATTTTTTAATTGGAAAGGATGTAGTAAACTATGAATCATGCAAAAAGGAGAAAGCATGTCCATTCCTTGCCCCCTTTCCTGCCAGCTGCGAACCTCCCTCTTGTTATGAGAGGCCTCGTGTAAGAGGATCGAGTGAGGTGTGCCTGGCTTGGGAGAGGTGGTCTCGTCCTTGGCAGATACTGGACAGTGAAGGCTGCTCCTTTGGGCTGGGCGTGCGGTCCCAGAGTGTAGCGATGTTACCCCGTGCTTAGACTCCATGCCCATGGGACTGACTCTTGAGTTAGACTTGTGGGTCTCAGGCTACGCCAGGCTCTTAATAATTACAACTAGTTCTTTTTTAGCACAGCCCCCGAATCACTGTAATCTGCGCTTCTGAAAATGCAGCAGAAACGCCACGTCACCAGCCACCAAATTGCACCTCCCTGGGTGTTGACGCCTCAGTTGACTCTTGGGTGTTCCTTCTCTGTGAACCCCATCCTGCCCTTCTTAGAAGAGTGGCTGGATTCCTTAGGGGACTGAGATACCTCATGTCAGGGGTGATTTGAGGAGACACGCTTGTCGTCTGATGACTTATAACATGAGCTATTGAAAAAAAACCACGCTGCAGACCGGCAGGGAGGAGAGCCTGCGGGTTGGAACAAGGTGGTAACAGAGCGAAGGAAGGGAGAAATGGCATCCTGGTAGCAGTGCGGGGAATGGCTTCCTGCTTGCAGATGGCAAACTCATGTCTTTTGCATGGTGACTGGAGGTGGAACTTCAGGTGACTGCCATGCAGGTAAAGGCCCTGGAAGAGGTGAGTGCTTACACCCAGAGAGACCAGCAGGCTGGCCTTGTGGAGTTTCCACCTGCACGTCCCACAGGGACCCACTCTCCAAAGACCCCACAGTGGGTGTCGAAGGCCCCGCGGTCGCCATCTTGAAATTCTTAACTTTTGAATTCTTATTTTGTACCAGGCTCTGCAAATTCTGAAGCCAGTCCTGGGTACATGGATAAGAGGCCACTATTTCCGTGTGGTCACTGAGTTCGTGTAAGCCTGTGAGAAACTCCAGAGGTATAGAGAATGTGGTCCTTCAGACTTTAGAGGTCTTAAGAAGCAAATGACAGAAGATAAATGGCAAAAAGTCGAAATCGGGGAGGTGGCGTGGCAGGTGACTGGAGGACATGAGCAGGAGAGAGAGGGCCCCTAAGACTCAAAAGGTTGGCTGATCCCTCTTCAGTCTAATGTATGAACATTAAATTTCAGCTGATAACTGCATTAATATTTGAAAGAAGACAGGGCACTGTGTGTGTATGTGACAGGGGATCAAACCAAGGGGCATTCTACCTCGGAGTTACCCCCAGACCTGTTTTACTTTTTGCAGAACCTGGGGATTGAACCCAGGGGTATTCTACCTCCAAGCTACACCCCAGCCCTATTTTTTATTCTTTAATTTGAAGCAGGGTCTCACTAAGTTGCAGAGGCCCTCATTAAGTAGCTGAGGCTGGCCGCGAACCTGGGATTCTCTGGTCTCAGCCTCCCAAGTTACTGGGATTACAAGCATGTACCACCACGCCTGCCTCTGTTTTATTTTTTATTTTGAAACAGGATCTCACTAAGTTGCTGAGGATCTCAAGTTGCTGAGGCTGGCCTTGAACCTGCGATCCTATCTCAGCCTCCCAAGTGTTGGGATTCCAGGCATGCACCCCCACACTGGCAGTAGGGCACATTATACATGTCATCTTCTTGGTAGGGTTGCTTAGAACTTGAAAAGGAAGCGAAGGGAAAATTGAGCGAGGATGTGTATAGGACAAAAGTGCTTTTTCAACGGTTTTAAGTCAGTTCCTAACTTTGAGAACTTCAGTCATTCAACGCCTCATTCCCAACCCCCCCTCTCAACTCACACAAGCAATTCCTTCCCCATTTCCCATGTGTCATGCTTGTCTGGGAGAAGCTGACTGGCAGTGTGTGTGTGTGTATGCGCGCGTGGTCTTTGGGTAACCATGGAAACACAGACACAGGGCCGATGTGGGGAACCAGCCCCAGTCCCATAGCTACACTTGCAGGCATGGGTCTCATTAAATAAGTGTGTGTGTGTGTATTCAGAGCATGTTTCATGGAAATGAAGCGTTTATTAAACTGAAACTTCACGCATTGCCTCTGGGCTTCTGGGGAGAAAGAGAGGGGATGATACCTCCCAACTTGAAATTTCCCACAAAAAATGATGTCACCGCCCTCAAATGATATTTAATGAGCCCGCGTTTTCCTCGCATTGCACGACAAGCACTGCTAAGTCAGCGCTTTGGAGAGCTGCATTAACTAGTTAATTACCGCCGCTTAGCGTGCCCATGGAGTGAAGTCATCTCTCCTCCACCATGTGCCTTTCTTGTAGGACTGCGTGGACCCCCCACTCCTATGGAAGAGGTGCTGTCTGGGGGGCTGTTTGGGGTTGCTATTCACCCAGGGCATGGGCTAGATGAGGAGAGGTGATTTTCGGGCACAATGGTCCCTCGCACTGCCCACAAGTGTGTCATCCTGCACAGTTCCTGTGTTAACAGATGGCCAGGGAGTCTGGCTGGCTGCTTGGCATAGATCTGAAGGGCCCTCCCCTCCCTGGAGAGCTTGGGCAATCATTCCAAGATGGCCTTAGGATACCGAACAGGACATCTCGGAATGCCCACAGGCTGCTGCATAGAAAGCCGGTAGCAGTTCCCTCCACACTCGGAACCCTACTGTGGCCCCTCCTGAACCTGGCACAGCTACTAAGCTCTCAGAATTGCTTTGGGCCACATTTTCTTGAGTCAGATGAAGTCGTCTGATTGGTTTTAGTGCTTGATGGTGGAGGCTTCTCGTGGTTTGGAAGTCAGTACATTATTTCCATTGCCAGAAATCCTGAGAACAATGGGCATTGTGTGCTTAGCGCCAAGCCGGTGGACAAGGGAGTGGAGGGAAGTGTCACGCACGCGCTGGCTCGGGGGAGTCTGAGGAGAAGCTGCGTGCTGGTGTCGGGAACCCGTGCACCTTCGAAGGAAGAAACCGTGGCTAAGCTTTTGTTGCCTTGGGCCTGTTGCCAGAGTTGTAACAAGGGGCAGAGTGTGGGGACCGGTGGGCCAGGGGCCAGATGGCCCTGCTGGGGTCTCATGC
The DNA here is from genome assembly GCA_004027185.1 of Glis glis. Taxonomy (NCBI): domain Eukaryota; kingdom Metazoa; phylum Chordata; class Mammalia; order Rodentia; family Gliridae; genus Glis; species Glis glis. Next base: position 88,001 of record PVJS01000023.1, read on the forward strand.
GAAGCGGGCACGGCGCTCTAACAGTCTCCTTTCCCTGTAGATAGTGACGCGGGGCTGCGAGACGGTGGAGATGACGCTGAGGAGGAACGGGCTGGGCCAGCTGGGCTTCCACGTGAACTTCGAAGGCATCGTGGCGGACGTGGAGCCCTTCGGCTTCGCCTGGAAGGCTGGGCTTCGCCAGGGGAGCCGCCTGGTAGAGATCTGCAAGGTGGCTGTGGCCACCCTGACCCACGAGCAGATGATCGACCTGCTGCGGACGTCTGTGACCGTGAAGGTGGTCATCATCCAGCCCCATGATGACGGCTCACCCCGCAGGTAAGGCCTCTGCAGCAAGGTGTCCCCTGCTGTCCCCAGGAGCCTTGGAAAGCATGGACAGGTGTCACTGTGGATTGAGTCACTGGGACATCTGCCATCAGGGCAATTGAAGAGGAGCCCTAGAAAAATGGTTGCCGTGTAATGAATGAGTCATGACCTTCTAAGCAGTTTGATGCGACACAGAACATGTGCACCAAGGGGATGGGCACCTGCCGACTCGTCCTGGCCAGCGAGGCCAGGGTCTGCCAGGACCACCCCAGCGCAGCCTGCAGCAGGTCGCTGCTTCTCGGCCTGGCTGGGCTCCTTTCTGTAGCATGATGTCATTGATGATTGACAGGACACTTAGAGATCAGTGCTGTGTCTGCAGGAATGTGATCGTAGACATGTTCTGTGGTGACAGCTCCATTCTGCAAACCGCAGCTCCGGAGCTGGGCTGGGGATTGGCGTGAGCTGTCCTGAGAAGCACAGGAGGGGGGAGGGCTGGACTGGGCAGCTTGGGCGCACAGGTGGAGGGGCGGCAAGAGCGGAACTGGAAAGCACTTCTTTGGTTCACAGAAAAGAATTATGCTTGACGTCAAGAAAATCAGGCCTAGCCGGGCGTGGTGACACATGCCTGTAATCCCAGTACTTGGGAGGCTGAGACAGGAGGTTCGCAGCCAGCCTCAGCTACTTAGGCCCTCTGCAACTTAGTGAGACCCTGTTTCAAAAAAATAAAAAATAGGGCTGGGGGTGTAGCTCAGAGGTAGAATGCCCCTGGATTCAATCCCCAGTACCACAAAAAGAAAATCAGGCCTACATAGGAAACTAGCTGAGAGCACGCCACTCCCCCGGGCAGTGGCCCATGGCGCACAGGGCAGGGGTCTGGTAGTGGATGGTAGGGTCCCCAACACAGCCCCGTCCCCTTCTGCTCAGGGGGATGAGCTGTAGCCTCGGGTAATGCACATGTTCTAAGTCTCCCTGCCTGGAAGATGGGGATTAAGTGACACCTGCCTCCTATGCTGTTTACAAAGGGTAGGTCAGATGTCTTGAAGCACTTAGAAACTCTGGCGTAATCTGTGCATCCACATCTTAATTTAGAAGAAAGAACACTTTAGAATATTTGTTCTGATTTCCTTCATATTAAAAAGAAAATTCTTATCCAAAGTCAGCAGGACCACGGAGCCCTCCATTCCTTCTCCTGTCTCCCTCTTCATTCCTGAAACCAGTGCCACCCAGTTGTGCTACACGTAAACGTGGCTCAACTTTCCATTGTAGTTTACATTTAATGAGTCACATGTGGCTGCCCTTACAGGATAAATCCGCTCTAACCCTAAGCCACGTCCTTTCAGAAAACAAGCCAGTCTTAGCCGGGTGTGGTGGTACATTCTCTATAATCCTCGCGGCTCAGGAGGCTTGAGGCAAGAGGATCACAAGTTCAAGGCCAGCCTGGGCAACTTAGCAAGACCCTGTCTAAAAATAAAAAAGGGCTGGGGATGTTGCTCAGTGGTAGAGTGCCCCTGGGTTTGAGTCCCAATTACCACCAAAAGAAAAAACCAGCCCATCTTATACCATCTTAGTCTGTGGTTACTGTGCAAAATTTTGCAAAAGTCTTTCTGTTCATTTCATTTACTCCCAGCCTTGCTTTCCTATGTTTGCTCCGTATATTTATAAAATAAAAGTTTAATGAGCTGGAATTCTCTGAGTATGTCAGCCCCGTGTCAGGAGGCTTCTTGCTGCCCTGCCTGATTCTGCCCGAGCCCATCTGCTCTCCACGGATGCCATGAACCACACTTGGTGGTATGAGTACAATAAAATAAAGATGACACTGAGTGTGGTGGCGCCCGCCAGTAATCCTAGTGCTTGGGAGGCTGAGACAGGAGGACCGCAGGTGAAAGCCAGCCTTGGCAACTTAGTGAGACCCAGTTTCCAAATTAAAAAAATAGGGCCAGGGATATAGCTCGGAGGTAGAATGTCCCTGGGCTCGTTATCCAGCACCACAAAAAAATTAAAAAATAATGAAGAGCTGTTTATTAAAAATGAGAGTTGGAAATAAAAGACAAATCATTTAGGCCTTAGAAGCTAAGATAATGTGTAAGCGAAAATCTTGGATAGTAAATTTTAATCCAGTTATTAGAAATTTTTCCATTTGGTTTCTCTTCCATGGTGAAACAGACTGATGACTCTCTTGGTAGGAATCTTTTATCTGCCATTGAGGCCAATCACTGTAGAATTGAGCAAAACTGGGGCCTTGTTCTTCCTTTGGTAAAAAAAAAAAAAAAAAAAAAAAAAAAAGAAGACTGTCCTCCCTACTTAGATTTGATCTGTTATGCTCAGTAAAAATTCTTTAAGCTTTCATGAGCTCCAGTTAATAAAAAATGGTAACGTTATTATGTTTGGTATTTAGAACATATAATTTAGAAGAAAAGAATTTCCTAAGAAAGACGGAGCTGTTTTTCAGCTAACACAAGTAAACAAAAACTACAATTTAAAAGTTCTGGTTATTATCTTTTTACCCAAGAACATGTTTTTTCTCTAAAGACCACTTCTTTGGCCTTGGTCTACACAGAATTCTTTGTTGTACTGCAAAAAAATCTCTTATTGAAAGTAGCCAAGCCGGGCGTGGTGGCGCACGCTTATAATCCCAGTCCTTCGGAGGCAGAGACGGGAGGATCACAGGTTCACAGCCAGCCTCAGCAACTTAGACCCTGTTTCCAAATAAAAAATAGGGCTGGGAGTGTAGCTCAAAGGTACAATGCCTCTGGGTTCAATCCCCAGTACCACAAGAAAAAAGAAATAACCAAGATATTTGTATTTAGAGATTTTGCCTTTGTTTCCTAAAAGCCTCATTTCACTAATGCCATTCCTTGAAGGTGTATGTTCTCTTTACTCCTGACTAATCTGAAATAACTGTCTTCCATATTTTCACTTTCAGCCAGAAGTATTAGAATTAGCTACTTTTCCCAGTAGTATTACTTCAGAAATGGCGTGCTGGCTACCCACAGAAATGCAAATCATGAAGGTTTGTTTTTAGTACTGGGGATTGAACCCCAGGGGTGCTCCAACTCTGAGCTACACCCCCAGCCCTTTTTATCTTAGAAATAGGGTCTCACTAAGTTACCTCTCCTGGCTTCCAAACTGCGATCCTCCTATCTTGGCCTCCTGAGTTACTGGGATTGCAGGCATGTGCCACCACGTCTGGTGTCATGATGAAGGCTTTAAGCCTAGCATGTAGTATCACTGAAAACTCAGTTTCCCAACTTTCTGTGAATCTGAATTTGTAAATTTTCAAGTCCATATTTATTGTTAGTTTGGTGTTTGTATTCTGCTCAACACTGTCCAAGTACCCTGAAGAGAGCAATTGCTGCTGTAAGCAGCCTCCAGTACCAGTCCTCCCCCGGTACAGCCCTTTACCCAGACTGCAGCGTCCCTGTGAGATGCCATCTTCACACACCTTCTTGTTGTTAGACTTTCTAAGAAACTGTAGAGGAAGAGTTAAAAAGGGATAGGGTTAGCACTGGACTCATTTTTAAAAAATTAAAAGACAAACCTTTTAAAGGAAACATACTTTAGTTCCGTTACCCCTGCTAGCAAAATGCGCAAGGGTTTGCCTGAAGCTATGACTACACATTTGATTCATGGCCTAGAAAATACCTCCATCTTCTTGCACAAATTGCCTTTTCGTGTTAGGGAGGAAAAAGATTCATTTACGTGGACAGGTGTCTATGCACGTGTATATATGTGACTTTTTTTTATGTTGTCCTTAATGCCACTACCATGAGAACCACAAAAATGGCCAAAGTCATTAATGATCAGGCATGCTAATCTACATACCCATGTGGGAGGATGCTCCGGCTCGTGTCTGCCATTTATCAAGTCCATATTTGTCTTGCAGCTTACCCATGAGAAAGCAGTTGACCCGCAGCCCATCTGCTCCGCTAGTCGTGGAGTGGCCTGTCATTTAGTCCCTGGCTTCTGGCTGTCCCCAGGTCAGGGGTGCCTGCTCATGACTGGGAAGCCTCTGGCGTAAATGAAGTTCCTTTGTGGGGGAAGCATTGATGTTGAATCAAAAGCCACCCGCATTTTTGAAGCCCCTTTCTCTAGCCTAGGGCGAAGACAGTCCAGCTGTCCCCTGGCTTAAAAGGAAGAGCAGAGCCATTTATAGCTTTCCTTGTGGAGTTCCAGGAGCCAGAGGCAGGGAGACCCCTTTGGGAATGCATATTAAGGGGACTCCAGCTGAGGATTGGGGAGGGAGTAAATTCGTGTACATTGGGAATGAAGGCCAGGCTGGGAGCGACTTGGGAATAGCACACTTCAGATGGAAATGAGGCTTGGAAGGAGGACAGGCTTCTAGCCTACAGCCTCTGCGCCCCTCTTCCAGAGTCACCAGTGCCCAAGACGTTTAATTAAGATCCGTCTTGCTTGTGCAAGGGATGGGCTGCAGCTGCCGGTGTGGCCCAGCCCGCGGGGGTGCCTGGATTCTATCCGTGTCCTTCAGGGAAGGCACATCATTAAAAGACTGACATAGAAGGAAGTAACAGCTCATCAGAATTACACACGAGTCGTTACACAGTGCGAGCGAGTTTAGAAAGTGTGTCCAATAAAGATGGAAATGGAGTTCCTTGCCCTGGTGCTCCTGTTTTGTGTAATTTTTCATCCTTTGTTGACATAGTAGCCAAGACATATTTGTCTGTATAATGCAAGACGGTAGGAAGTTTCTTAGGCTATCATGAGTCTGAATTATTGCTCTAATCATTCTTATAAAATCAGCCTTTATGTTGTGTCCTGCAGCTCCTCGAAGTATACAGAGGATGTGGAGATGGAAGACGTGTGTGTGTGTGTGTGTGTGTGTGTGTGTGAATTAACGGTGAGTTGGAATCTGAACTCGAGTGAGATTTTTGGATTACAGTTTCAATTTATTTGCATGGATAATAAAAATTATGTCTGCTCTCCTCTTACGGACCTTCCAGCGATGGATTTTAAGGTGCTGTGATACTGAACTTGAAGCTCTGAAGGTAACTGACCTCACTGAGTCCTCCGCAGCCCTTCCAATATGATCTTGTTACAAGAGAAGAGATGTCTCCAGACGAGGGAGTTCCTGGAAGGGGAACTGACTTGGAATCTGAAGGAAGAGAATCTCACGTGTCAGGAGAGGCACCGAGAATTACTTAGGAAAGTAAGAAATGTCCATTCGAGGGAGGATGCAGGCTATCTCCAGAAAGAGAGAGATCCTGGAGGTTCCCGACTCTTTCAAAGGAAACTTGGTGAAGGGTGGGCCTAGGAGGGTACGTGCGGGTGACAACATGTCTGGTGATGACAAGATGGTTTATGTTGTTCTGGTCCATTGTCTGATCAATAGATAATACTGGAATGTCCCCTGTGACAGGCTTCTCATATCTCTTGTTTACTCATCGAGGTGGCTAATGTGTGCAAAGTAATTACCATAGGTGAGTGAGTTTGAGGTTAAATTTAAAGTTTACAGATTTCCCAGGAAATTGGGAGTGATGGGCCTGGGAGGGAGACTGACTTGGGGAGTGACAGGCCTGGAAAAGTATGCAGAACTTGTGAATTAAAAGTTTACTTCCTCCTAGCCACCCACAGTGGCGCATGCCTGTAATCCCAGTCCTTGGGAGGCTGAGACAGGAGGATCACAGGTTCCTGGCCAGCCTCAGCAACTTAGCAAGGCCCTCTGCAACTTAAACCCTGTTTCAAAATAAAAAAAAAAAAATAGAATAGGGCTGGGAGTGTAGCTCAGAGGTAGAATGTCCCTGGGTTCAATACCCAGTACCAAAAAAAAAAAAAAAAAGAAAACTTGGGCATCAGATAGCTAGTTGTAATCTTCTCTGTACCATTTTGAGGCATTATTGTACCAAAAAAAAAAAAAAATGCTATCTGTGCTCTCAGGCTGTTGAAGGAAAGGAAAAGGACATGGTTGGTTTTAGCAAGAACTTTCTGAGCTTGTCCAGCTCTGTGCTGGGCCCTGGGAATGCGGGGTCCCCTGTGCCCCTGAGGAAGGCGGTGGAGGAAGCTTTGAGTGGCCAGAAGGCTCGCTGGCCTTCCTGTAGCCCAGGCTTCGACTCAAGACTTCAGAGGGGCTTGGTCTCGGGGTTTATGGTCTGGATGTCTCTCTCTCCCTCTAGTCTAGGTGTTGCTCTCTCGGTACATTAAGGTACACGTTAAAATGTGAATTAGTCGCTTGGCACCTATTTCAGGTCCGACTCTGCACTCCCCTTTACAGTGAGTTACACTATGTGGTTATCTCCCGGTGGAAGCTTTTGATATTTTTATGTACTAGAAAGACTTTGTGACGCCAGGGAATGAGCATCAATTACCCCTGTCCCCTTGGTGGATGATTTGGAAAGTGCCTTTTAGCTATTAGCATAACAGACATGAAAACGATTAAAATATCAGTGAGCACTTTCATCCCCGAGGCTCTAAAAGGGTTCTCTTACAAAGTGCATCATGTTAAAAGAAGCAAGTCTTTTATTTGAAGGGAATCTGCTTTGTTTCCAAAGATTGTTTTTGCACCTGGTGAGAAACACCCCCCCACGTAGGCTGCGTTAACTCCTCTTTGACTTCCTAAGAGAAACAGCCACGCGTGTTGGAGAGAGCTGAACTTGGAGCCACAGGCTCCTGGTTCCACATGCGTCTCTCTCCCTGATGCGCTGCATCCCCTGCCCGGCGTCTCTCGGACCCTTTCTTGTGAAAGGTGATTCCTTTGTGAAGACCAGATCTCGTGTGTGGACAACTGTGAAGGGCTGTGCACGTGAGGTGATGGCTAACTGTAAAGTGCTGTGCACGTGAGGTGGTGGCTTAGAGGTGGGGAGGCATGGCAGTGTGTGTGAGGCTCTGTTAGGTGGTCAGGGCCCAAGAGACACTATGGTACAGCCAGGTGGAGCCGAGGCAGTGGGGCGAGTACAGGCTCTGTGACTGGGACAGGAATGGGGTGCAGCCCCCCCGCTTCCCTGCTTCAGCCCATTGGTCCCCCTGACTTGTTCGTTCTTTGTAAGAATATGCGTTCTTCCTTTGAACTTTTTCATCTCTCCACGTTTCTAGTTTTGTTTCGCTATTATCTTTTCCCCCAAGACTTTGCCTTCCTTCGTTTTTAAGTAGCACAATACATCGCTGCTTGTCCTACTTTTGTGTAAGATGAAAGGAGGAAAACAAGGGGATGAAAATTTGCCATATAGGGGAATGTAGGTGAATGGAATTTTGTAGATGAAAAGGTTTTTTTTTATTTTAAAGTCAAACTTGAAAATCCCAGAACGTTATGAGAATCTGTTGTCTAGAACTTTCGTGAACATGTGTGTGACTTTGCGGTTTGATGCTGGTGTCCTCCTGTAGAAGCAGGAGTAATGCGGTCTGTCGGTAGCGAGCTTCTCACTTGAAGAGTTTGTGGGGTTTTGTGTCATTTCATCTTGGCTTACATGCTACTGTGTTGTGTTTGCGGGAGCAGGGTCTAAAGGGGTTGTCACGTTTCCAAGCTACACCTGGTTTTCCAACCCAAGCTCGAACCCTCTCTTTACTGGAGAACAGTTTAACGGTATCGAGTGTTCACGGTGGGAACGGGAGGGGAGAAGAGTAGGTAGGGCCTGGCTGGTGCCCCATCCTGAGTCCTAAAGGACAGGCTCGAGGTTGAAGCTGGGCTTCAGAACCCAGTGCCCAGCCCGGCCAGCACCGATTGCTCTCACGTGTCCGAATCATTGATGGCAAATGGAGGTTCTTGGACAGGATGACGCCATTCCAGGAAGTCCTCAGCGGCGAGTCCCAAGGGCACGTAATATTGTTTTTCAGAACAGAGCAGTAAAAGGAAAAATCTCTCAGGATTCCAGCTCGGGGGCCCCATCGTCCTGCTTTCTATAGTGCTTTATCTTTAGCGAGCTGTTATCAGTGACCTTGATCGACAAAATGTTTGTCTCCCGGGGTGAATTAGTGAGGGAGAGTTGACGGGGGAAAGTGACTCGCTAGACAAGAAATATGAAAAGTGTGTTTACTTTTAACCCTGAAGCTGAGTTTCTATTGATCCCCACCTAGCATGTTAATTAGGTATAAAAATCAATGATGTATACATTTGTTGCGGAGCAAAGAAGAAACCAATATGCTTGCGGGCGAGCGATCCCGCCGCCTCACCTGACGGTTCTGGGAGTCTCCCCTTGGCACACAGACTGGAAAACACGCCGGAGTTCCTGTCCCCGGACTTGGTTTGTCGTGTTGAAAGGGAGCTCAGCACGCCTATGGGCGATATCTGAATTTTTGTACTACTGTAGGAAAACAGAGAACTTGTCTTTTTCCTGAAAATTGTTTCAGTTACACCCGAGACTATCAGCTCAGTTTTTCAGAAATGTCTTTTTGCCATTGGTCTGTTGGGGGGTTCAGCTGGCCTTTCCTTTCCGGTCAGAGACACCAGCCATGTGCCTATTCACAGCGGCCCCAGGTTGTACGCCCTGGAGGAGCCGGGCTGTCCTGCCTGGAGTCCTGGGCAGGTGCAGGTCTTTCTCTGTAGGTGCCCCAGTAGCAGGATCATTTGTAATCCTCCTTTCGTGCCTCTGCCCAGTTCCCTAAAAATTGGTTGAACTTTTCATATGAATTCTTCAAGGAATTTCTCATCCATGTAGAATAGAACTAAGTTTGACTAAATCTGGTACCTACCATTAGAGGCAGTGGTGTTTGATATCTTAGTTGTCGAAGCAAAACAAAATCTAGTTAAGAGTAGTGCTATGAAAGTTTCATGTAGTAACAGAATTGATTCTAAGACAAGAACCATTCTTTTGAAAAGAGCTCATTTCTATTAGGGCAGAAGAATGCCAATTTTTAGTATTTAAAATGCCTTTTATAGCCGGGCGTGGGGGCACACACTTGTAATCCCAGTACTTGGGAGGCTGAGATGGGAGGATTGCAGATTGGTGCCAGCCTCAGCAACTTAGGTCACTGAGTGTGCAGAGGAATCAGTAGTCCCAGGGGATGTGGCATCCAATCAGATAGAAAAACACTTGTTGGGAGGCTGAGACAGGAGGATTGCAGGTTCGAGACCAGCCTCAACAACTTAGTGAGACTTTGTTTCAAAATAAAAAGCTGAAATATAGGGCTGGGGGTGTAGCTCAGAGGTAGAATGTCCCTGGGTTCCATGCCCAGTACCACCACAAAAGAAAAAACTTGGAAGCAATATAAGTCCGTACATAGAAACTACAGCCTCGTTGGCATTTTATAAAAACTATGCAGTCCGGTATAAATCTGGACTTGATGAGTTTGACCAATAATTAACTGTCAAGCTCAGTAAATTCAGAGAAATGTAAACTAGATAAGCAAGGTGAATTTTGCTTTGGGGGAAGGAAATAAAATTCAAATAAATACTGGTTCTATTGAGGTTTGAAAATTATCTTTGAAAAACAGATTTTGCCAGGTTACTGCAGACACAATTAAAATGACAAGCAAATGACTGAAAAATCTCCGTCCCTCTGTCCCACTCCCCTGTTCTGCGGGGTCAGCACATGGGGCTGGCAGCCATGTGGGCCGTGGCCCTGGGGCAGTGCAACCTGAGGCACCCTGGGAAAGCCAGTGCTGGGCGAGTGTGACCCCAGGGTCCTTGGAGACACTGAAGGCTGCAGGCAGGTGGGACTTGGAGAAAGGAAGTCCAGGTACAGTCAGGGAAAGAGGCGCCAGGTAGGATCCGCCAACCCACGTGCCAGACGTCCAGGTTCTAGTTGATTCACAGAGCTTCATGCGCGGCCCATCCTGGTCCCTCTGGCCGGTCCCTGCCACACCGCACCTGGCCAGAGGCATCTGGCCAGGTGAAGCCATTCGCTCCTGTTTTCGAGGCTCACAACTTGATGGAGGTGTGATTATCCTCAGCCACGGCCCTGCTGCGTAGCCTTGAGCAGGTGTTACGTGTTCTGGGCGGTGATTCCTCGTTACAGTAGGCAGCACTTGTTTTCTCCAGAATGTAATTTAACACCAGCCTGCGGCATCCAGGAGGCCTCTTGTGTCCATGTGAATCTTTTCAGTCACATCCCAGAGTCTGGGAGCAGCAGCCGCTCAGCCACTGAGAGTTGAGAGTTTCAGGACCTGCACAGCCCCGCCTCCCAGCACGGGAGAGGCCTGGGGCCACACAGCACCCAGAGGATGGCCACAGGCGGCCTGTAAATGCCTCGGCTCTGTGGTTGCTGACGGATGAGGAGCGGCCGAGTCTGGGAATGTTACCTTATAAGTGAGATGCTTCATAGGGCGGATGGCTGCACAGGGTTGGGTGTGCACCTGCACTGGGTGTGCATGGACAGGTGTTCCCCGTGGTGCACCCAGGGCCACCGCCTCACCGTCTCCTCTTGGACCTACAGGGGCTGCTCAGAGCTCTGCCGGATCCCCATGGTGGAATACAAGCTGGACAGCGAAGGCACGCCCTGCGAATACAAAACCCCCTTCCGGAGGAACACCGCCTGGCACCGGGTGCCCACCCCAGCCCTGCAGCCCCTCCCCAGAGCCTCCCCGGTGCCTGGCACGCCCGACCGCCTGCCCTGCCAGCAGCTGCTCCAGCAAGCCCAGGCTGCCATCCCCCGTAGCACCTCCTTCGACCGGAAGCTGCCCGACGGCACAAGGTAACGCGGCCACTCCTCGGAGACACCAGGTGGAAGGTGGGGGGTCTTTGTACTTGGCGCAACCTCTAGTATGCCTGCTGGTTCTGAACTGTGGGCAGGCAGGGTGGGCCTCAGACGGAGCAGCGTCAAGTCCAGCCCATTCCTAGCCCACTGTGGTACTGATAAGAGGTTCTTCCTCCTCCTTCACCCAGCACCTACCCTCTGTCAGCTGGCCCTCCAGACCAGCAGGGGAGGAGGCCCAGAACTGTCCTGCATGTATTTCTAGAAAAGCACAAAAGCAAATCAAAACTGAGACGCGCGTGTTGAAACCTCATCGCCCCCACGCTGGTGGTGCAGTCAGAGGCACAGGGGGCGTGGGCGCCTCTCTGCTTGCTCTTTCTCATGCCAAGCAAAACAAGTTGTGTCTACAGATTTTTTTGATGAGAGAATGCACTTGTTTAAAGTTAAGTTTGAGAGATGGGTGTGGTGGTGCACGCCTGTAATCCCAGTACTTGTGAGGCTGAGACAGGAGGATCGCAAGTTGAAGGACAGCCTCGGCAGCCTAGCGAGGCTCTCAGCAGCCTAGCAAGACCCTGTTTCAAAACCAAAAAAACAAAATAGGTCGAGGGGTGCAGCTTGGAGGTAGAATGTCATGGGTTTAATCTCTAGTACCACAAAATAAGTTTGATAACATTGGACTGGTAGGCATTCTGGGTGTGTAATTTGCATAGGTCAGGTTAAGGGAGCAAAATAGACTGCGCATTGTTATGGTTATTAATTGCTACTCTGTTGTTCCAGGGAGACTCCTGTTTCCTTAGCACAGCTTGTCAGGCTCTGGTGTGATAGTCGTCAGCAAGGCTCAGGAGCCAGCCAGGCTGGAACCTGCTCTAAGCTATCCCTTCCCCCAGTCCCTGGCACTCCCCTTTAAGCCTCCAGTTTCCTCATCTGGCTAATAAACATCGTTATGATACAGCTTTCATCAGGGAGTTCTGAGGACTGAATGAATGGATACAGGCGAAAGGCTCAGAGCCAGGCCAGGCGTTAAGAGTAAGCCTATGGCAGCATTAACCAGGACTAGATTACACACATGGGTGTCCTCGGCCCCCTTGAGCTTCTTCTCCCACCACAGGTCGAGGAGTACACTAACTTGACGCTAAATCGCCTTGGTTCTGGGTCTCTTTGCTCAGGTCTGCTGAGGCCGTAAACTCCCCACATTCAAGATGCGCATAGTAGGTGCCTTAGGTGCAAGGGGCAGCCACAGCAGCAGACCCCAGGGGGGTGGGAGAGCAGTCTGCGGAACCTCCCTGCTTAAAGTCTGGTGAACGGCGGGGAAAGCCGGGAGGAGTCCCGTAGCCAGAAGGGCCCTTGGCGAGCACATCTCCACCCATTGAGTTTGCCAACATCATTTTTGTGTGTCTGAAAGAAACATAAATAGAATTGCACTCTATAATGTGTGAAAACAAGCGGTTCTACCAAATTTCGCCTTTGCCCTCTGCACAGGCTTTAGGTTTAGAGAAACCTGTGGCTTGCGTTCAGTTTTGGGAAACGAGAGTTAGCGATGTTACGATTGTGCCCTCTGGAGTTGTGTCCTTGGTTTTCCGTATTTCACTAGGGAGGATCATTACCTGTGCCTTAAATCTTTAGACATCGAAGCCCTGTCCCACTACATCTCTTTCCTTTGACAAATCACCACCCATAGATCTTCTGAAATCTCAGGGCAGCTCAGCTTCTTTATCCGTGACTTTCTCTGTTATCCGTTGTGACGCGTGTTTCTGCCTTCTCTCTGTCGCTGTGAAAGTGGAGTCGTTGTTTGTGAACAGTTCGGGCCAGGTGGGAGCACCTGGCAGTGGCCCCGTTAATGACTCTCGCCCCCCTTTCAGGAGTTCTCCCAGCAACCAGTCGTCGTCCAGCGACCCCGGACCCGGCAGCAGTGGACCCTGGCGGCCAGCAGTGGGCTACGACGGGTACTTCTCACTTCTATCTTTCTGCTTCCCTGAGCAGAATCTGTGTCTTGATCAAACACATTAACTGTGTGCCTGCTGTATACAAGGCCACTGCACTGGAGACACGAAAATACCAGTCATGCTTTTAACAAGCAGCCGCTGGTCCAGAGAGCAAGCTCGTCCTGTCGGTTCTGATCAGCCGCTTCTGTTCTCAGCCTGCCTGGGTTTTTTCTTTCTGATAGGGAAAGGCTTTGAGTATGAAGGTTAAGGATTTGGGAACTCTAGGGCAGAGCCCCGTGCGAGTTTTCTTCCCCTCGCATAAATTGCCAATGAGGAGCCACCACTCGGAATCAGAGACTGGTTAGCATTAAAGGCATCCTTACTTACTGGGAGGGACATGGCAGGGGTCTCCTTGGCTCCCTTAGCTGAGAGCCACCTCACAGTGGATGCTGGCCTCGGAGCCATCAGCTCCAACCTGACCTGGACTCTTGTGAACACTGACACTCAGTTCCCTAATCCCAAAACCTCCAGGAAGAGAAGGGTTACATGGGTGTGGGAGCCCTTAGGGGAGCTCTCTGCCCTGGCACAGCGACTGCCCTGCTGGGCAATGGGTTACAGCTCTGTGATGTTAGGGCACCGGGCGCTCATGTGGACAGGGACAGCTGTCAGCAGTCTACCCAGGCTCATTGACTGTCCTGCTGGGTGATGGGTCACAGCTCTGTGATGTTAGGGCCTTGGGCGCTGGTGTACACTGAAGACAGCCACCAGCAGCAGACCTCGGCCGCGAGGGCAGCCCGGGTCACTGCCTCTGCAGGTGTGTCGAGAGCTCACCTGAGCCAGCTGCTCTGGCTTGACCTTAGAATCAGGTAGGTACAGTCTAGCCATGTTTGCTCCTCATCTTAGAGCCTAGACAGAGTTCTTAAAGTGGTATGTCAAGTAATTTTTCTAAATTTGTTATGTATTAAACATAGGGGGAAGGGTTTTGCTTTAATTCTTATTTTGTTCTGTTTTTATATAAATGAGAGGACTTTTTCTGTACACCAGGGTCTATAATCTAGATTCTGCAAATAAGGACCGCATTGTAATATGAATTAGTTTTCTTGGATTTATTTCTTGCCCAAGATTCTATTTTCTGACTTTAGGTTTTAAAACCAAGCCCACGTGGGTATTATCTAGAGTTAATCGTATTTTCTTTTCCTTAAAACCATTTAATGATCAGATGTATCCATGCCTGGTGCACCAGGCACAAGGAAAACAGAGCAAAGAACCCCAAGTCCTCCCGCTGGCAGGGATGGGACCTGGTACCCGACACGGACTTCTAGACTCCTGGCATTGGCAGCGCTTTTTTATCTGTGAAAGGCTGTTGCCGAACACCTCCGGCCCTACAGTGGCCCCAGGTCCCCCGATCCCTGACATTCAGCCTCTCTGATGGGGCCAGGCCAACTACACCGCATTTCCCTTTGCCAGAAAGGGTTTCCCATGAGGGTTCTCGCGCGGCCCCTATGGAGGCTGGCAGTCCTGTCCCCGGGCGGGCAGCGTGGCGAGAAGGCGGGCTCAGCTCTGCATCCTCTGCAGGTGCCAGTCCCCTCTGCTGCTGGAGCACCAGGGCCCAAGTCCTTTGGAGTGTGACGGAGCCAGAGAGCGCGAGGACTCCATGGAGGGAAGCCGGCACCCAGGTACCAGGGCTCCCCGGAGCCGAGTGGTCTTCTCCCCTCCCCTCCCTTCATTAACTCCTTCATTCCACCATGCAGGTAGGCGCCTCTGTGTCTGGGTCTCCTGACACAGGAGGCTGTGGCTGTGACTGGTCGTGTGGTTCTGATTGGTTGTAGTGTGGCTGTGGGATGGTCTTGTGGTTGTGATTGGTTGTAGTGTGGCTGTGGATGGTCGTGTGATTGTGATTGGTTGTAGTATAGCTGTGGATGGTCGTGTGGTTGTGATTGGTTGTAGTGTGGCTGTGGATGGTCATGTGGTTCTGATTGGTTGTAGTGTGGCTGTGGATGGTCGTGTGGTTCTGATTGGTTGTAGTGTGGCTGTGGATGGTCGTGTGGTTCTGATTGGTTGTAGTGTGGCTGTGGATGGCTGTGTTGGGTTTGGTGCAGGCATGCATGGTTGCGGTGGTGGTTGGTGTGGTTGTGGTGCTTGTAGAAATGGAAGATTTCCTCCTCGGGTGTGGCTCTTCTGTCTCCTCTCGTGGCACATCAGTGGTAAGAACTGGGAGTGCTAGAATTACAATCCCGTTTTTTTCTTTCAACCAAACCTCTTGTTTAACACCTGCTTTGTCTTTACTCTTTGCTAACGCTGGAAGTGGGGAACTCACCCCTCCTCTCTTTGACAGAAACCAAATGGCATGGCCCACCTTCCAAAGTCCTGGGTTCCTATAAAGAAAGAGCCCTGCAGAAAGACGGGAGCTGCAAAGATTCCCCCAACAAGCTTTCCCATGTAAGTCCTCTGTCGGTAGCCAGGTGCTGTCCTGGCCAGGGCTGACTCATCTTGGTGCACAGTAGGGCGGCTTGCTTACCGGCTGTGCCCAAGAGCGGGCCGTTGGCCACACAGGGCTCTTAGATGAAAAGTTGAAACGGGGGAAGTAGCATGTTGGTTGCCCTGATTTATAAAGACCCTCAAAGGAAGGTTGTACAGCAAGTTACCAGCAAAGCTGAGCTCAGCCCCCTCTGCCTTGTGAGCCTCAGTTCTCAGGGAGGGTAGTGGTTGCAAAATCCCTACCACACTCTGCTTAACAGCATAATGCAGGAGCAGACTGAAGCGGTGCGTGTGGTCAGAGAAGCTGCCACAGGCAGCCGTTCCCAGCACAGTCACCGGGCTACACAATGATCATGGCCGGCCATGATCCTGCAGGCAGGGTCAGGACACACCACACACATCCCCGGTCCCGTGCACGGCTGCTTTGTCCCACCCTCACAGACTCTGAGGAACCGCGCAGGAGCCTGTCCCTTAGAGCTTCAGTTAGATGCAGAAAGAGGAGTGTTTTGTTAGATGAGGCCAGAGCTTTGAAGCAGCTTGTTTTGCGAAGGGTGCAGGTAAAGAGTTTATAAGCTCCTGAAGGAAGTCCTCTCCTCTTCCTTAACTCTTCCCCAGCAAGCTTCACAGATGTCCCTTAACAAACACACGTGGCATTTCTCCCCGTAGCTGTGGCTGTGACTGGTCTTGAGTCAGCCCTATCATACCCAGCTCTACAGTCCTCCCAGCGAGGGAGGCAGGGCACAGAGCAGGCTGGGAATATCCGCGTGCAACCACAGGTCGAGGATTTGCATAAAGATCTGGTAGGATGGAATGGAAGGGGACAAGGCCAAGCCACTTGGAGTCGGCCTGGGTGGGCTCCAGAGCCCTTGGCTGGTGCTCCAGGTCCAACGGTTTTCCCAGCTGCAGCGAGGGCCGTGTCTAAGTTCATCCGACACACAGGGGTCTTCATACTGTTCTACTTGCTTTTTGTCCTCCAGGGACCTGAGGCACTGAGTCTTTCTGACACCTGTTTACTCTAGAGTCCCATCTCCTTCTCCCTTGGGACATAAATGGCCTGGGCTCCCTGGAAGCCGGAGCTCACGTTTACACCCTATTGTGCAGCTGCCTGTGGCTTCTTGTGTTTGTTACCTCTAGTCTGCCCAGGAGCCACATAAGCTCAGTGCTACAAGCACAGAGAGGCCAAGCGAGTGTCCCCAAGACCAGCATTGTGACTCGCACTGGGTCTCTTGCCGTATTTTGCCATGGGAGCATTCTCTTGATAAGTGGCTGCCCTCCTCCTTTGGTGAATTTTCCATGTGCCCTCCTGATTTAGATAACCTCATGAGTGACCCAGGGCCCTGGCTTTATGCTCCAGGGACCAGTATTGGAACAAAGACTTAAAGAAAAAGTACCCCTTTATAACTTGTGAGAGGAATTATGAGTGTGGTGGGGGGCTCTGCATAAAAACCGCACTGAGGAGTAGAGGGCTCGGGTAGGGCCCTGGTGGCAGCTCTGACTGTAGAACTCACTGGAAGCTCCCCCGTTCGTTCCTCTCTCCTCCCCAGATCGGAGACAAGAGCTGTTCCAGCCACTCCAGCAGCAACACGCTCTCCAGCAACACCTCCAGCAGCAGCGACGACAAACACTTCGGGTCGGGGGACCTGATGGACCCCGAGCTGCTGGGGCTGACCTACATCAAAGGGGCCTCCACCGACAGCGGCATCGACACCACCCCGTGCATGCCGGCCACCATCCTCGGGCCCGTGCACCTGGCGGGCAGCAGGTCTCTGATCCACAGCCGGGCTGAGCAGTGGGCGGATGTAGCCGACGTCTCGGGGCCAGAGGACGAGCCCGCCAAGTTGTACGCTGTGCACGGTTACGCCTCTGCCATCTCCACCGGCGGCACCACAGAGGGCAGCTTGGGCGACCTCAGCGAGATTTCTTCTCACTCCAGGTAAGCCTCTACAAGTCCCATCTGCGGGCGAGGGCCAGCCGCCTGAGGCTGGTTGTCACTGTCACCCGGCCGTCTGACTTCAGAGGAAGTGCTTGTTTCTAAAACCTAATTGTCAAGGTGCATAGGCTAAGTCAAACATTGAATTTATGTTCCCTCTTCTTACTTTAAATTTGAGGGGAAAGTCAATACACAAACCAATTGCACCAACCTGGCCACTTACATCTCTCTCCCAGTACAACCTGTCACCCCCACATCTTGGAGAAGAGGTTGCCAGCTCAGGGTCAGCAGGGGACCCGAAGGCGGGGCGGCCCCACTGTGTACACGTGCTGTGGCCCTCCCTGCTCCTGAGGCCCGGAAGGCAGGGCAGACCCGGCCTTCCACACCTGGCTGGGAGCTGGCTTTTTAAACAAAGCGTAGCTCCATGTACAGGACCTGTACTCCGCATGTAGTTGTTTGTTATACAGATGTGAGTGGTTTTAAACTCCTATCTGACATGTGTTTGTATTTTTTTTTTTTTTTTGGTACCGGGGATTGAACCCAGGGGCATTCTACCTCCGAGCTACACCCCCAGCCCTATTTTTTATCCTTTATTTTTTTTTTTGAAACTGGATCTCACGAAGTTGCGGAGGGCCTCACTAATTAGCTGAGACTGGCCGCGAACCCGGATCCTCCGGTCTCCGCCTCCCAAGTACTGGGATGACAAGCGTGCGCCACCATGCCCGGCTCGTACGTCAGTTTTAAGACTCACACTTTGTGATTTCTGTTCTCCTTTTCGTGGAGGCAAAGGAGCCGGTCTATTCAGTGTAGAGCGGCTTGAACTACCCAGGCGGCTCTCACTGTCCTTTTTCTTCCTGTCCCCACGGCCTCCGTGATTCATCCCTGACTCATCCTGCCTTCCCAGGACTCTTCTACCTGCTGGGCAGAGCCCGGAGGAACTCATCCGGGACAGACCCCAGAGCCATGTCGGGCATTTCCCAGGGCAGGCGCCCGGTGGCCCGTAGAGTTCAGCATCATGCCTCTGTGTTCCTCACGTGTCACCTGCAGACTCCTCTCTGGACCTACTTAGGGACACAGTGTCATTCAGGGACACGTATGTGACCAGTTAGAGAAAACACCCACTCACTGGTTCATACAACCAACATGAAGCTTCGGTTCATGGAACCAGAAAGTTCAGAACTATTAAAGTTCTGTTTGGCCTAGCCGCTCAAATGATAGAGCCCCAAATGGGGTCCCCAGTCCTTGGCTTCCAGGTGACAGCCCCCTAGAATTTCAACTTCACCTCATTGCTGAATGTGCCCCTGACACTGGTAGCTTCTGTGCCCCTGTCCCCAGGCAGAAAGTGGCTCCCCTCTAGTTTCTGAGAAGAGATGGGTGCCCGCCCCTCAGAAGCCACCAAGCCCCCCATATCTCCTCGCACGTCCTTGGCTTTAACCACTGGTGGGGGGTGGCATTACCTAGGAAAGAGGGCCTCCGCTGGGCTGGCATCTGTCCCAGGAAGCCACTGCCCACTAGGAAACTGAGGGTTATTTGACCCAATGAGAGACCCTGGAACCCGCAGCGTCCCCAGGAACTGTCTTCTGTCAGGGCAGAGGGCATGTGGGGTGTGGAGACGTGATTTTCATGGTAGACATTCCTACTACTTTTTGCCAGTTCTGCTTAATAGTGTAACTAGAGTAAGTTCAGAACTAAGTACCTGAACTAATACGGATCATCAGTGAACTTGGTTACCTGAGTTACTGCTGTCTTCATTTCAGGGACAGTTAAAAGTTGGCTCTTCTGTCAAAGCCGTCTTAGGATCTTGCTGCCTTCTGACGTCTTATTCAAAGTTCAGAAGTTCTGTCACACAGCTGATTTCTTGATCCTTCTGGGACGCATGTAATTGCCGTCACAGATAATTCTGGGTTACTCTTAAGTAAAATTTCCGTAGAACCTGCCTTGGGAGCATGTTCATTTATAAATAAGGGAAGGGAAGGGATATTTATAGGCATTCGCAGGGATTTTCTTGAAGGTCTTAACCATTTGCCGGTTTAATGGGCTGGATGACTAGAGGGTCTATGAAGTGCCGGCTGAGCTGCCGGGTGATCTCTCTTTCCACCACTTAGCTGAGTGTGTGGAGAAGAAAGAGGCTGTGTTCTGGCCTCTCCGGTAAATGGCTGGTGTGGTTTTCTGTTGTTTACCATGATCCGTGTCACTGGAGTCTTAAGTACAAGTGAGTAGAACTGGCAGAACGACGCTAACGTGGGAACATTCAAAGGAAAGGATTTGTGGAAAGTTGACTGCCAACCCTCCAGAATGCTTACCAGCTGCCGAGGGAACTTTTATGACAGGGTTCCTGCTATAAAACACGGATTTGTGCCTATTACTGATTAGATGGTTATAGTACGTTCGTTTTTAGGGTTAACTTAAAAGTATTTTGCTCTTGGGATAAAAGACATTTTTAATCAAGTCTGAATTGGAAAAATAGCTCTTGTGAAAACATGGAAAATACATATAAGGCTCACAATCGTGTTATACACATGTTTTCAAAGACAAACGCTTTGAGCCCGGCGTGGTGGCGCACGCCTGTAATCCCAGTAGTTGGGAGGCTGAGACAGGAGGATCGCAGGTTTGCGGCCAGCCTCAGCAACTTAGTGAGTTTCTCTGCGACTTAGACCCTGTTTCAAAATAAAAAATAGGGCTGGAGGTATAGCTCAGAGGTAGAATGTCCCTGGGTTCAATCCCCAGTACCACACCAAATAAAAAAAATGTAGGATTTGGTCATTTCAGGGGAAACGTGAAGAGCCTCTGCCTTTGCCTCGTATTAAGCTTGCCGTGGCCTGACCCCCAGCGCGTATCTGAGCCTGTAACTGTGGGCGTTAAGATCAGTGCTCCTGCTTGCACCTTCATGTTCCCAGTTGCACATGGAATCGCGAAGGATACACTCAGGAGGGAATGCTGGGCCCCGTGCCCTGCAGGTGCACACCTTCAAGCTAACGTACAGTGGGCGGTCACCCCTGCTCCAGGTCCTGGACACCCAGCTCGGGGGTGCTGCCGGGCAGTCCAGCTGGGGAGAATGTAGTGTCCTGTTCTGGTCTGCTTGGCCTTTCCTGGTATCACCTAAGGTTGGGCACCATCTCCTGTGTGTCTCCACAGTGTATGAGCATCCTCTTTGAAGCACCAGTTGCCCATTTTCCCACGAGGTTCCCCTGGACATGTTTCTAACATCCCTCCCGCTCCAGGCACCTGGCTCGCTCCTGAGCCCCGGGAGGGGGAGGCTTTCTAACAGGCTGCGTTGCAGGTCGAAGGCTGCCGCCTCTCTCAGCCGACTTGCTCATGGAAGAGGAGCGGCACGCAGTGGGCTCGGTCCCGTTGAGCCTGACGGCCTTGGTGCCTTGTGTCCGTTTCTCTCCTCAGTGGGTCTCACCATTCCGGAAGCCCCTCAGCTCACTGCTCCAAAAGTAGCGGGTCTCTGGACACATCCAAAGTCTACATCGTGTCTCACGGTGGCGGTCAACAGGTCCCCGGGTCCATGTCCAAGCCCTACCACAGACAGGGGGCCGTGAACAAATACGTCATCGGCTGGAAGAAATCAGAAGACAGCCCGCCGCCCGAGGAGCCCGAGGTGACCGAATGTCCCCGGTAAGTGACTGACCGAGCATCTCTCATCTCCCACTGGACTAAGCAGTTGGATTTCCCCCAGTAGGAATTATTTCTAAAAAAAGAATATGAGCTGGGCATGGTGGCACACCCTTGTAATTCCAGTACTTGGGAGGCTGAGACAGGATCACAGGTTTGAGAACAGCCTCAGCAACTTAGAGAGGCTCTCAGCAACCTAACAAGACCCTGTTTCCAAATACAAAAAAAAAAAAAAATCTGGAAGTGTCTTTTTTTTAAACTTTTTAAATGTTAGCATTTGTATTTCTTGCCAAAAGTCTGCACTTTCCTTGATTTTTACAGAAAAGAAAACAAAAAAAAACTTGTTTATTATGTTCACAAAGCTGCCTACAGTGAAAGTCATGGTAATTTGATCTCAGGGTGTAAGTATGGTCCCTGTCATTACCAAGGTCAAGGGGAGCTTGAACCCTCAGCCTCTGTCCTTCCGTGTAAGCAACACCATAAAAGGAAAAGCATTACCCGATTTGAGCGCAGCTTCTGATTTCCCATTCAGGTGTTGGGCTTTGCGGGGCGGGCAGAGAGGGATGCTTTGTATCTGTGTGAAGAGAAGAAAATGCTGATCGCTCGCTTTATGACACTTGTGAAAACGTATGGCTGCCTCTGAAGAGGGAGGATGGAATCGCATTTCAAGGATGCGGAGCGAGGCTGGGCAGAGCCCTGCAGCCAACACTTATTATTCAGAGAACCCTGAGAAACCAGGGGTGCTACGTTATCAGGTCAACGTACCTGCGATAGCGTCATGAGACATACACTGGGTGTGCAGGGCTGCAGGGTGCCGCAGGGACTCCTCAGATCCCTACGAGTCTGTGGTCCATGAACTACAGGCATTTTTTTTTTTATTCATTTATTTAATGATTCCAGAGAGGCTCGGTAGCCACAGCTGCTCGGGAGGCTGAGGCAGGAAAATCGTTTGAGACCAGCCTGGGCAGCATAGCAAGACCCATCTCACAAATCAAACAAAATCCCTTGTCTTAAATACAGCTAACAGGATGTTGACTTCTAAATGGAAAAAAAAAAAGGGCTAAAATATAACTGGTGAGGAATCTTTTTCAAAAAGAAAAATCAATAATTGCAAATGAGCTATTTAGGAAGGAATGCTAGACTGCATGTTTTTATGGTAAATGTGAATGTTAGAATAATGTATAGGTATTTCCATCTAGTAAGGCTTCTGAGCTCTTGACAGTCATTCATTCCGGGCCCTTAAGTTCTGTGAAGCATTTTTGGAAGTCTTGGAGCCATGACGGTAGGCACTGTGTTTGGGTGAAGGGCTTTCTGAGTTGGGACATGGGAGAGGACCCCACTTGAACAGTCCACCCAAGAGCCCAGGGTCTGTGTGTCCACACACTGGTTCAATGGCCCTGACGTCCAAAGAGGTGGTGCAGGAATGTTGTGAGGAAGGAGCTTGCATCCCCAGGTAAACCGTTCATGCACACACCAAAGGTGACTCTCACAGCATCTAGGACTCCAGCTGACCCCGCCCCCCGTGCAGGTCTTTGGGCACTTGCTAGAGGAAGGGGCTGCAAAGATCCTTCCATCCCTCCTGAGTTTCTAGGGAGGCTAGAGCTCAGAGCAATTACTACCCCTCTTGAGCCAGGGGCAGTGCTGGGACCCAAAGCCAGGGGTCCCAGCTGGTGTCGGCTCACCTGCCAGGTGCAGCCGAGGTCCCGTGCATGTCCCACGATGCGGTGTTTCTAAGGCACTACGGTGTTCGGAGCGAGGCATCCTCCAGATCTCTGGGAGTTGGGAAGCTGAAGGAAGCATCAGCTGAGCTCCAAACATCTACACCGCTGAGGACCAGGGAGCATTGTCCCGCCATGCGCCAGAGGGGAGCATCAGTTTGTGCTGTCCAGGAAGTTTCCCATAGCTCCGAAATCACCAGCTACTTCTTTAAAATCATGTTATAGAGCCCTCACCAGTTATATTTTTATTAGTCATACAATCTTGTGTTTTAAGATACCATGGGCAGCTCTGCCCGAGTCCTCCGCGGCTCCTTCATGCTGCCTAAACGCCACCAGCACCTCCCAGGCAGGCTCTTCTCCACACTCGGGAGCCGTGCACTTCCCATACAGGCTTACCACTTGACTGGTTATCCCAGCCTGCTGCACACATGCGTGTGCAAACGACACACCCAGCCTGGGGATCCTCCGGGCCATGCTCTGCTCGCCTCGCCTCTGTACCCATAGTGACTAGCAGAGTAAACCCTTGGAGCATACTTAGGACACAACATTTGGACAAGTTTCTTTTAAAAATTAGTAGTTTATCAGAGAATGCTAGCAATTTTTATTCTAATTTATATGGAAACTGGAAATGTACACTGTAATTATGGGTATAATCTTTTTATCCACGCAGTCATCTAGGGGACCTGGGGTTTCGTTACCTGCATCTTCTCCAGAGCAAATCAGGCCTGGAGCTCTTGAGCACCTCCCAGCCCCAAGGCTGGGGATCAAACATCCAGCACACACCTGTAAACCCAGTACTTAGGAGGCTGAGACAGGAGGATTGCAGGTTCTGGGCCAGCCTCAGTAATCTACTGAGAACCTTAGCAGCCTAGTGAAACCCTGTTTCAAATAATAAGAGCTGGGGTATAACTTGGAGGTAGAACTCCCCTGGTTCAATCCCCAGTACAAAAAAAAGGTACTTCTTGGATATGCTATTCAGAAAAGTGACCTTGTGGGCCCTTCAGGGACCTGAGTTCCTCTGGTACCTCCCATTTTTTCTCAGGCCACTCCACAAACCAGCCATTTCTTCAGGGACGTTTGGAAAGTTCTGGAGAGCTGCTAGCGCAGCCACCATCTGTCCTCTACCCTAGCAACACGGGTGGGCAGCGGGCCTGTCCTGCCTTGGGAACAGAGGAAAAGCTGCAGGTTTTCAGATCAACACTTCTTCACTCTGGTCTGTGCACATCCCTCATTCTGATCACTCCCCAAGAGCTGTCACACTGAGGCAGGGTGGCCTCGCTTTGGAGGTAGACCGGCATCTTGGTGGCACACAACAGTAACACGCACACAGGCCGTGGAGTCCCAGAGCCCCGCGTTTCAGTTTGCACGGCTGAGACCAGACCGCGCGTCCTGCCGCTGCCTTCTGGAATGTTCAGTCCCTCCAGTTGCATTCTTACAACATGCCTTTTCCAAGTGGTTCCCCAAAAAGGAGCTGAAAACAATCTAGCCTGGCGGTCTTTTGTTGCCCATAAATACATTTTTATAGCCTGATAATTAAGGGAGACAGATGCTTTATTTATCCAAACAGCTTTGTGAAAGGGCTGATAATAAAACATGCTCGTCACATGCCCACGCCGATTACTCTCAAACCCCGGCCTCCCGGGTGACCTTCTCCTGCAGCCCCAGAGCTGCGGGGTCAGCAGTCGGCCCTGAAGAGGGGCGCTGGAGGCCGAGAGCGCAGCTTCCCTTTAGAAGACGCGACCATCTCCCATGAATTATGCAGTCTGCGTGTCCTGACAGTTTAGGCGAGGGAAAACAGGCCTTATTTTCAGAGTTGGTAGACTTGGTCTCGTGCTGGGCTTTGGGGATCCAGTGTATTTCTGCCTTATTCAGAAGTCTGACTTTGCAGATGCAAAACAGCCGGGGATGGGCACCCAGGCGGCCACGGTGAGCAGGCTGAATTGAGCGGTGCGCCTGGCAGTTAATCTGGCTACTAGCTCTTTATCCACACGGGCACTGGGTCACTGGGCTGTAGTCTTATGAGTCCCCGCTCTGCTTTGTCCCCACAGGATGTACAACGAGATGGACGTCCTGTCCACAGCAGCACAGCATCAGGCGGTGGCGGGAGATGCCGTTTCAGAAACCCAGCACGTCCTGTCCAAAGAAGATTTTCTGAAATTGATGCTTCCCGACAGCCCTTTGGTGGAGGAGGGGAGAAGAAAGGTTAGCAACTCACAGGGCTCTGGAGTTACCAGTCATAAGTCTGAGCAGCATGGGGGTTTACGGGATACGCCGCGCGCATCCTCTCTCCAACCCTACCAGCAGCTCGGTGTAGGTCGGTCGCTCCAATGTGGGTCCTGTGATTGTCTGTGGGACTTTTTGCCTGTGACGTGACCTCAGCGTCCCACCTGGTGAAAGGCAGTCATGGTAACTGTGACCCAGAGCTAAAGTCACAGGCAAAAAGCTTAGCACAGCACCTGGATGTGCTGGCGATTGTAAACATTCGCTGTTGAAATTCACATGCCTGCCGTGTGCTCCAGGGCCCCAGCCTGTGCCCCCGCAGCCTTCTGCAGGTGCATCCTGTTCTAGAGGGGACTGAGTTGATCCTGACACTGCCTGCCCGGCCTCATGGAGAGGGCTGGACTGCACGCTCTGCATACAGAGATGCTCAGGGGTCCTGGGCCAGGCATGCACAACTCTTAAAAACTTATGCGCACGGTCCCCCTTCTACATTCACACTGCTGTAGTCCCTCAACAACGTCACTTACTGCTGACAGATTTAGCCTTATGATTATTATAGTCTCTTAAGCTGCTTTTTAAAATAATGCAGAGTATTGAAAGGGACTTTAACCCAGTCACCCCTTTCTGCGAGTCTCTGAGGCCCCGATGGCGTGTCATGAACTGTACATAAACATTTGGTGCCGGGTTGAACAGGGTCCCACCCACTTGTGCAGTGCTCCTCTTGTTCAGGTGAAGAGGGAGCAAGAAGAGAGGCGTGCCCTATGGCCTGGGATGGGGTACTCAGCAGGTCTCTGCTTCTGTCCCCTGTAGTAAAACAGCGCTGCGGTTCACCGCATCATGTTCACAGAGCACAGTCACCAGGCGATCCTCAAAGCGGCTTTAATCTCATGGGCTCTGAAGAATGCACTGTGGGGAAGGGGATCCCGATCCTGTAAGAGCTCAGTCATAAGGAGCCTCTTTTTTAACCTGCATCAAATCACAGATTTGTACAGGGCAGTGGTACCGGCTTGTGTTGCAGGGGCAGACGATTCCAGACAGCTATTCTTGGAGTAGGGGCAAAATTCTTGACGTGTGGTTTTCTCCTAAGACAAATCACCACCTTTTCATAGTGCAAATTTAACTTCATGTAGTACACGCACATCGCGGCCACCATTCATCTGTTGGAAAGGCCTAACGGTGGAAGGAACACGTACAATGGAAGTATTTTTAGCCTTCTGGCTGCATTCGCAAATGTAAATAGCTGTTTCTATATTTGTTGGATGTGAACATTCTGGCTTTTGTTGATGGGAAAGGAGCCTGGTTCGGTATGCAAAAGAGAGTGGTTGGAAATTCAGGTGCGATGTAACTTTTCTTGACTCCTCGCTTTAGTCGGGATTTTTCTTACCCTATCGGAGGTCATTTTAATGGTTCCTTTAAATCTGGTTATAATCCGTTACTATGACCCGATTTTCAATGCTTGTAATACAGACTTTTGCAAGTAATGCTTTCGAACGGACAGGAGAATTTGACTGGCCTAAAACTACTTTTCTGGAGCCTGCTTCCGTGGCTTAGAAAGCATAGGTATTCAAAATTAGTTTTGTTATCAACCTCACATGTAGTTGATTGATACAGAAATTGCCTAATATTAAAATGTAGTCATTTCCAATTAAAATCAACGCACGCTGTGCGTGGCTTAGAATGCGAGTGTCTGAAAGGGCAACCTGATCTATTTCTAGGAGCACTCCCTGTTCTGAGGTTACAGGGCTTCCATTTAACATTTCAGAATTAATAAAGCTGTGCATGTCTAATTCATGGTAATATTTCACAGAATGTCAAAGGAGACGAACGTTAAAATCCAATAACTGCATCGGGGCTGTGGTGTGTTTGCCCATGCAGCCTGCACGCCTGGCTCAGCTTTCCTGAGTAACAGGGAACTCAAGCTGCTGCTTGGAGGGTTTAGGGCACCTCCAGTCCTTCGGTGTTTAATGTCCCTCTCCATCTCATTTAACCCCTAGTTTTCCTTCTACGGGAACCTGTCTCCGAGGAGGTCGCTGTACCGCACCCTCTCGGATGAGAGCGTATGCAGCAATCGCAGGGGGTCCTCCTTCGGCAGCTCCCGGAGCTCCATACTCGACCAAGCGCTGCCCAACGACATCCTGTTCAGCACCACCCCGCCCTACCACAGCACCCTGCCTCCGCGGACCCACCCGGCGCCCAGCATGGGGACCCTGAGAAGTAAGCGCAGAGTGGGCCCTGGGGTGGGGGGAGCCTGTCCTGCCCTGCCCTGCATATCCCCAGTGCAGGTGTAGGGGTGATGGTGTGCTTGTTTTTCATGATTAAGTAATTTTCAAATATAAAAGCCCCGGAATGGACAATTTGAAAAAGTTAGGCAACGTTACCTGTTTGGAAGAGGTGAAAACCTCATGTTAGACATTTTACCAAGTCATTTGGTAAAAAAAAAAAAAAAAATGACTTTAGACATCTAGACATTTGGACATTTTTACTGTGTCAGCTGTTCTACCTCTAAGGGGAAAAGTGCTTAATGCCCCATCTTTAAAAAGGGAAACTGAGACACAGGGTGGGTTTCCTGGCAGGCAGTGGGCAAGGAGTAGCATTGGGTTTTGCAGCCTTTCATCTCTTCCTGAAGCTCAGTTACAGTGATGGGGAGGGGGACAGGTGGACCGGGAGACCAAGCTGGGCCCTGGCTCTGCCCAAGGGCAGCTTCGTGACCTGGTACCTGTCGCTGGGTTCTTGCATGTCACAGATCAATCTGATGTTTTTCCTCAAATCCAATTTTTACATACTGTCCTTTATTAATAGGCTGGGTTTTAAGAGCAATTTTTTTCATGGTTAATTTCTATGGTACAGGAAGGATGGAATTTAGTCACAAATATGTTCATTGTCCTCTTTTTTATATGATCAGCATATAGAACAATTATCTTTGGAACCAAGTTTAACATAGAACATTAACATAATGCACATAGATGTCATGGGCTAAACAAAAGTTCTAATAAAGCTCATTTCCAGTTACATTAAACATTATCTTATACATCTGTTAATCTCTTTAAGTAACATAATACACTGCCTGTTATAAAAAGCTGATTTACAGCCAGGCGTGGTGGCACATGCTTGTAATCCCAGTACTTGGGAGGCTGAGACAGGAGGATCTCAGGTTTGCGGCCAGCCTCAGTTACTTACTGAGTTCCTCCACAACTTAGACCCTGTTTCAAAATAAAGAATAAAAAATAGGACTGGGGTGTAGCTCAGAGTTAGAATGCCCCTGGGTTCGATCCCCAGTACCTCAAAAAAAAAAACCTGATTTACCTAAATTGAAGAAACCTTTAAACATCTCGAGATGAAAGGTCAGAAAGACACATTCTCATTCCCCAATACTTATCCAAGGATCTTCTCTTCTTTATAAACAGAAAACTTCAGGCAGGCATGGTGGTGTAGGCATATCATCCCAGTACTTGGAAGGCTGAGACAGGAGAATCATAGCTTCACGACCAGGCTTGGCAATTTAGATCCTGTTTCAAAACAGAATAGGGCTGAGTTTGTAGCTCAGAGGTAGAGAGCCCCTGGGTTCAATCCCCAGTACCATGAATGAATGAGTAAATAAATAGAAAACTCTAGTAGGCACTTCTCGTGCCTTTGTGATAGTTGGGGAACCAGTGTAGACATGTCACCATCCGCCAGACTCCACAGTTTACATCAGGGTTCAGTCCCAGTGTTGTGCAGTCCAAGGTTTTGGACAGATGTACACTGGCATTTACCCGCCACTGTAGTACCATCCACAATTGTCTCATTGCCCTAAAATTCCTGTGTTTGTCATATTTCCCTCTCCCCGCCACCTTTAGCAGCCATGGATCTTTCTACTGTCTCTCTGGTTTTGCGTCTTCCACAGTATCATGCAGCTGGAATACAGTGGTGTGGCCTTTGAAATTGGCCCCTTTCACCTAGTAATAGGCATTTAAGGTCCCTCTACGTCTTTTTGTGGCTTGGTAGCTCATTTCTACTTAAGCCCTGAAAGATACTATAACGTCAAGGGGGTACGGCAGTTTATTATCTATTCATGTTCTGAAGATCTGTGTCTTTTTAATATGTTCAATGTATGAAAAGGCACAATTAGGTGAGACGTGCTGTGTATTCACCGTCCTAGTTAAAAGCCGCCTTGTCTTCGTTATTTCTCCAAGACGAGCAGCAAGCGCCTGGCCGTCTGCTGTTCTGTTCTGGAACCTTCCTATCTGATGATGCATGTCCTCCAGTTTCTATCCTGGGGGTGGTGTTGAAAGGTAGAATGCTCTTGGGTTCAAACCCTAGCACCCCCCCCAAAAAAATTAGGATAAAATTAACATAAAGAAACCAGTATTTTAGGAGTAATTTAGTACTCACATAAGTTGCTGTAGACCCCAGGTGTGTCCTGGGCAGTTCTGAGTCACAGGTGACGACGACAACAGGAGACCCTTTTGGAGGGGCTGGTACGGCAGAGGTGTGCAGGGCCCTGCAGGCAGGCACCCTGTCTCCTTGTCCATGTGTTCTCGGTCCCACCTGTAACAAACACCTGTCGGTTTCCAGAGAGTAATCTTGAGACTTTGCATATCTGACCAGCAGGAGATGCTGTGAGGGGGGCTCGGCATTTATAATAGCAGTAGTGAAGTCAGAATCAATAAGGATGGTTGCCGTGACTGGAAGTTTGGCGTGAACAGACGCCACAAGATCAGTGTCTCAGGTCAAAGAGCAGGCGGTCCAGGCAGCGGGGCCCGGACGCTGGCTCCCGACTGCGTGAGTGAGGTCCACGTGCCACGGGGGCCGTGAGCTGAGAAGCAGGCCCGTCCTCTCCAGGTGAAGCTGAATGACATCTGTCCACTCATTCCCCAGGAATGCTCCCAGCCGGTGTCCTCTGGCTCCCTCTCAGAACTCCCAGGAGCTACTGCAGGTGTGAAATGGTGTCCGTTCATGGTCTCCTCTGCTCCTGAGCATCTCGGAACCCTGGCGGGAGAGGGAGCCGGTGCAGGCAGTGCGGTCAGGTTTCCAGTGGGGGAAGCTCTGTGAGGCACCCGCTATCACCTTGGGGTCGGCGTACCCACTGTGCGGAGCACAAGACCGTACCCTTGGAGCTGGTGGAGTCTCCACGTCCCTTGCTCCAAATTCTAGCCTGTGTCTTGGCAGAATGGCCACATGTCCTGGGATCTCAGGTGTGCTTAGGAACATACATGGCTTTAATATTTGACCCAAGACGAGTCAAGCGACTGCTCCATTGAGCATGTGCGGGGAGGCTCTGCACACACAGCTGCGGGAGGGACCGGAGCCTCACACCCTGCCTTTGGGTCAACGCCGGCCACTGTCCCCGCCGTTCTCGCTGAACCTTGGCCTCCTCCTTCTCTCCTTCCGCTCTACCTGGCTGTTGTGAGACCCAGTAAGGATAAGGTGGTCCTGCAGCTAGGGAGAAAGGGGACACAGAATGTGCTACTGTGTGAGAGAGAGAAAAAAGAAACGGGAAAAGTTTCCAGTGAGTGAGGGTCCCTGGATTCCTCTCCTCTTCTTGAAAGCGGACCTTGAACTTGTGGCTAAAGAAGAAACATGAGATCCAGTCTAGCTGGCCTCTGCTCCTCTTAGAGGCTGCCCTGGGCCTCCTGCCTTCCCAGAGGAGCCCTCAAGAACAAGAGACATCAAGGGCTAAAGGGTCTCCTTCCCAGCCCCCACGCCAGCCTTGCTTCTGGCTTGGATCTAGGCGAAGACCAAACACGTCCCACCTAGAACCTGCATGAACCGCTGTTATCTTCAAGCTGGGCTCCCCTCCAAAGACAGGCCGGGGAAAACTGGATGTAGCATATCTAAGTGTTAGTGCTTAAAAATTGCTTGTCAAGTGTGTGAAAAGAATCGGTGTGGCCTTCAAGGCCATATTTGCACACGCTCTCGGTCCTTGTCGGGATGCCAGCATTTCACAACTTCCCAAAAGGATGTGGGACCAAACGGTACAGGTGCATTTGGTTAATTATGCCCCTTACTTAACTTAATTGCAGGCTCAGCCGGCCAGGTGGTCATTACCTTGAGTGGTCTCATTAGTCGGAGGCATCCGCAAGCAGCTGCATGCAGGGTTCTGGGCGGGTTCAGGAAAGGCACGTTGAAGTCGCCCAGTGGAGCCTTTTTAAAACTCATCCTCAGGTGCATAGCGAGCTCTTAACAAGCGTTATTAATGACATAAACTCTCAAGGTGCCGAGATGAGAGTTTAAAGAGAGAAGATCCATGTGTACAGTCAAAGGAGGTCAACGGGCTGCAGGGTGGGCGAGAGCCCGTCCTGTTCAGTCAGAAGAGCCGTCTGGCCGCCATGTTCGTGCATGGCAAGTGAAATACCATTCTCTCTGATCTGTTAATGACACTGAAGTGGGTCTCTGCAGTTGTGTAATAAATTGGCTGGGTTTGCAGTACTCGGCTTAGATGACTTGTGCTTCAGTAAACTTATTAAACTATGGGGAAGGAGGGATTACGCAGACCCCTTTCACAGCAGCGCAAAGCATGCAGCGCTTCAAGAGGGGAGGGTCGCCCTAAGGAGAGGCGTCTGTCCCTTGGTGGTCAGACTCAGCTGTGCTCAGGGGAGGATGGCGGGAGCCGATGATCTGTGCAGCGCCGGGTTCTAATCGCTGCACCCTGGGCGGGCATGGTCCTGTCTTCCAGATGAGTACACACAGGCTGCTTCCTGCGCCATGTGTCTCCAGCTCCCTGCTTCCTGCACACCTCTGTGTCTCCAGCTCCCTGTGCATCTCCATGTCTCCTGCTTCCTGCGCGCCTCTGTGTCTCCAGCTCCCTGTGCATCTCCATGTCTCCTGCTTCCTGTGCGCCTCTGTGTCTCCAGCTCCCTGCTTCCTGTGCATCTCCATGTCTCTAGCTCCCTGCTCCCTGTGCACCTCCGTGTCTCCAGCTCCCTGCTCCCTGTGCACCTCCGTGTCTCCAGCTCCCTGGTTCCCATGCACCTCCGTGTCTCCAGCTCCCTGCTTCCTGTGCATCTCCATGTCTCCAGCTCCCTGCTTCCTGCACATCTCCATGTCTCTAGCTCCCTGCTCCCTGTGCACCTCCGTGTCTCCAGCTTCCTGCCTCTTGCATAAACGCACTCCGTGTTAACTGTTTCGGGGGAAAAGATGTTTCATGAAGTTCTTAAGGCCACTTTGGGAGGGGACGGTGGCACCCGCGCTGTGACTGACTCCGGATGGGGACCGTGGTGCCCACGCTGTCACCGACACTCTGATTTTGTCTCTGTTTAGACGAGTTCTGGTTCTCTGATGGGTCCTTATCGGATAAGACCAAGTGCGCGGATCCTGGCCTGATGCCACTCCCCGACACGGCCATGGGGTTAGATTGGTCCCACCTGGTGGACGCCGCACGGGCATTTGAAGGTAAGGACTTGCTGGCCCCACGCCCACCCCAAAGCATGTGCTCTTGCCAGGTCTGCGCGTCCAGTTGTCTGGCTAAGTGTTGCACGCTTCACCCACCTGAAGACACAATATAAGGGAGGCCTGGGCCCTGAAGAAGCTTCTAGGGAGACAGGTCACCGGTGAAGTGGGCACCAGGCGGGGATTCCAAGCCCTGAATCCAGTCCGTACACCAGTCGCGACTGGGATGGGAAGAGCCACTTTTCCTCTGGGCTGTTTCCTGTCTGAGAAGTAGAGGCAATTCATGGGGGTGCACGGTGTGTCTTTCCTTGAAGCGCGATGGGGTGAGAGGAGAGGGGACCCTCAGGAGGGCGAAGCTTCTGGATTTGACGGGACCCACAGCCCGCTGTCTTGGTGCAGACATGGACTGTGGCAGGATCAGTTTGCCTTGTACAGGTCTGTGACCTCCGAGGTCCTTCCTGCTGCCACACTGTCTTATCATTTGGCGATGTGGATGTTGGAAGGTTGATACCACTTCTCAGAGACACCTTTCCCCAGCGTGCAGGTCACCATAGACGAGGTAGACACAAGGAAGACCCCTGCTTCTCAGCTCTTTGGGGCCCTGTGTGTGTACGGTGTAAACCAGGGGCTGGGTCATGGCTTGGAGGACCTTCTGCTTCTGTGTCTTTTCGGTGTGTTTCACGACGACGGGTTCTGCCCCCGCATTCCTAGTAACTACAGTGGAGACAGGGTGGCTCTTGTGGGGGCTGTCTTGGTCTCAGCCCTGCTAGACTCCCCTGGTGGCCTGAGCCCTTGGCATCCTGTGCACGGTCCTCTGGGCCAGAGAGGCTCCTGTGTCACTGGTGACCTCAGAAAATGAGGTTGGCTCTTGTCTCAGGAGGGCATCAGGCTGCAGAAGGTCGAGGTCTTATCTAGTGCATCTGGGCACGAGGTGAAGCCTCTCTTGAGGCAAGTGGGGAACCAGGGAAGGGGAGATTGCTGCGGCCTGAGCATGCGCCCGCCCGCTGCTCCCTGCAGGATGGAGCCGGCGTCAGGGTCCCCGCCCCACCCAAGCACTTGCTCTCTGTGGAAATAGTCTGAAAAAATTGCCCATGTGGACTGGTTTCTTTCATTGTTATAAACAAAGGCAGTTTAAAACATCTTAGCTCAGAGCCCTCGGGGCTCGTGTTTTGACATTCATAGTTAGCACATCTGAAAACAGGCTTTTAGCGACCGAATAGATCGGCCTGTTGGAGTGAGACTCCACGGCCCCTACGGGATCTGGCACGTGGCCTCCTGGCGGACTCGCCCCTGCCCGCTCACCTACTGTATTCCTGCTACACGTTTTGGCCCGTGTTATATTCAACTTTAAGAGCAAAAGTTAAAATGGGACGCATGAGTTTAAAGACGGAGATTTTGTCACACTGTTCAAGAACAGGGCAGAGATGCCGAATTCATCTGCCTTGGCGTGGCTATGTAAATACTGTTTAAGCCGTTCATATGAAGTACGAGCTGCAGACCACGTGACTGTGGGTGAGCGTCGCAGGCAGCCTGCACTCGGTGAGCTCCCTCAGACCAACACTGACCCCGAGGCAGAGACGGCAGGGTAAGAGAAACAGAAGCACAACGCAAGCAAAAACTCCAGCCTTCTGGGAAGTCTTCAATGTTACGCTAATAATAATTGTGCTGGGAAGAATAAAGGAATATAACAGAAGCATGGGGGGGGGTGATGATGAAAGATACTACCTATTAAATCTTCAGACTATAGCCAGAGAGTCTGTTTAATAATGAATGTCTCAGGAATGTTTTCATGGATAAAAATGTGGAAAATTAACAACTTCGGAAAGATTTCATAAAACTCAAAAGCCCTACGGGGAAGGAGGGAGTTTAAGAAAAAAACGGGTAGGTAAAATTTCAGAGCATCTATTTGTTTTTGTGGTACTGGGGATGGAACCTATAGGGGCGTTCTACCTCTGACCTACATTCCCAGCCCTATTTTTAATTTGGAAACAGGGTCTCACTAAGTTGCTGAGGCTGGGCTTGAACCTGCGATCCTCCTGTCTCAGCCTCCCAAGTACTGGGATGACAGGCCTGCACCACCGTGCCCAGCTCAGAGCATTTTATAAATAAGATAGTAATCAGTTTTTCTTTGAATATTGATAAACCGTTAGCAGATTCTACCCAAAAAAGAAGTACAAACGAACACAATCAGTAAGCTGGAACAAGCCTGAGAGAGAGAAGCCCATGCTGCCGCCCTGAGGTGGCGCCTCGGACCCCAGGCCAGCGGCCCTGACTGGCTTTTACCTCCACAGTGGGGGGCCTCTGCCTTCCTGGGGTTATGGAGACTTCTTGGTCCTTTAGGGTCCTGCAGTCCCCTCCAGAATGCAATGCTGGCCTGGCCGAGTCCCAAAATCTCGTCGGGACAAGGCCCTGCCCTTACTCAGGAACGTGGACTCCTGTGAAACTCCAGTGTGGAGAGTAAGCTGGAGAGGTTGAAAACCACCAGCACAAGATGGTCTACAGACGCACGCTCAGAACACCCCTCGACTCCCCGCGGGGCTGACCCCAGTTGTCAGGCTCGTACCTGCCCCCACAGTCATTTTTCCGTCTTCCTAATGGTGCCAGATGATGCATACCACCCCTCAACATTCTCACCTTCCGCTGGGCTTTGTGGCCCATCCTTTTACACTACACAGTAGTGTTCCACCTCGCCTGGCTCCACGAGAGCTCAGGCCTCTGTATTTTCTCATGACATGTTTTCTGTGTCACACTATAGAGAGAGATTTAAAGGAATTATGCAGGCATTTCAAGCAGCTTTGTCAGAATAAATTTGATGCATGAGGTCATTGGATATTTCTTGCAGGGGGCATAAGAAACAGTTGAAGGGCACCAGAAAGGTCATCCGAGAGGACCCCAAATATCACTCCAAACTACGAAGTTTTCAGTTCGTTGTTTTCAGAGTCTCCGAGAATAATGAGGCCCTTGTATAAATTTTTTCTCGAAATTTAGAAGCAACTTTCTTACACAATAGGATTCTTTCCTGATGAAATACACATTCCAAAAAAAAAGCCATTAGACAGCCTCAGTCTTCAATATTGATGTGAGAAAGCTGAAATGAAATTCAGTGTAGATTGGAAAGATTAGTCATTGTTGCCGGCAAGAGTTTAGCTGGTTTAATAAAGGAAACCTTAATTATAATAAGTTACAATAGGTGAAGTAATTAAAAGCGATCATATCAATTTCCAAAAAGTATAACAGAATTAGGACCTATTTCTATTAAAGTTAAGATTTAAGCAATACCTCCAACTCCCAACAAAGAAAATCTATTTCCAAGTAGCTGTATGATACTTTATGGAAACGTTTACGAGCCAGAGCCCTTATGTTCAGAAACAGAACAAGGCTGCCCTTTGAGCCTATGTCCTTTAATTTTGTACCAAAACCCTTGACATTTAAATAGGCAATGCAAAAAGGAATAAAGGTTGGAGGTTAAAAATTATAGATATGCTTCTATAGCTAAAAAACATGAGAATTGAAAAGAAATTACTAAAGATTTCAAAAACAACTAGCTACACATCACTTCAAAGTATTCCTGATTTTTTTTAGTTCCCCGTTTCTATTCAACAAACTACTCCAACAGGTCCCACTGAACCCAGCCACGCCTATTTCTTATTCTGCAGGTTGGTCAAAGCTCAGTCGGGTGGCTTTTCTGATGACGTCACCTGGGGTCACTCATGCAGCGGGAACCCAGCTGGGACCGGCACACTCCAAGACTGCTAGATTGTCAGTCTGGAACGCTGAGCTCAGGCTGACCCTGGCCCCCGCCGGGTAATAATCGTACCTCTTCACAGGAGATACCAGGAATCAGGAGAGCAAAAATAGACGCTCTGGTCACTGAGGGCCTGGTCTTAGAAGTCCCAGGACATTGCATTTGGTACGCTATGGGGTCAGTCTCCGGGCCAGCTGGATCCCCAGGGTTAGGGAGGGAGGACATGGGCAGCTGACTTCACAGTCTTCTGCCGCGCCCGCCATGAGGGACCCTTAGATAAGCCATCCAGCGCAAGTTGCATGTTTTTTGGGAATTAAACCGTCATTAGAATTATGAGATGAACCCAAGAAACATTTCAATAACTACAATCTTAATACAAGTCAGGACAGGAATGTGGATAGAAAGCTTTCCAGTAAAAGTGACAGTCCTTTTTGAAATACTTCGCAGATGAGTACAACTTCAATTCAGCTATCTAAAGATATGTTAAAGAACTTAATTGCATCCACTTGGAAAATAGAGGAACAATGTTCAACAAAAAAAGTTATAAATCAATAATCATAATTAAAACTGCATAATAATGACTTAAAAATAGAATGAGTCCTTTTGAAAAGAACACCCGCAGAAATCTGAATATATTTAAGAGTTAAATGGGAAAGGGATTTATAAATGTACGCCGTTTGGATTTAGGAACTAGGAAAGTCGATTTTAGAAAAGGTTAAAAAGATCATTTGGAAGCGAGGTGTAATGCTTTAATTGTGGCGTAATGAGAGAATCTATGAAATGTGACAGGCCAGATAAAAGTATTTAAATATTTAGACCTTTTATGAACCTGAAAGATTTTAAAGGGTAAATGTTGGACTATATGGAAAGGTTTGTAATAATTGTGATAAATAAAAGCAAGACATCTGAAGCCCATAAAGAATCCTAGCTAGGCATGGTAGTGCACGCCTGTCATCCCAGTACTTGGGAGGCTGAGACAGGAGGAGCGCAGGTTTGAGGACAGCCTCGGCAACGTAGCGAGACTCTCAGCAATCTAGTGAGACCCTGTTTCCAAACAAAAGGGGTTGGGGGTGTAACTCAGGTAGAATGCCCCTGGGTTCAATCCCCAGTACCACAAAAAAGGGGGTACTTAGCAAGACACCAACTCCACAGTAAACAAGGCCTGTGAATGCCGTCCACAGCAAGGAAACCGTCAACACATGGACAGTGTTCAGACACACATGTGCACCTAAAGGATCATGAGCAGCCGGTTCACAACCTTTCCATGGAGAAGCAGTACAACAGCCCCGGCAAGCTGTGCACCGCGCCTGCAGCTGGTACCGCGCAGTGTGAAGTAGCCCATTGTCTTGTTCAAGCACTGTGGCCGTGTGTAGCTGGAGCTGGAGACACATAGCCACCGCTTGACCGGAGATCTCATCCCGAGAACGAGCCCATAAGAAACTATCCCAACAGATTTGAAAAGCTGCTAGAGAAATACCACATAGCATTATCCAAACTGAATTAGTAAGTGAGCAGATGGGTAGCCAAATTCCACCCAGAAAGGCAAACATCAGGAGACCTGTCATAGGTCCAGGAGGGAGATGATGTGGATGCTGAATTGTCAACCCAGGTCACCACCGCCGCAGGCTGCGCCATGGCGTTGAAACCCTGGCTGGGTCACGTTTCAGGCCTTGATTCAATGTGTGCAGTTTGTTTGCATGGTGGGGCGCGATTGCGCATCAGAACTAAGTAAAACCGCTGACTTGCAAGGTGGTTCAGCCCCGGGCAGCACTGCGTACGATACCGTGTGCACAGACAGCCCCCGACTTACCCACTTAGGGTTTTTCAAGCTTCCCAGGATGCAAAAGCAATTCTCGTTCCATAGAAAGCACGCTTTGGATTTTGAGCGCAGTGGGATCTTCTCTGGGATGCTGGGTGGGGCAGCGATCGACAGCTCCCTCAGCCCCCACGTCACAAGGGGAAACAGCCTGAGTCCCCGAGCTCCGATCCTGCAGGGCTGGGCATGTTAACTGTGTTTTAGACGTACAATATGTTGAACTTAGGATGGTTATACAGGATGTTACCCCTCCTAAGTTGAGGAGCTGTCTGTAACTGCCTCCACCCCCGCCACGGGCACCTGGCTGTGGGTCCAACAGGGAGGAAGGAAGGGGAAGTGGAGTCTAAGAGCCCTGGGATTTAAGCTTTCTGTCAGTGATCCAAACCCCAGAAGGAAGCCGGGCTTGGTGGCGCACACTTTTAATCCCAGTACTTGGGAGGCTGAGACAAGGAGGATCACAGGTTTGTGGCCAGCCTCAGCAACTTAGTGAGGCCTTCCACAACTTAGTGAGACCCTGTTTCAAAATAAATAAGGCTGGGGGTTATAGCTCAGAGGTAGAATGTCCCTGGGTTCAATCCCTAGTACCACAAAAAAATAAAAGCAAACCTCAGAAGGAGGTGGTGGGTGCATTCTTGAGCTTTTGTGGCATAAATGATGTTTAAGAGCAACCAGGCTTAAAAGGTGAACTGACCATTGGAGACAGGGGTCCATGTCCCCAGCCCCAGGAGGCCTGTGGTCCCCTAGGTTTCCCCATCTTCCCATGGGGGGAGCGATTCTCACCATCTCCCCAAAGCCATTGGGGTGCAGGATGAGCATGGACTCACGCACGGATGTCCGTAAGACACGTGCATTTAACGGGAATGAGATGACCAAAAAAAAAGGTCTGTGCTTCTAACATGTTCTATGTGCCCTTGGTCTTTTAAATAGAGCTTAGTAAGTATAAACTTCTACAATGAGAATTTTCTCAGTTCTGAAGCTTCAGCCTCAAGTTGTTCAGGTTATTGATGTGTGTGTTGCGTTGTGTATACACGAGCCTAAAGGAAACGCGACATCCTGAGTAACTCCAGACAGGAACGTAATTAGTGGGAAAGCAAAGAAAAATGACTGTCAATTTTAACATAGCAAATCAACTTTTAAATTATCTCAAAAGTAAATTGAAATCGGTTCAGGCCCACGTAATGGTTGTGTCTTGAGTGAAGAATCATTTCAGGGCTCTCTGTAATTTGTTCCTCAGAGGCAGATTCTATGCAGTTAGCCTTCTTTTGTTCACCAGTGGCTGCCAGAGCCCCTCATGTTGAAAGCCTGGTGCGCAGCCTCTTTGGCCCTTTCCTGGTGGTCTGTTGGGTCCACTTCCTGGACCCGACGAGCAGAGGTATCAAAGCAGAACCTTTAGCCAGGCATGGTGGCTCACGCTTGTAATCCCAGTACTTGGGAGGCTGAGACCGGAGGATCTGGTTTCACGGCCAGCCTCAGCTACTTAGGCTCTCTGCAACTTAGTGAGACCCTGTTTCAAAAAAAAAAAAATGAATAAAAAAATAGGGCTGAGGATGTAGCTCAGAGGTAGAACGCCCCTGGGTTCAATCCCCAGTACCACCAAAAAACAAAAACAAAAAAACAGAACCTCTCATTTCTGAAAAGTGGCCGCAAAGTCTCAGCTCGTCTTTGGTTTGTGGTTTCAAACGTGTCTTGATCAGCATTCTCATGGCTTATAATCCTAAGCAACTGAACTTAGAGGAGGGAGGATTTCTTCGCTCACAGTTTTTGGAGATTTGGGGGTTCCGTCCAGCATTTATTATTTGTGTTTTCAAGGATTGCCTTTCTGATTGGGGTTAGGTGAAATCTCAGTGTGATTTGCATCTCTCTAATTACTAATAGTGAACATTTTTTCATATATTTATTGGACATTTGTTTTTCTTTTTTGAAAAGTCTATTTGATGGAGTTGCCCATTTTTTGATTGGGTTGTATTTTTTGGTATTAAGTTTGAGTTCTTTATATATTCTAAATATTAGTTCTCTATTGGAGAAGTAGTTGGCAAAGATCTTCTCCCATTCTGTCTGATCTCTATTTAAGGTTCTCGTTAGTTTCCTTTGCTGCATAGACGCTTCTCAGTTTAATGCAATTCCACTTATTAATCTTCATACCCAAAGAAATTAATATCAGACCACCATAGTAATGTATGCATATTTGTTTATAGCTGAACAATTCATACCACCCAAATTGTGGAACCAGCCTAGGTGTCCATCAACAGATGAATGGATTACAAAATTGTGGGATATACACACAGTGGAATTCTACTCAGCCATAAAGAAGAACAAAATCATGTCATTTGCAGGGAAAGGGATGGAACTGGAGAATATTATGCTAAGTGAGATTAGTCAGTCACAAAAAGTAAAAAGTCAGATGTTGTCCCTCATATATGGAACCTAGGGAGAAATTGGGACACAGGAATTGGGACTCCAAAGGAGGAGAAACCCTATTGCAGTGATGGAGGGGGGTCCTAAGGGAGGGAGGCAAGTGAGGGAGGGAGACTCGATGAAGGAAACACCTTACTGAACACGATGTTCATACACAAATTTATCAATGCCAATCTTAATGGCATGCACGGGGAGGTTGAGGGAGTGCGGCGGGAGCTGGGAGGAAGCTCACCAAATGTTGCGTGCATATATGTTTCTATCATTCAACGTGATGAATTCATCTTCATTTGATGTATGATTACAATGCATCAATAATAGGGGTCATTCTGTATCTAACCATAACAGCAGAGCCACATGAGAACGGCTTTTGTTTGTGGACATAAGTTAACCTAGTGTAGTCTCCTGTTAGCTTTTTATCACTCTGTCAAAATACCTGAGACAAACAACTTAAGAGGAAAAGAGGTTCATTTTGTCTCTTGGTTCCAGTCTACGATTGCTGGCTCCTTTGCTTTGGGCCTGTGAGGAAGGAAGCAGGATATCACGGTGGGGTACACAAGGTAGAGTGAAGCAGACAGAGAGGAAGGGCAGGGGGCTGCTCTACCCTTCCAGGACACTCCCCATGACCTACTTCCTCCCCCTGGGCCCCACCTCCCAAAGATCCCGCCACCTGGACCAGCTGGGGACCAAGCGTTGTACACATGAGCCTTTGGGGATGCTCCAGCTCCTCTCTCTTGTGCATCCCATTTGGCAAGTCTCTGGCACATGCCCTGTTGCCTGTTCTCATGCTGGGCGACCATAACTCTGGTCAGACCACCCATCCCACCCTTGCAGCTCAGCCTGATGTTCTCAGTACCGCCAGCAGCTGGGTCGGTTCTCTGGCTTGGGAGTTGTTTACAGTTGGCTGTCTTGCTATCTCAGCCTTAAAATAGCCTCTTTGTCCTCTTGTTTAGTATTAGATGCATTAAACTTTTTAAAAATGATGTGCAACTGAGCTACACCTCCCCCAGACTTTTTCATTTATTTATTTTGAAACAGAGTCTTGCTTAGTTGCTGAGGCTGGCCTTGAACCTCTGATCCTCCTGTCTCAGTCTCCCAAGTACTGGGATTGCAGGTGCGCACCACCATATGTTTTCATTAGTATGTGCAACCTAGGGAGTAGTGGGGACACACAAGAGACTCCGGTTGATAATGGAGAACCCTCAGCGGGGCAAGGGAAGGGGGAGGGCAAGAGGGAAGCGAATCGGTGGAGTTACTATCAAACAATATATACATGTGAATATACCAACATCATTCTCGGTACTTCATACGGGTGGGGGGGAGTCGGGGGACACTAAGAGCTGTGTGCATGTATATTAACATCAAATAGATATTCATTGTGATGTAAGACTCCAATTCACCAATAAAAGCACATTAAAAAAAATTTAAACACCAGAAAAAAAGGTTTATTATCATTTAAAGGGCTGGATCATTTCTCATGTAAACTACGTGTAACGTCCCCCTTAGCCCAGACCTGTTCAGACAGGGACTGGAGCCCGCGTGCTACACTGGTGGCATGCAGGTGCTGAGTCTGCCTACGCACCGTACAAAGTCCATGTTCCCGAGCCCGTCTTTTCTTAGAGTTTAGTTTGTGCCGTGTGGTCTCAGGACCATAGTTGCTTGGTGACTGAATATTTATTACAGAAATAGCTCTAGAGACAAAAGCTTCCCCTGGAAGCTTCAGGAAGATCGCCTGTGTTATGATGCGGCTCATGCCTGGGCTCCAACCTTCCGGGCCTGTGGTCTCCCTGGTGCCGGCCTTCCTGTGGTAGAGCTCCAGGCCGGCCTCCAGAGAGGGAGAACCTCGTTTCTCCACGAGGAACATCTGAATGGCTGCCAGTAGCAAGTCCTTCCTGCTCTGTGGGTATTTTATCAATTAAGGTAGAAATAGATGAAGCCAACATGTTTTCATCTAGGTATTGAGACTTGACCATCAGAGCAAGTACAGTAAGAGAGAAGCTGGGCATGGTGGCGCACGCCTATAATCCCAGTCCTTTGGAAGCTAAGACAGGAAGATCTCAGGTTCAAAGCCCACCTCGGTGACTTAGCGAGACCCCATTTCCAAATAAAAAAAAAAATCAAGTAGGGCTGGGGATGTAGCTCGGAGGTAGAATGCCCCTGGGTTCAATCCCCAGCACCACCAAAAAAGAAAAAGACACATGACCAATTATCACTAGATTGCACACAGTAGGATTAGTTGATGGAACTCTTTCAAAAGTGAGGAAAATTCTTTTTTTTTGACATTCCCTTTTTGTCTGTAAATTCACTGTGGAGGAAAACACATCTCAATATTTTAAGTGTGGTGCCATCTCTTCTTTGGGGTCCTCGTGGAGCAGGGCTGCGTGGAAAGGACAGCGCCCACACCTCCCACCCAGCCCTGGAGCTGCTCCCCCAGCCAAGGTCCCCTCACTCCGTCCCCACTTCTGCCACGCGCACGTCACGCTGTCTGCAATTAAGTTACAAATGATTTCATCGTGTGCAAAAATCCTAGTATTCAGTACCGATGTGGTAATAACGTGGTTGTTTCTTGGGACTGTCCAGTTGCAGAATGTGTATCATTGTGTAGAAATTTGGGCATGTGGGACTTTACCCAAAGGGTAGTTGAAGGACATCTGCGTGCCAATGGCAGGCATCAGGAAGGGGCCGTGTGGCTGGAGAAGCCCCTGTGATCCGGCATGGGAGGCCCGGGCCTGTCTCAGGCCGACTACCTTCACCTCACCGCAGCCCCAGCTCCCTCCACATGTCCCTGGCAGCCTTGGCATCACCATCCTTTTAATTAACTGGAAGTGCCTGACCCTCCGCAAGCCAGGCAAGCAGGTGGCCTCATTAGGAAGCTCGTCCAGCAACCAGAGGGAGACAGAGTGGGATAAATTAAGAGCAGAGCGCCCGACGCGGGCCCGAGTGCACGTTCTCCACCATTAATCAACCGCGCGCGCAGGGCCGCGGCACTGACACACGTCTGTGCCCCAGACCCCAGCGGCAGGTGCAGATGTGCGCTCAGAAACCTGGCGCCAGCAGGGATCCCCAGCCCACTTACGCGCGGCGCGACGGACTCGTCCTGCGAGCTGTTCGGCATCCCTGGCCGGTGTTCCTGGTCAGAGTTCAGCCCTGACAGCAGGGCCAGGGTGCCGCCCGTTCATACGCTCTCCTGCCTGGCGCTCTTGCAACATCAAGAGCTAAGTTCCTGGTGCCAAGGTAGAAGCAGCCATGTGCTGAGGAGAGGCA
The DNA here is from genome assembly GCA_004027185.1 of Glis glis. Lineage (NCBI taxonomy): Eukaryota > Metazoa > Chordata > Mammalia > Rodentia > Gliridae > Glis > Glis glis. The sequence continues at coordinate 131,372 of PVJS01000023.1, forward strand.
CCGTGTTCAGACCTGTCGTGGGCACCGCCGCTACCAACCATCCAGCGAGGGGTTCTGGTAAGATGACTCAGCCAGTCTCTCTCCAGCACCCTTCTTAAGTTCATGGCGGGAGTCATCTAAGTAAACCCAAAGTTGTGGTGTGTGGTTATGATTGGATCTCTCAGTGAGAGTATACAGTGTGTATGTATTTATGTGTATATGTGTGTGTGTATGTGTTTATGTGTATTTGTGGGTATATGTGTTTATGTGTGTATATGTGTTTACATATGTGTGTGTGTGTATTTGTGGGTGTATGTGAATGTTTACATATGTATATATGTGTGTATGTATATTTATGTCTATATGTTTGTGTGTTTGTATATATGTGTTTATGTACATATATGTGTTTATGTGTATTTGTGGGTATGTTTATGTGTGTGTGTATTTGTGGGTGTGAATGTTTACATATGTATATATGTGTGTATGTATATTTGTCTATGTTTATGTGTGTTTGTATATATGTGTTTATGTACATATATGTATTTATGTGTATACTTGTGGGTATATGTATGTGTGTTTATGTGTGTGTGTATTTGTGGGTATGTGTGTGTGTATGTATGTGCGCCGAGGTATATGTGTGTTTATGTATGTATGTGTGCGAGGGGGTATATGTGTATTTGTGTGTGTGTGTGGCATAGCATGTATCTTGGTGGTCCACTACCGCCCCGCTTCCAGCCAGCACAGTTACAACATGAAGCGGGTGAGCTCACATTCTTGCCAGGATCACCTAGTATTGGCGCTCGCAGCTTCTCCTGGTTCCTCTCTCTCTCTCTCGCAGACACACGTGAGCGTGCACATGCATGTTATACGTCACACGACCCTGTCACTTGAGCCTGTGAGGGCCCCCCAGGTCCTTGGGCAGAGAGGCCTTCCTGTTCACAGGCGGATTCTGGGTCTTATTTCAGGTCTTGACTCGGACGAGGAGCTCGGGCTGCTTTGCCGCCACGCGTCCTACCTAGGTGACTGTCAGGGCTGGCCGTTGCCTCCTGCGCGTCCGCAGCCTGCTGTGTATATGTCGTGTGTCTGCACGCCTGCATGGTTCCTGGCACTCTGCGGGTTGGGGGTGCACTCGGGGACATGGGCCCTGGCTGTCCTGTCTGTCCTGCCTCAGCCAGGAGTATTCTCTGGGTTCGGGGGAGCTTGTGGATGGTTCCATCTCCCCGGTTCTGTTGATCGGCCGAGTCGCCACCCAGCTCATTCTTCCATTCCCAGTGGCAGCTTTGGCATTTCTGGGGATGTGGAAAGAAAGCAAATTGGCGCTAGCGCATCCAGGATCTGCTAGCGGTCCCCGCGCTGTGACATGTGCGTGCGTGCGTCCAGCCCCGCGGGACAGCCAATCTTCATGCTTTCTCTCATCAGCAGCTTGCCTGAGTTTCTTTGTTTTGTTTCAAAACAGGGAAATAACTGACGTGGAGGGGGAAGCAGATTTTATTTTGTACCAAGCTCATCTTTATCAAATGTTGCCTCGCAGCTCTTACTAACCCTTCCTTCTGTATCCCCCCATCCCCCCAGACCAGCGGGTAACACCGTTCTGCACCCTGACGGATCTGCAGCATGGGCAGGACTTGGAAGGCGCCCAGGAGCTGCCCCTGTGCGTGGATCCAGGCAGCGGGAAAGAGTTCATGGACCCAGCAGGGTATGTGGACCCCATGCACACTGTCCCCAGCCGGGAGTTAAAAGGCCCACCTTCCCCTGCTCCTGAACAATCCGGAGAAGGGACTGGGTGGGATGACCTGGCTTCCTGCCCTGCTGGGTGGAGGGTTCTCAGCTGCGTAAGCACTCCACCAGGTCCTGTCTACCAAGATGGCAGCCCTGTGCCCACCGTGGCAAGCCTCCTTGGTTAGAAGGGGCAGGAGAGGTTGGCGTCAGCTGCCTGATTTTTGCAGTAGCACCAGTTTCAACATGCCAAGGGCACAGTTCCGCCCAGTCCCTGTTCTCGACCCGCCTCACATGCCCCACTGAAGTGTGTTGGGAATGCACGGACCGCGTGCTCATGCCCTGTGTCCCTGTGTTCTCTGCTCCCGCCATCCTTCCCAACCCCGACCTCCATGGGAACTAGGCCAGCCTGGCTCTTGGGCATCACACTTTCATGGGAAGAGGGGCAAGCTGGAGAGACAGAATCCACGTTCGGTTCCCAAGACTTCATTCCCATCCCTGCCTTGCTTTCTTACCAACCTTCGTATCTGTGGATTCTGAGTCCCCTTCTAAATCAACAGAGCCCACCCCAGCAACAGAAAGGATGACCTCCAATCTAACACGACGCTGCTGTCTCCCTGCTGGGCTCCAAGCCCATGAAATAACTTTTGAGGGAAAACTCTACCAACAAAAATACTGACCACAGCATCCTGGCCTCAAGTTTCTTCTGTTGTTTGTTTGTGGTACTGGGGATTAAACCCAGGAGCCCTCTATCTCCGAGCTATACCCCCAGCCCTTTTGACTTTTTTGTTGTTTTGAAACAGGGTCTTGTTAGGTTACTGAGAGTCTCACTGTGTTGCTGAGGCTGGTCTCAGCCTCCCAAGTACTAGAATTACAGGTGTGTGCCGCCACACCTGGCTCCTCGCGTCTCTTGAGAGTTTCTGATTATGCCCTATTTGCTAGGGAGCGCTCTCCGTCCACACTGACTGGGAAAGTCAATCAACTGGAATTGATCCTCCGACAACTGCAGACGGACCTTCGGAAGGTAAAGCATTTATCCACAGGAGGGAAGCGTGTGATCGGAGCCCTCTCTCTCAGAGTCAGCCCCTTTTGACTGTTACAAGCAGATTAAAGAGACCTAGGAAAGATAACTACCCTGAATGAAACCCAGCAATAGGACAGAGTCCTGCCGTCTAATCTCGTCTTCTGTCCTGAGTTGGATATATTTCGTCCTGGGGGTGCAGGGGTCCCAGCGGCTGTGACTAAGTGGAGATCAGCCCTTAGTAAGGCCAGTCCTCAAGCGAGGGAGGGTGCAGCAGGCCAGTATTTTAGTTCCCTGTCAACCACATCTACCATACGTGAGCCCACCTCAGAGGGGCTAGTCGCTCACTACTTAGCCTGGTCTCCATGACCTCCATCCTCACCCCATGTCGGCTCCTGAACTCAGTACTTCTGCCCTTTGCAAGCACCCATGCACACTCAGTCCTTGAAGGAACTTAGATCCTCCCTTCTATCAGCACTTGATGGCCCTTGCCATACTGTCTGCACCGTGCTGGGCACCAGGAAGCTGCTGTCCAAGGAGAGCCAAGGAGAGGGGACAGAGGGAGTCACTGCAGGGTGTCACCGGGAATTTTAATCACAGCAGTTTTGGAAAAAGTGGTGATACCTGCCACCAATGCTGATGGAATCCATCCTTGGGAAGACAATAGTGATGCGGGCAAAGAGCGGCCAGGTAAAGCCTTGCTCTAGTGCACAGAGAGGGAGCTGGCCTTGCACAGGCATCGGGGCCGCCCATGCGGCTGCCAGAGTAGAGCAGGGCGTGCGCATGTGCATGTTTGCACACAGGTGTGTGTGCACAGAAAGGCATTCACCCAGGCCAGAGGTGGGCTGGCAAAGTTCTCCTCTGACCGTTTCTCTTTTCCGCTCCGGAGCTGAGCGTGAGTGGTGGGGGACGTCTGAAGGTTAGAGGACAAGGTGTATGGCACAGGGCACGCTGGTGTGTGATATTTGGTAGACTTGTCAAGCAAGGCCAAAGGTACCTCACAGTTTGTAGCATGAGTTAAAGTGACATCTGTCGGCAGAGCTACATGTTTTTCTCCAGCTCAGGTGACCTGCTGTCCCCATTTGCCTGGGATGGAAGAGTTTTGGGGGACACAGAACTTCAGTGCTAGAACCAGCAGAGGCCAGGCCTACCTGGACGGCTGGTAACCTCCAGCTGTAGGGTAGCTGGGGAGTTGAGTTTAACCCGTATTAGGGTTTGGACAGGAACTCAAGGCAGGGACAGAGAGACAAGGACCCTGGGTGTGTCCAAGGGTGCGATTAAACCGGGGTACCCAGAGTCTAAGCTGATGGGTAGGGGGATATCACAGACAGTGTCTCACAGTGAGACAAGGGGAATATCAGGTCAGGCGCGTGGGCCTCACCAACAGGTTCTGAGTTCTGTGGGCCCCTGGGTGGCAGCTGAGCGGCTGCAGAGCATTCCCAGGTGGAGTGGGCAGCCAGCTTAGGTCCCCTTAGAAACCCCTGTTGTCCTAGCCTAACAGTGGCCCTCTGTTTGGGCCGGGGTCCCTCAGCCCTGGGGAGCTGAAACTTGTCATTCGCATTGCTCATTGCTGTACATTGGAAAGCCCCTGTGTCCCTGTTCTAGAACTCTTATTATTCTTACGTGGTTTGAGTGGCAAGCATCAAAGGTCAGCATAGAAATCCAGTGCAGCGGAGGCACGCGGCGGCCTCAGCGGCCTGGGTGCTTGTTTACTGTGGACAGACCCAGCAGCCATATGGCTTCGGTGTTATGTAGCGAGCGTGATGCTCGGGAAGTTGTGGGCGTTGTCCCAGGGGTCCCCCTCTTCTGGGTGGAGGACAGCGTGGACTCTGGCTAAGAACTTTCATGCGCAGCAGCCATCCTGACCCTGTGGGGTATGGTGGAGAGAGCAGGGCTGTAGGACTGCTCACCTGTTCCTCTGTCGCTTGCACAAGTCAGAAGCAGGCAAGTCCCCACCCGCCAGAGAGTCAATAAATAACAGAATAAGGGACTCCCTCGCCCGCTTAGGAGCAGCGCCATGACGCGTCGGTTTCTCTCCCCAGGAGAAGCAGGACAAGGCGGTGCTGCAGGCCGAGGTGGAGCACCTGCGGGAGGACAACCTGCGGCTGCAGGAGGAGTCCCAGACGGCGGCCGCCCAGCTACGGAAGTTCACAGAGTGGTTCTTCAGCACCATCGACAAGAAATCCTAAGGGCCGGCGCCCCGTGACCGCCCGCCGTCCCTCCACGCCGCACGCGTGCCATCCCAGTGTGCTTTCCGCTAACCGTAGATGTTTTTGCTGTCGCATTCTGTGTAGCCATTCACCCCAGTAGGACGGGGAGCCTGGACTCCTTCCGGGCAGCCGCAGGTGGGAGCGGCCAGTGTGCAGATACGAATGTACCCCAGGTGTGTGCAGACGAATGTAAACCGCACGGGCTGAGCCCTTCGGCCGCCCCGCCGGGCTTACCTGAGCGAGGGAGGAGCGCGGGCCTCGGTTCCTGTGTCAGGTGACCTGTAGAGACGCTAAAGCCACGCGTACCCTAGTTGGGCTTTAGCCTTGTAAAGTCGACGTGGAGGCACATAATCAGACGTACACTTTAATGGTAAAGGTGCTCTATTTTTTTGGATGTACAGTAGCTTTATTTCCACAGTCACATTATCATAGCAATAACGAGCGAGGCGTAGTGTCCGTAGTCGGAGGAGCTGCCGGGGGGAGGGCGGGGGACGCACTGCCGTGTCTAACACTAGTTCGAATGCTGTTACTCTAGAGACTTATTTATTTCCAGGGACAAACGGTGCCTGAATATTCAGTGTTCTGATTTTTTTTAAAAAAAAAAAAAGATACCAACGCCTTGTACATGGCTCGCCACGTTCTCTGTTGTCGCCTCGACCCCTCTCGGTTCACTCTTGTATAGTCGCTCTGCTAAAGAGTCCACCCGCCGGCTCATGAGAATGGCTCTCCCTGCCGTGAGCCGGAACCTTCCACGTGTCCAGCGCCAGATGTGTGTATGTTTGTACAGAAGCTTCGGCGAAGTGTCTTGTATTTAACACCCTTATTTAAGCTTATTTAACCTTAAATTGTTAATTTTATAAGAGTTGGTCTTACCTGCACTACGGCGAGCTCAGACAGGAAGAGCTGGCCCCGGGGCGGCCCGCGGGGCGGGGGAGAGTCTAACAACTGGACGCTGCTAGAAACAAGTCGTTTGTACCGCTTTACCATTCTAACTGTTATATTTGAGATGAACATACATTTTGCTTTTTTAATAAATGTTTAAAAGAAGTCCACACATGTAACAGCGTGGTCAAAACGGGTAGAGACTTTTTATGATCGCGGTCTTTGAGTTTATTTTGCATCATTCAGGATGTTGGTCTGCATTAAATACCATTTAGCTGCTTTCTAGAGAATCCCAGACTGATTTAAAGAGTAAGTCTGGCGTGGTGGCGCATGCCTGTAATACCAATGCTTTGGAGGCCGAGACAAGCAGATCACAGGTTTGAGGCCAGCCTCAGCAACTTAGCAAGACCAGTTTCAAAATAAAAACTAAAAGATGGCTGGTGGGTATAGCTTGGAGATAGAATGGGTTCAATTCTTGTTGCCCCAAAAAATAAAAAAAAAAAGGGCTGGCGGTATAGCTTGGGTAGAATGCCCCTGGGTTCAACCCGTAGTACCAAAAATAAAAATAACACAACTAGTTATCTGAGCTCATCTCATTTAATCCTAATGGTATCCTTGGTTGGTAGGTGGGGCATGGGATCTCCATTTTTTTGTGTGTTTATGGTACTGGGGGTTGAACGCAGGGGCATTCTACCTCCAAGCTACACCCCAGCCCTATTTTATTTTATTTTGTGTGGGAGGGGATACTGGGAATTGAACTCAGAGGCATTCTACCTCCAAGGTACGCCCCCAGGCCAATTTTATTTCTTATTTGGAAATGGGGTCTCACTAGATTGCTGAGAGCATCACTAAACTGCTGAGGCTGTCCTTGAACCTATGATCCTCCTGTCTCAGCCTCCCAAGTACTGGGATTACAAGCGTGTGCCACCATGCCTTTTTTATTTTTGAAACAGGGTCTTGCTAGGTTGATGAGAGTCTCATTACTTGCTGAGGCTGTCCTTGAACCTGCAAATTCTTCTGTCTTAGCCTCCCAAGTACTGGGATTACAGAAGTGTATCACACCCGGCTAAAGGATCCCTATTTTATAACGAGGTAAACTGTGGCTTGGGTTAAATAATTTACCTAAGTTTGCCTTTTTTTCCTTTTTTAATTGGCATCTTATTGAAACAATTTGTTTTCTTACAAGACAAGATATACAATAAAACAATAGGAATTCAGAGTAATCAGGAAGAGACAAAGTGTAGCTCTGGATCAAACGTAGGCGACATGGGACGCAGATCCGGGTGGAGAAGGGGGCGGTAAGGCGCGTAGCTCCCAGCCATCCAAAACAAACTGCACAGAGACTGGGGAGCACATGGAGTGGTTCTTAGTGTCTACCCCAAGAGGAGCTTCTCACGGGCCTCCCGTGGGCGAAGGGTACATGAAACATTGTCTTCGTGTACTTGTGGCAGCTGCAGCCACTGGTGTGCGAGGCTGTTTCCCTCCATGAAAGACTGAAGACCTCCTGGGCCAGGTGGCTCTCCTCCTTCCTCCGCACTCCCTCACGTCCCTCTCTGACACTGCCGGGCGCTGCTCTCCGAGCTGAAGACCCAACGGGGATCAAGATCCCTGCTGCAGAGGGCCTATGGTCTAACACCGGAAGATGGGCATGCAGTCGTTTCAGAATCGAAAAGATGGAAATTACAAAGTGCAGGGGATGGGCTGCCATACTCAGTTGCTCCAAGCACGGACATGGTTGGTTCCTGAGCACCAGGCACTGGCTCGTCCCTTGTCTACACCGCAGCTCCCTGTGAACATCTATGATCATGCTCTTCTTAAAGGAACACAGACACAGAATGGCCTGGGGGTCGGCCAGAGGGGATTCAGGCTTCTAAGACCCTAAGGCCTAGTGTGTTCAAGGAACCTACCGGAAGCCAGGCTACCTACAGAGTAGTTAGTAAATGGGTTTGAAGAGGTCAAGACCACATTGTGAAGGAAGTGCAGGCCCTGGTGGGGTTTTGATTTGGCCCTCAGTCAAAGGAAAGCTACCAGTTCGGCGTGGTGGTGCACACCTGTAATCCCAGTACTTGGGAGGCTGAGACAGGAGGACCACAGGCTCAAGACCAGCCTCAGCAATGTAGCGAGACTTGCAGCAACCTAGCAAAACCCTGTTTCAAAACAAAGTAAAAAGGGCTGGGGGTGTACCTCGGAGGTAAAACAGCCCTGGGTTCAATCTCAGTACCACAAAACAAAAAGCCACTAAAAACAGAACAGCAGCCTGGTATTCTGACACAGGTGGGAATGGCTCGTCCAGGCCCTCAAGCATTTCCTATAGAGAGTATAGAGTAAATATTCCAGACTCTTGGAGTCACATACTGTTGGTTACATATTTAACATTTCTACTGACTACCCTTTAAAGATGGTAAGAGCCATTCTTGACTTTCAGGAGCCCAGGGGCTCAGTCTGCCAACCCCAGGTTCCAGGCAGAGAAGGCACAGAGGAGTGGTCTAGGTGAGAGCGGGTGGGGGTGGATGTGGAGGCGGGAAAGGTTGGCTCCAGAGACGAGCCCCAGAGAAGTCGGTGAACAGCGTGCTCCATGAATGTCTCTTGCTGTTAGCGAAAGCTTAGCAGCAGACAGCCGCGTTCCTGGCGTGGGCCTGGACCCCCAGCATCACCGCAGGGGCAGTGTATTTGCCATGGAGACCAGCCAACCAGATGAACAGTGGCCCGGTTTAGGGAAAATAAAGGCCTCTGGCCCAGCTTCTAGCCTACCTGTAGATGAGACCAGAGGTATTTTCTGGGGAAGACAAAAGGTTCTCAATCTCTATTAGCAAAAGAATGAGTTCTTTCTCCAGTATCTCCAAATGGCCGTGCTGTGGGGCTGTCATGCCCTCTGCAAAGGGTCATTTCCCGTTCGCACCGAGGCTGCAGGAGCGTCCCTCCTCACTCCCGTGGAACGTGTAGCATTCAGCAACTTGACATCATGGTAAACACTGTTGGTCACAAAATGCCCCCGAATGACTAACCATGCTGGCCTGCTGTAAGGACTCGTACAAACTAATATTTTGAATACATCTGCTAAAAATATTTTTATTCAGCCAGGTGTGGTGGTGCACGCCTGTAATCCCAGGATTTGGGAGACTGAGACAGGAAGATCACAGGTTCGAGGCCAGCCTTGGCAACTTAGCGAGACCCTGTTTCAAAATAAAAAATAAAAATGGTTGGGGGTATAGCTTGGAGGTAGAATGCCCCTGGGTTCAATCGCCCGTAACTCGAAAAAATAAAAATATTTTTATTCTAGAATAATTGAGCAGGTATTTTATTCTGGCTGTGTGGAGAGCACTGTGAGGTATCAAGGCTGCTCTAGTTTTGTGACAATTGAAGTTAATTAGCATGCCAGAGGCTCCTATCCTCCTCTTTGTAGCAGGGAGAAGGCTTAACATTAAAAATACAAGCTGCGGTTTGCAGGGAACAGAACCGTCCTGCTGGATTCTTTTGAAATGCATAGAGTCCCTGGTCCCCTAATCCATTAAAGTGCAGAATCTCATTGCAGACCATTAACCAGGAGTGTTCATCAGACCCGTGGGGCCCTAAGACACAGCCCACGAGAGACCTCTGAACAGTAAGCATAAAGACATCTGATCTGTAGAGGAGTGCTCCAGTAGGGAGGTTCCTCGTTCCTGGTGTGAAGCGTTGGCTGAGAAAGACCAGAGAGAAAGCAGGTACCATTCTGGCTGAGAAACGAACGATTCTCTGGTTTGGAGAAGCCATGAGATGCCTTCTTGGACAACTGACAACTCCTCCCAGCCAAATCTCTGTACCCGGGCCTCACCATGAACGCACCAGGGACTAAGGATGCTATGGTCTGCTCTGACCTTTGGAGACCATGCAGGAGTCCCAGGTCCTCCGAAACCAAGCCAGGGTGACCTGAGACCCCCAGGCAGGGTGGCGTAGGAGGAACTGATAAAGATCTTACAGACTCGGCTCCTTGGAACCACTGGTCCCTAGGAAGCAAGTTCAGTTCCTTTGAGTGTCTGGATTTTGTGCTTAGACCTTTGAACCCATTAACCCTGGGCTAGCATAAGCTGTCCAAGTGTGCTCCTGGCTCCCAGAAAAGAGAGTGGACAGAGTTGAATGGGGTTGATTCAAACCCCAGTTAGAGGCAGGTAGGGGCTACACTGCCTATTTATCACTGGATAATTGCCAAAGCCCAAGGCTTGTGTAGACTTCTGACCTGTTACCTCCAAATTAATCCAAAGGCTGGGCTTCCTGACTTTCACTGGTAGGAACTGGGCAGAAACTGAAGTACAAAGAAAGTCTCCTCATGTATTTTATAAAAGACTTACATGGGCATCACCCCCAAATGTCTCACACTCACAATTTGACCCACAAGATTTGGGGACTTTGTGCTTGTGTGTGTGTGCGTGTCTGTGTCTGTGTCTGTGTGGGTGGTGCTGGGGATTAAACTCAGGGGCATTCTACCTCATAGCTACACTACCAGCCTTATTAATTTGGAAACAGAGTCTAACTATGTTAATGCGAGCCTCACTGAGTTGCTGAGGTTGGTTTCGAACCTGTGATCCTCCTGTCTCAGCCTTCCAAGTACTGGGATTACGGGTGTGCGCCACCACGCCCAGCTAATATTTGGAAACTTTTTCTTTTTTTTCTTTTTTTTTTCTTTTTTGTGGTATTGGGGATTAAGCCCAGGGGTATTCTAGCTCTGAGCTACACCCCCCAACCCTATTTTTTATTTTTATTTTGAAACAGGGTCTCACTAGGTTGATGAGAGTCTCACTACTTGCTGAAGCTGTCCTTGAACCTGCAATCCTCCTGTCTCAGCCTCCCAAGTACTGGGATTATAAGCATGCACCACCACACCCGGCTTTTAAGTTGTTTTTTAAAAAAAAAGTCAAAACTGAATCCTGCCAGCCCCTCCAGGACAACTTAATACCAGAGGGTTTTGCTGGCCTCTTAAATTCTGGCAAAGTCTTCATTCGCCTGTCAGCATCTGCAGACTGAAACAGACTGACCCAGGTTTTCCATGCCTGGCATCAGGGGCAGCTCGAGATTGGCCCAGCAGCCTGTTTTTCTCTAAAGAGACCATGAGCCATAATGAGCCCCCTTGACATACAAACACCCTTTGGCTTCTGATCTGCCACTGAGTTATTAAAGGACGAAAGTAAGGGTCGGACTTCTCCAGGGTCCTGGCCATCGATACCCATTGATCCAGCTGCAAAGTGCTGGCTCTGGAAGCTCGGTGCTAGCTCCTGTCCCAGCCCTCCGGTGAGCCTGTGAAATCCCCGAGGAAGGCTGCAGGCAGGAGGGGTTCAAAGTGCTGGCATTTCAGAAAAAAAGGCTAACCCAGCACTGGCTATAAATACACACCTGCAGATGGAGACTTCAGACCCTGGCAGAGTCTCCTCTACCACTGTGTGTGGAATAAATTGGGCCTGGGTGTCTGGGCCTTGCTCCTCTTCCCAAGACCATAATTACCAATGGCAACCAAGCGGATCTAGCGGAATGCCCCATTAAATAGGAGTAATTGAACGCAGCTGGGCGTGCTCCTCTGGGGTCTGACGGAACACCTTGCAGAGCCCTATCTGGGCTGGGGGCTGGCCAGACAAGCTCCTCTCCTGTGAACGCAGAATCCCAAGGGTGGGCACTCCGTGTCCTTTCATACCCAAGGGTGGGCACTCCGTATCCTTTTATACCAAAGGCTGGGCACTCTGTATCCTTTTATAGCCAAGGATGGACACTCGTGTCCTTTTATACCCAAGGATGGACACACTGTGTCCTGTCCTTCTATACCCCAGGGTGGGCACTCGTATCCTTCTATACCCAAGGATGGACACTCTGTATCCTTTTAAACCGAATACCTGGGAACTCAAGGGGCACTCTCAGGAAGGAGCCACATGCTCCTGCAGCAGGGCATGGACGGCAGGGGCTTAACCTATCTCCTACTCAGTTCTTTTTATCATTATTCCTGGATTACCTGTGGCCCTGTTCAGCCACCATCTTCTGAAAACCACCGTTTGCTTCTGATGGTGGTGAGATGCAGTTTAGAATCCACCCCGATGGAGGTCAGATAATGCGGCTGGCTGCGGGGACCGCACTGCCTGCCCTAATCCCACTGTCCAAGTGAACTCTGAAACCGGGTTGTCCTCCCTCATTTAGCTGGTTTTGTCCTTACAAAGCAAGAGCCTGTTCACGGTTCATCCTACAACCTAAAATCCAACTGTAGTGAGACTCTGAGCAACCTAGCGAGACCCTGTTTCAAAACAACAACAAAAAATTAAAAAGGGCTGGGGGTGTAGCTGGGAAGTAGAATGCATCTGGGTTTGATCCCTAGTAACACAAACACACACACACACACACACACACACACACACACAATCCAACTGGCTGTGGCATCCTGATTATTCAGTCTCATTGTTGAAGGATTATTCCCGCCAGGGACACTGATTTCCAGAAGCAGAAATTGCACTGTTTAAATATTATCCAACAGTAGCCGGGCGTGGTGGCGTATGCTTGTAATCCCAGTACTTGGGAGGCTGAGACAAGAGGATCGCAGGTTCGCAGCCAGCCTCTGCAGTTTGGTGAGGCTTCCAGTCTCAGTGGAAGGACCAGGACCTCCCCCAGACCTGACAGGAAGAAGGGTAGCAGCAACACTCAACTCCGGGGTCAAACGAACAAAAGACGGGCATTAACTTTGCAAAGACGTTCTTGTTTCCTGCCCCAGTGCACCAAGACGATGGCTAACACTTCTCTTTTGAAACCCACAAGGCCTGTGTTTACACAGTGCCGGTGGGACCAGACGGTCAGGCAGATGGTCGTAAATCAGCCATGCGCGTCCGCTGGGGCTTAGGGAGCGGCGTCAGCAGACACAGGGCGCGCCTGGGATGGGCAGGCCAGACGCTCGGTCAGGCTGGGAAGCCCTCACATCGCGAAGCTCTCCTGGGCAGGGGGGACCAGCGTGAGCCACCACCCAGACACCACGGCCCATCCCTGCCTGGGTTGCTGCGGGCCTGGCAGGGCCAGGACAGGCTGAGCCCGGGAGGAGGCACAGGGCCGATGGGGTGGCTGGCCCTCCCTTTGCTCCCAGGGAACCCAGGACTGGGTGGGACCTGGCTGCACTTGCTCTCCACATCTGGGCCGAGCTCCGGAGGTTGCTTGGAAGACTCTAGCATGGCTGCTCCTGTGGTCTGAAGCCACTTACTCAGACCACCTTCTGCTGGCAAGCTCTGGTGGGCTGCTCTCCCCTGCAGAGCAATTGCATGATAGAACCTCTGTCTCTACTTCAGTGTCCCCTGCCAGGATCCTCTTCTGTGCCAACGAGTCTGCTTTCACTTATAATTAACAGATACCCTAAGTCGGGTGTGGTGGCACATGCCTGTAATCCCAGTACTTGGGAGGCTGAGACAGGACCATCGCAGGTTGGAGAACCGCATCTCTTCTCTCTCAGCCCCCGCCCATAAGCCATGCTGCCATTTTGAGTGGTGCTTTTCCTGTTCAAAAGTATTTAACAAGAAGCTCAGTTTCGCAGCCCTGGACACCTGCCTGCTGGTCGGCAGTGGGCTTGACTTCGGCTACACCCGAGTAGCTCTGCCCCTTCTGAGTGGCTCCCTTTCAAGGTCCTTGTCTTGATTAACATCCTCACTGCTATAATCCAAGACAACTGACCACACAACTGAGAGGAAGGAAGATGTATTCACTCACAGTTTTTTGGAAATCTCGAGGTTTCAGTCCATGTGAGGCCAGGTTTCTTCTGCGGGTCTCAGGGCATGGTGGTGGGAAGCAGAGAGAGGGACAAAGCAAGGGCTCTGCTGTCACATCAGGGAAGCCAGAAGCAGAGGGAGCAAGCCATCAAGGGGATTCAAAGACAAAAGCCCAGTCCCTAAGGCCACATCCCCAGGGAGCCATCTTCCCCAGCCACACGCCACCTGCCTAGGTTACCACCCAGTAAATCCATTACAATGGATTTGTCCACTGATGAGATTAGAAATCCCATGACTTAATCACATCGACTCTGAACATTGATAATACGCAAACTCTTCAGGGGACGTTCTATAACTATTACAGTCCTATTCATCTTCCTAAAGACAGAAGCACGCGGGATCAACGAATGTGGCCAAGTCTGGGAAGAGAGCAACCTTTCAAAAGCAAGGCTTACTGGGGCAACCAGAGCAAAGTTTCTGATGTCTCAACTACCTCCCCGCCCCGTAACTCAGCTGTCCTGGGAGCCTCCCAAGTTGCAGAGTCTGCCTGGGTCGCTGCAGGGAGCGGGAGCTGATCAGAATGGCTATCCCCTGGGTCCAAGCTGGTTCCGCATGTCCCTCCTCTGGGCACACATCGTGGGCCTCCCACGCCCCTCTCAAGCAATCATTCCCAGGCTGGCGGGCTCACATGCTGGTTGCCAAGAGCTCTGCAGAGCTCCGAGGGGTCGTGAGAACAGCGCTGGTGGATGGGAGGAGGTGGCAGGAGAGAGGGCGAAGCTCCGTGTCCAGCCACTTAGCAACTGGAGTCTCAGGCTCATCCAATGGCCTGACAACAGGCTGACAGCCCCTTCCAGTGGATTTGGTGAGCCTAGATGAGACCCTGGCTCGGGCTTATTTCTTCCTGGCCAGGCTGATGCACGAATAAGACCTGTTGCTATTTGTTCTAGAACCCAGCTCCCTGGATACCACTAAGAATGATGGGCCATGCCTAAGGGCATAACAACACTCCTCTCTCTCTCTCTCCATTACCTTCCTGACAGAGCCTGGTTGGGAAGATAGTCCATGTCCTGGTGGTGTTAGGTTGAAGGCCAGGAGGAACCAGGTTGGACAGGAATGGGGGTTTAGAGCCCACCGGGGGAGCAGGTGGTGATTCTGTGGCAGTTTCAGCAGGACAGGTGTATAATTAGGACCATCTAGGAATTACGATGTATGCAAGCATCGCTCTGATAATACATCATGACACCTACGAAAGTAGTTGATCAAGAGCCATCTGTTCAGGGCTACAGTGGGGCGAGGGGTTGTCCTGGGAGCCCATGCAGGTGGGCTGCAGAGGTGGAGACTGTTGGAGACTCTGCAGAAAGGACTAAGATCCGGAGGGTGGAGGCGGGCCGGGTTCGGGGTGTGACACCCCCCCTCTGCTTCCAGTGCCAAATGGTGTGCTGCAGTGTGAACCAGTCCTTGGCAGAGTGAGGTTTAAGTATCTATTCACAAGTCTTTGGTATGAGTAATGAATTTTATCTATATGGCCAAAAAGCTTAATTTATTTGGAAAAAAATTGTATATTTCCAGGTGTTTTGTTTTTTTTTTTGCCAGTAGTCTGTTTACTCATTGGACTCCTTCTTCAACAAATGGAATCCTGCCAACATGTCTGTTGTCGTCGTGAGCAAGCTATGCCAACAACATAAACCAAAAAACATTTGTGTCTTTCCAAAATGTCGCAATTTATTGAATAATAATAAATTCACAAGCTGAATCACGTTCATTGGCTGCTCGTCACCAGGTACTTGTGGATCATTTGAAAACAATCGACCAGGCATTGCAAAGGTCTTTACTCGTCTTAATTTCTAATAGCTACAACACTCAACTCACACATCACACTTACACACATACACACACACACACACACTCCCCATATATATATTTATATATATAAGTATACATAATTTCTAAGTATCAGTATATATAATTCCTAAGCATCAGTATATATATAATTAATCAGTATATATAATTTCTTTTTTGCGTATGTGTGGTACTGGGGATTGAACCCAGGGGCATTCTACCTCTGAGGTACACCACCAGCTCTATTTTTTATTCTTTATTTTTGAAACAGGGTCTCACTAAGTTGTGGAGGGCCTCACTAAGTAGCTGAGGCTGGCCGCAAACCCGGATCCTCCGGTCTCAGCCTCCCAAGTACTGGGATTACAAGTGTGCGCCACCACACCCGGCTTAGTATATATAATTTCTAAGTCTTAATTTCTAATAGCTACAACACTCAACTCACACATCACACTTACACACATATACACACAAACACATACCATATATATGTGTATGATATATATGATATATGTATATAAGTATATATATTAGGAAAGCTAAGAAAGGATTAAGGCAGCAGCAGGGTTCAGGAGACTTGGCCAAGAGCAAAGACCAAGAGCCAATGTGAATGCAAAAGCCAGAGAAGGGTCTTAACACACCTGCCGCATAGAGCTGGCGAGGCAAGGGTCCAGAGAGAAGGCAGTATCAGAGAGTCTGCTCAAAAAGGAGCAACTCACTGCGAGCTGCTGCTACCCAAAACGGGCCAATTCCAGCGTGGGCACAGCTTCATTCTGCACTACACTGGGCCGATTTGTGATCTCTATCTTGAGTAGGCTGAGCTGTGGTTACATTCAGAGCTGGTGAAACTGAAGTAACACGGTGGCTGCAGGCACTGGGCATGTCCTGCAGCCGGAGCTGATAGAATTGAGTGGTGTCACTCACGGCCCTTATGACCAGAGACAGCAAGGAGAGGTGTGGAGCTGCCACCTCTGGCTGCTACAAGAGGTCCAGGGAGCTTCGGGTAGATCTGGCTTTGACTGGAGGGTTCCAGAGACCTGCCAGTTCCTCCAGGTTCGGTTACAGAGAGAACAGGCAGGAAAGCTATCAGGAAGAGTGGTGTGTCCCTCACACTTGGGGAATATGCTTGGCCTCTTTGAGATTTCTATTCCAAGCAGGCTGAGCTCTGGCTTTCTTAAGAGCTGCTAACGCTGAGGCCGTGTAATTGTCCTGCAGCCAGAACTAACAACACTGACGGGCGATACTGACGCACACGGATGAGCCAGAGGCGGCGGTGGAGCGAGGTTCGGAGCTGCCTGTTCTGACTACTGGAAGAGTTCCAAAGAGCTCCTGGTAGCTGCTGGCTTTGGCTGCCAGGAGAGTTCCAGAGAGTTCAGAGCTGCCAGTGGCTGCAGGCTTTTGCAGTCAGGAGATAGCCAGGGCTCCGGAGATCTGCCGGTGCCTGTGGCTTGGCCTGCCAGGATTAGCAGCCAGCACGGCTAACAGACAGCTGTGAGTCGCTGAGACTAAGGGCCCTGCACTAGTCTACGTGTAATTTCTATCTTGAGTAGGCTGAACTGTGGCTGCATTAAGAGCTGGTACTGAAATTATCCAGCAGCCAGAGCTGAGAACACTGGTATTAAGGACAACACTGATGACCGGAGACAGCAAAAGGGGCATTTCTGGGCACTGCTGGCTGTGGCTGCTAGGAGTATTCTAGAGACTTGCTGGTAGCAGGTTGCTTCGGCTGCCAGAAGAGTTCCAGAGAACTGCAGATACCTGCAGGCTCTGTGGCCAGGAGTGTTGCAGGGACCTGCCAGCAGCTGTCGGCTTTGGCTATCAGGAGAGCAGGGAGGAGGGCTAACAGAGCTGTGGGGCACGCACTCAGGGAGCGGCAATTTGTCTACTTGTGATTTTTTTCTTGAGTAGGTCGGGCTGTGGTCCCATTAAGCATTAATAACACTGAGGCTGCTTGCACTGAAACTGTCCAGCAACAGTGGAAATACTGACGATCCATGGAAAGCAGCGGAGAGCTCCTGGGAGCTGCTGGTTCTGGCTTCTAGAAGAGTTCCAGAGAGTTTCCGGTAGCATCTGGCTCCATCTGCCAGGAGATGTCTAGGAAGGCCGCCAACACTACGCTGTTCAAGGTCATAACTGGTCACTGTCAGGAAGCTGGCTTTGTGTCTATTTGATCTCCTTTTGAATCGAGCCGTTAGACTCTCATCCGAATGGTAACAACACAAACCCGAGCTCAGAGCCTGTGCCTCTTGGTCGGACTGTCTGCTGGTTCCTGGGGCAGTACGGATGCTGAAGCAGCTGCTTCATAAATATTTAATGAATGAGTGCGAACGTTAAGGAATTTCTACTTAGCAATGGAGTAGAAGGACGACCCGGACTGAAGAGGCATTTTCCTCTTGCTGGTTTTCTTTGCTGGCTTGTGGAAATAAGACTTCTAGAAGATTTCCCTTGCTGAGTCTTCCCTGAGTCTACAGTATGCGCAGTTCATGGAGGGAGGCTGGAATAGAGGGTTGGTGGGTAAGAGGAACCTCTCTGGCTGGAATTGTTCAGAACGGGGATGAGCTGCATCAGGTCCCTCTTCTTGGGGTACCAGGGAGAGGTGAATCTATGAGAGGGACTGGCATGGAGGGGCTGTCAGACTACAGGATAATGTCCTTTCCTAGTGTCAGCCATTGAGTCTCCTCTCCTCCTTTCCAGAATTTTCTAAGCCTGGCCTGGGGCTGCTCCTGCCCTGCCTGCCTGTCTTCTTGCTGCTGGGAGCAGGATGCCTGGCTTGATTTAAGACAAGCACTGGGATATTAGAAGAGGGGGTTGGTTAGATAATGGTGCCTACCTGAAACCTGAGACCACCTCATTTTTGAAAGCTGAGGAAGTCAGTAGAGTAGGGGAGGTGGGGATTGGAGGTTCCTGATCCCTAACTTTCATGTTTAGTTTTGTTCTCCCTGTGACCCAGATGTAACCAGAGATTTTACTGGGAACTGTGTGAAATGATAGCTGGAGAAGTTTTCTGTTCTTTTGCATCAACATTAACTAACCAAGATAGTCCTTGTGGGTCCAGTGTTTCTGGGTCTCGCCTAAATTTCTGGTAATGGGATAACAAAGAAACACACTGGGGTTAGGTGGCTATCCCCTTCTGCTTAGCCATGAACTTACCTAAGCGAACGGTGCTGAGCACTGTTGTCCAAGTTCCTCTCCTGAAGACAGAGGAAAGCTCTGGCAGCCACTCTGTGCTGTGACCCACCCCTCCACAGCAAAGGGTCAAGGGTCAGTGGGGGGCAGAGCACCCTGCTGCCCCCGTCCTTCTTTCCTTCTCTGGGGGGTTCCTCTGTATGTTCAGTTTTGCACTAAGAACCTCTCTAGAAACAGAAATTAGCATGTTCCTCAGCCTTCGAGCTCCCCACTGTCGGCCATCTCCCAGTTCCTGCCATCAGACACGCCTCCGTTGTGACAGCGAGGCAAGCTTACTGTCTTCTCACCATCTGGCCAACAATGGGACACGCCTGCTCTGGAGGCGATTGGCTAAAGCAAGAGAGGAAAACACCTGTGTGTCTTATCGAGTCCAAAAGGTCAGACACCTGCAGGGTCCTGTGACTGACTCCTCAGAGATGGAGCCGATCAAGGCAGCGTGGTGATGCTCAGAGTCACACATGGGGAGAGCTGGAAAAGAATGTGGTCTTTATCCGGTGTCCTGTGTGACTGTGCGTATCGCAAGCACCTACTCACCGGAGGAAGCCAACCAAACAAGAAGAGGGTACGAGGCGCCTCCCCCTTCTATCCCATGGCCCACGTTAGCAGACCGTTTTCTGCATTTGCATCAACCTTTTATGTGAATGGGGTCTTTCCATGCTGACAACTCTGGAAGCTAGGGAGAAATTGGGATACCAGAGGGATTCCACATAAAGGATAATTGCCTGAGCAATTTAGTGAGATTGTCAGTAACCTAGCAAGACCCTATTTCAAAATAAAAAATTAAAAGGGCTAGATGTATAGCTCAGAGGTTCAATCCCCTAGGTTCAATCTCCAGTACCACACACACACACACACACACACCCCAAAATCTGGAAATAACTGAATAAAGGAGATGCCACTCCCTAAAATTAAGTTTTGGTATCCTTATAAACTATGCATTTACATTGTTGACCGTCCTTCAACCACATGCTTTTGTTTTTCTGCTTTTCCAACACAGTTCATAGCTATCTGAGCATAGCTACTAGAATGCTAATTCTCCTTCATCTTTTTCTAGTTCTCTTAAACAAGCATTGTATACCCTGGACAAGAAACCCGTGCCAGTTTCTGAGTGCCATGTGGGGCGACCTGGTGAGCACTCCTGTGGAGCACTTCCCAGGACTTTGATGAAGGTCGTTTCTTTAACAGCTGGAGGAGATTCCCTAGGCTAGTGGGTACTGAGACACCTCGTGAACACAATGATGAATTTATCCTGCCTCAAACTGCTGAGTTTGGCAAATCTCTCCAGCATGGTGAAAGTTGCTAAGCATCTTGCCTAGCTATGGCCATTTTTTTTTCTCCTGAAGCGATACAGTGGACATTATTCGTCTCTTAGATAAAGGCTATTAAAACATCCCACAGGACAGTAAATTACATGTAGCAGGTGTCTGCAAAAGAACACTAAACATTCCACAGCCAAATATGATGATCTGGTACTAACCCCTGCTTCCTGAAAGCCTCATTTATTTTTGTTTCTCAATTAAAATGAGGCTTTAGGCAAATGTGTTGCTGTAGTGGCTGGCCTGATGTTCTAATGCAAAGATATTAGTCTCATTTTATCTGCGGAGTTTGGATGGGACAATTTTTTTTTTTTTTGCGGTACTGGGGATTGAACCCGGGGGCATTCTACCTCCGAGCTACACCCCCAGCCCCATTTTTTATACTTTATTTTGAAACTGGGTCTCACGAAGTTGCGGAGGGCCTCACTAAGTAGCTGAGGCTGGCCGCGAACACGGATCCTCTGGTCTCAGCCTCCCAAGTACTGGGATTACAAGCATGTGCCACCACGCCTGGCTAGGATGGGACAATTTTATTAATTAAGCTTCCAATTCTTCATACCACCTTAACTATGGAATGGTTGGTCACCCATCTTCCTTCCTTCCTTCCTTCCTTCCTTCCTTCCTTCCTTCCTCTCTCTCTCTCTCTCTCTTTCTTTCTTTCTTTCTTTCTTTCTTTTGTGTGTGTGGTACTGGAGAGGAGCATTCTACATCTGAACTACACTCCTAGCCCTGTTTTATTTTTTATTTTGAAACAGGGTTTCACTAAGTTGCAGAGGGCCTCACTAAGTTGCTGAGGCTGGCTGCAATCCTCCTATCTCAGCTTCCCAACTGCTGGGATTACAGGCGTGCACCACCACACCGGGCCTTGGGATATTTTTTTTAGTATGCTATGTCAAATATTGAGAAAGAGAGAGACAAAGAGGGGTAGGAGGAATCCTAAGGTCATACAATAGAATGATTGCTGAAGATGAAACCAGATTCAGGCATCTCTGCCTGGTTGAGCCTGAAATGGCTCCCTGGATATTTTTATCATACTTATCTTCCAGGCAGGATGTCACTCCTTGGGAAGATTGTGGTCCTGGTAATATTGCTAACCAATCACAGATTTCTCTCTCAGTTTAGGGCCATCCTTCTCCACATTAGGCCCCAGATGGCCACTATGAATTGGTCAAAGTTGTCATACTTCATGAAAGGAGTCTGTTTTGTGGGAGGGAGGGGCATACGTTTGATTGGCAAAAGGGTTTTGTGCCTAACAAGAAATTTAGAACCGATGATTTAAAAATTCTCTCACTTTAGAGGTAAAAATGGAGGCTCCGACTAATCTAAGAACATATCACAAGTTTATGGCAGAATAAAAAGTAGAATCATTGTCTCTTGTCACCCAGAAGAATATTTTACCTTTCCTCCTGGTTTTAGCCTCATTTCATCTTTACTACTACCTACAAACTGTTGTCTTTTCTGAATGACCTGCCCCAGGCACTGCGTGTTCTCACTTCTGTAAGTGGTCTGCCTATCAGATGGAGAGCAGTTGTTGGAACATAATTATTTTGCTTCTCTTTGTAGTCTAACCAGCTCAGGATACCAGTGTTTGTTAGCACAGACCTACCAGCTGAGAAGAGGAGAAAAAAGGGAGCAGCCTCACTGAACATGGTATGCCAAGTTCTTCACAGGTGTTGCATCACTCAGGAGCCCACAAGGGAGACAAGAGGAGAAAAAAAGGAGCAGCCTCGCTGAACATGGTATACCAAGTTCTTCACTGATACTGCCGTGCCCAGCTCGGATAGTAACCCAAAGGAGACTAATGCCCCATCACAGCAGAAGAGGAAAGAGAGGCCTCCCACATCCCCTGACTAGGAAGAGCCTTGTCTAGATTTGAACTCAAAATGGTCTCATGCAAAAGCCTATTCCTTTGCAAAATTAAGGAATGTACAGATTTATAGTGAGGAAAATAACCTTCCATAATTCTTGAATATACACCCACAAACCTCCCGGTTTCTATGGAGCCCAACTTGAGAAACTCCACATTGGAATCAAAGTATTACTAGTTGGGGGACAAAAATAGCAAAGTAGTCAAGGGTCCCCAAACTCTGAACCCAGACTTCCCAGCCAGGTCTCAACTCCAGCACTTCCAGCTGTGTACAATAGGCTATGCCACCTTATGCCTCTGTGCCTGCAATCTTATCTGTAAATGCAGCGGAACCCACATACGTTTAAAAATCCATAGACTGGTACCTGGTGTAGAGTTAAGGAAACATGTATCTGGGGCTCAAGCATAGAAACCAGGCTCTAGTTATAAGCTAATGGTCTCGGAATACATTTTTTTAAAATACAGATTTTTAAAAATAGTATTAGCAATATAATAATAATACAACATTTTTAAAAGCAACGATAGCATATTCTCATGCATTCTGATCCCGGAGAATGCATCCTCTCAGGCTCATTTGAGAAATACTGCATTCTACGACTCTCTGCAGAGAACTGCTAGCTGTTAAAACCCTGAGCAAACCTTGACTCCTACTGTTAATAGTGAGGTCTGAATGGTTTACACCCTCTTATTTATGACTCTGAGCAAATTCTAAAGAGACTTAGGTCAGTTGGAGAAAGGAATCTAGTACACAATAGACAAATGTGTGCAGCACTAATTAGCAAATTGATTATGAGTTGCTGCCTATTTGCAGACATGAGCTCAAGCTAGGCACTGACATAAATTCACAGCCTGAGGGAAAGGTCTGGATCCCTGGTCTTACCCCAGAGGTGGACTTGGACACAGAGCCCAAGGTCCTTGCCCTTCTCTGCAGTCCTGGGCCCTGGGTTCTATCCTACGCAAGCTTTCAAGTACTTCATCACCAAAGTACTTGAAATATGGGAACTTTTAAGTTAGGATAGCTGTGCTACTCAGATCAGAAGCAGAAAGCATTTACCACCGCTCCTCTTGGAACAATAATAGATGCTTATAGATCAAAGGAAAAGAGGCAAAAGAGCAGACACCACACTCTCCAGCAAGCAGCATGCTCTGCCTACTCCCTGGTGCTCAACTCTCCTGCTTTAGACTTCTGGTATCCAAGCGCACCTGCATCTAGCAAACAGCTGGAGAGCGAGGGGGGGGGATCTTAGGAAGAAATGGTTTGCTGATGAAAGAGGGCGGAGGCAGAGAAAAAGCTGGGCAGACGATAGGGAGGGAGTAAAAGCTTCCAGTCATTTCTTTCTGATCTATCCAGTCCAGAGCGAGAGGTCATGGAGTAGGACAGCCCCCAAGAAACCCAATAGTACAATTTCCATATGGTAAGATGTCATTCCAAAGGGCATATCTTCCCCAAAGGTTGAGGCAAATGGCTTGTTTCAACATCAGGAAGGAAGCCGGTTGCTCCTCTGAGACCGTGTTTCTCCACTTCCTCTCACTCTCCGACGAGGGCTCTTGTGCAAATCCAGGAAGGATGCCAGCTACCAAGGTAGACAGATCTGGAGTAGATGACAAATAAAGTAATATAGCACTATTATTAACAGCAGGCATATTGCTTCCCAGCTATTTTATGGCTCATTTTCAATGCATCATCTCTATCTAAAAAAGGGAAATGTATTTCTTATGTCTAGGGCAGCTCCCATAGTCTACAATGAATGGGGTCCCTCTGACGAAGCAATCAACTTCTTCATGGTTGGCAGGTGAGTAAATTGGGTTTTACTAGGAGCCATTAAATATAGGTTTTGGCAGATTTGCTACCTGCTGGGTTGCGCGGAAGTGGAGTATATAAATACACCAAGCAACAGCATTCATCTTTGGCTCTTAATTCATTGCTGTTTCCAGCGTGTGGACGGGAAGCCACAGTGCAGTGCCAGGGAGACGGAGCAGGGTGCTGCTCTGCTCCTGGACCTGGGTAAGAGCGTCTGTGGGTGTCAGGCAGTGCGCCCTGCTCTTGTCTGGCCGCCTTCAAGGGCAGGGCTCCCCTGATGGGACCCTGGAACATTCTGGCTATTGCTGGACCTAGCCTAGCTCTGAGCAGCCAGTGCATAACCACGCTGCAGGAAGGCCTTCCTCCTCCTATCAAGCCCTAAACCAAATGCACTAGGAATTTCCCCTTGGGAAAGGGCCTGGCTACGCCTTAAAATGCTGACTCCATCTGCACAGTTCCGTCCTCCCCCTGCACTGTGAACTTTATGAGAGCAGAGCCATCCTTGGATGTGTCGTCCTAGCTCCTCCCTCCCAAGCCACCAAGACGCTTGCTTCAGTAGGCACTCCCACCCCTGTGACTCCAAATACCTGACCACCACAACTTACAGGAAGGAAGACTTATTTGCTTACAGTTCTGAAGAGCTCATTCTGTGTATATATGGTCCATTTTACACCAGCTGCCAAGCGGGGCTACCAGTCATTAGGGCCTGATGGCAGGGAGCAGAGAGAACAAGGGGATGGGTCAAGGGACATATATAGTCCCCAAGGCCACACTCCCAGGGACCCACCTCCCAAACGCTCCCTCCAGAGCATGGGGTGCAAGGGACATTTTAAGTTGAAACCCTAACAACATTAATTGATGTCTGCAGATGTGACTTCTCTCTGCCAAGGGCTAACAAGAGCCTGCCCAGGGCACCACAGAGGTCAGCGATGGCCAGCCAACAGTGCTGGTGTTCTCCCGGGCAATATCTCTGACCCCTGAGCAGTGACCCAGCCTCCCTACTCCAGGCTACCATGAGAGGCTCGTTGGCATCTGGTCCTCTGCCTGGGCCCCTGGTGTCAGTGTTTGTCTTCTACCAGTGCCCAGGGCCTGGTCCCCTCCCACCACCATTCTGGGAAGGGAAGAGCCACGTCTGCACAGCTATCCGTCAGCCTGATGGCCTGCGCTGTGGCGTGGACATAGTGTGAGTGTCCCCAAGGCTTTATGTGTGGAAATTGCTCCTCACTATGAGGCATTAAGAGAATGGAGACTTAATCCAACCATGATGGTTGGGATGGGAGGGCTTTGGAAAGTGATTAGGATGAGATAGGGTCATCAGGGTGGAGCCCCCAACAATGAATTACTGGTGGGTTTATAAGAGGGAGAGAGACCACAGGACACGCATATGGCCTATCTCATCATATGATGTCATGTGCTGCTTCAGAACTCTTCCAGCAAGAAGGCCAAAATCAGCTGGGCATATGCCTGTAATCCCAGGACTTGGGAGGCTAAGACAGGAGGATTGCAGGTTCAAGACCAGCCTCAGCAACATAGCGAGACTCTCAGCAATTTAGGGAGACCCTGTTTCAAAACAAAAATAAAAAGGGTTGGGGGGCATAGCTTGGAGGTAGAATGCCCCTGGGTTCAAACCCAATAACAACAACAACAAAAAGGCTATCACCCAGTGTGGCCCCTAGGACTGTGAGCCAACACAAACCTCTTTTCTTTATAAAGTAGCCTGTGTCAGGTTTTCCTGAAAGTAACCCAAAACAGACTAACACGACCGAAATTCCTCATCCCCACCTAGTGGCCTTCGTTCCTCCAGGGGCTGACGCTTGCTCCGCCTTCTCAAACTTCGAGGTGTGAGCTCCCTGGAAACTTCCCAACATGTCTTCCTCTTGCAGAGCCTCGTCCTTGTCCGTTGACCTCCTCCTGGACCGGACGCGAGTTATTAATATTGTGAATGACTGTTGTGATTATTATGGCCGCAACTGATTTTGTCAAGCACTTGACATTCTGTAGTTGCAATAATTTTCCCAATTACCCTGTAAGACAGGGGCTGTGGCCATTCCCATTTTATCAAGAAGTCTGAGCAGGGCGTGATGGCACACACCTGCAATCCCAGTACTTGGGAGACAGGAGGATCACAGGTTTGAGACCAGCCTCAGCAACTTAGCAAGACTCTGTTTCAAAATAAAAAGTAAAAGAGGGCTGGGGGTGTAGCTCAGAGGTAGAATGCCCCTGGATTCAACACCCAGTACCACGCACACACAAAAATGTCTGTCCAAGGTCTCCACACAGCATGTGTCAGAGGTGGGATTCAAACCCAGGAAGCCTGGTTCCCAAAGCCACTCCCTACTTCCCAAACCTCTGTTAAGGTGTTGAGTGCTGGCCTGAAGGTTTCACTAAGAAAGGACCCCCAGCTACCCTGACAGGTTCCTGACGTTGACCCAACAATTCCGGCCTTGGTGTGAGCTTGTGTCCTCCTGTCTGGGGTGGGGGCCTCCACCCTGCCACAGAACCCAGGCTGTGCCACTTGTGGCAGACTGTCCCCACCACTGGGCGGGCCGTGGTGGCCACCATGCATCCCTCGTGTAGTGTGCGATGCCTGGGAGTGCTGGAGACACTCATCGAAGGGCTCCGCAGCAGCTCATTAAGCGCGTCCCCTCGGCGGAAACGTTATTTATCATAAAATAAACCGGAAATTGGAGAGAAGGACTAGGTGCTGGGAGTGAGGGAGATGATTTCAACGAGGTGAGACAGAGTTGGGGAACCATCAGGAGAGGAAGCACAGCGAGAAACTCCATAAATCATACCAGATTATTTTTACCTACATTGTCCTTTAGTTTATGTCCCTGGCACCGAACAATTCATCATCCCTACTCCCTGCTAAATAAGTGCTACAAAAATAGCACTGGGCCCAAAATTTGAATGGGGGAGAGCAGTTTAGAAATAATAGCAAAATGTTGAATGGTCTGAATGCCTGCGTTTTCTGTCATCCTACCGGGCACAGACACAAAAGGACCAAGAGCGACAGATCGGGCCAGGGGGAGCCCTTGGGGTTAGTCAATGGTGAGGCTGAGCTTGGAGCAACTTCGGTTGCTCTGTTTCTGCCCGGCACAAAGCGTCATGCCAGGTGACCCAGGATCGTCTTCTGTGTCTGCCATCGCGTGGGGAGCAGGTAGGGGTGTCTGGTGCTGGAGGCCCAGAGCTGAACTGGGATGGATCAAAACCTAACAACAGGATGTAGGAGCAAGAGGGATTGATGAAGGCTTACAGGCAAAAATCCTTAGAGAAGAGTGCTTTTCTAGACAATGAACAGTCAGTGCATGCCCTTCCCTGACCCATGAGAACTCACCAAGCAGTTAGTTTTAGCTGTGTGTTTGGAAATAACTCTCCAAAGTAGATACTAAGCCGGGCGTGGTGGTGCTGCCTATAATCCCAGTCCTTGGGAGGCTGAGACAGGAGGATCATAGGTTCAAAACCAGCCTCAGCAACTTAGCGAGGCTCTCAGCAACTCAGTGAGACCATTTCCAAATAAAAAATAAAATAGGGCTGGAGGTGTAGCTCGGAGGTAGAAGCCCCTGGGTTCCATCTCCAGTACCAGACACACACACACACACACACACACACACACAAGTAGATACTGTACTTTAAATTCTGTCTTCCCACCCCTGGAATATCTTTTCTATACTGTTAGTTAATACTAAACTGAAGAAAGGTGTTGAGGGCCATCTTAGGACCACACATTGAGATTAACATCTTGGACCAACTCGGCTGTGTACACAGTGCCTGGTATAGTAGAATCTGTCTGCAAGCGGACAAATTCCCTGGGACCTGATGGGATCGATGGCATGTGGACTTTGATGTCCTCTCCATCTACTAATGTTTAACTCCTCCTTCCCCTCAACTGTTTTATGACCCCGCCTTGCTGCCTCACTTTATCTGGATCTGTGATTCTCACTGGTTCCTGTGTTTAATTGTTTTTATGATGCTTTGTCTAAACTTTCAATAAAGGCAGGGCACCGGCTGCTGAAGGCAGGAGATTTTTGAGTTGCCTCCTCTCCGGCTGACCCCGATATTAAAATAATAATCATGCGAGGGACTTCAGCAAGCAGCAACCGCAGCACTGGTCCATCACAGAAAGGCTTGGTTTTTCTTTGAAAAGTGAAACTTTTCTGACCAGAAATGATTAAGGCCAGTCACTCCACAGTGGGTGGAGCAGCCAGCACTGGTGGACCCCAGCCCTGCCCAGTTCCCCTCGCCAATCCTCACACTCATGGTCAGTTTCCCAATATTTGGTTTGTCCCAGAAATGGTGCTAAGAGATTACACACAAAATCCCACTGAAAGCTCACACTTCCTTGCAGCCCACGGTCTCCACACGCCAGCCAAGAGCTCTGCCATGGAGCCACACCCAGCCCCTCCCACTTTTTTTTCTGTCTTTTTTTTTTAATGTGATACTGGGGATCAAATCTACGGGGGCATTCTACCTCTGAGCTACACCACCAGGCTTATTTTATTTTTTATTTTGAAACAGGGTCTCACGAAGTTGCAGAGGGTCTTGCTAAGTTGCTGAGGCTGGCCGCGAAACTGCGATCCTCCTGTCTCAGCCTCCCGAGTACTGGGATTACAAGCGTTCACCTGGTTGTAATTCCTCCTAACTTTTCTGTCTTCCAAGTTTCACAACTACCTATTTGAATTTTGAAAACAGAATTGACTTGAGTCCCACTTACAACTGATAGTTGGGCATAGATGGCCCCGATTTTGAGATGAACTCAACGATTCTTTTTTTTAGATCAATATACATTCTTTTCCGGTAGCCACTGAGAGAAAATATAGAACAGCTTCACTGGGTGTTCCCTGGGATGCCTGCCTCCTGGAGAACTCCGGACCCTTAGACCCAGGCCCTGAGCAGCCATCAAAATGAATTGCAGAGAGATGAACGGAGTCATAGAGCAGAAAAGTGACTATTTGGGAAGAGTGTGGGAGCAAGAGAGTTAGCGCTGTGGTCGAGTCAGGGCGAGAGCCCCCAGCCGGCTCACAGATGGCGGAGCGGGAAAGAGCCAGCCCAGGCCGTGGCACCTCTCACCTCCCTGTGCTGTGGCCGCTTTGTATCTTGCTACCTTTCCTGCGCCCTGCTGTCTTATTGGAGCTAAGCCGGCTGGCTGCTCCTCTCTGGCCTCCCCTTTATTCACAGATCCACATCGCTCCTTTATTTCAATGGTCACCGACAGTCACAGAGAGTCCAGATGGTCCCTTGTGGGCAGCTTTGTGCCCAGTGGATGAGGTGGGCGAGGACAGGTGCCTGAAATTCTCAATCCCTGCTCCAGTCTATGTCCTAGTGGACAGGTGTCAAAGCCACATCACCTTGCCCTTCTTGGCACTAACCCCGCTTCCCGTCATCTACTGAGGCCAAAAAGGACAGGATTCGATGGAGCCGCGCACACACAGCCATGAGCAGCGTTTCCTGCAGCCAAGTCCTGTCACATTCCTTCAGAGGCCAGATCGTCAGAACTGAGGCATGGAAAGCCAGTCGTTTACGTCTTCAGCCAGGGTCTTCAAAGGGCACATCATTTGCGCATAGTATTTTTCTAGACATAAAAGAATCCTGGATCAGCAAACTGGAGATTTTAATTCAGCTGTTTTGGGTCTTTGGTAGCAACTACTCATTTGTAGTACATAGATTGTCAGATGCAGACAGAGGAGGAATGATCGTTCTCAGTACTGCACCTCCACCCTTGCCCAGTTCTTCTATTGGGCAGGATATATTTTTTCGGTACTGGGGATTGAACCCAGGGGCATTCTACCTCCAGGCTACACCCCCAGCCCTATATTTTATTCTTTATTTTTGAAACAAGGTCTCATTAAGTAGTGGAGGACCTCACTAAGTAGCTGAGGCTGGCCACGAACCTGCAATCCTCCTGTCTCAGCCTCACAAGGACAGGGATTACAAGCGTGCACCACCACACCCGGCTATTGTGCAGGATTTGTTACTAGGGAATCCAGGCATAAACCTGGGGAAATAAAGGTAAAAATGTACGTAGCTAGCTGGTCAGTGCTAGGCTCAGGGACTCGAACCCAGAAGCCAATTTTCATCCTGGAACTGGATCCCTGCCCCCTGGAGAAGAAAGGAGGGAGAAAGGCAAACTCCAGTGAGCTGAGCAAGGAGGCCCCAGCTCCCTGACACCCACAGTAAAGCCAGAAGACGTCCCTCCCCGGCCAGCCTGCCCTGCGGCGGCGGCCCCCATAGCCTCATCTCTCCACGAGCAAGCAGACCACTTATTTCCTGGGAGACAGAGCCCTGGGAAGGGCAGCTGCAGTCAATGATAAGCCACAGAGGTGGAGTTTCCACAGCTCAGGGCTCACACCTGGTGCCCCTGTGCTCCGCTCTGGCCGCTAAGCACAAACCTCCCATCTCTTCAGTTCAGCGTGTCCAATCAGACTCTAATTGACCTTCAGAGTATGGGCTTCTTCCTGGTTCTTTGCTAGGGGTCTTCTCACTAAACTTGTGCCAACTATAGCTCAGAAGCCTGAAACTGCTTCCAGGCGGGGTCCACAAGTGCAGGGAATGGAGAACTTTCTCAGGACAGCAGAGTGGACATCTTTGCAGGGTATACAAGACCGCACCTGGAGAGTGCTTATGCAGCAACCATCGCTGGGACTTTACATTCAGAGTGCCTTGGGCGGACACCTACGGCCTGCCTGCCCACACCTGCTGGACCCTACACTCGGCTTCTAGGATCTCTCCCCCCACCCCAGGTCCACCGTGTGTTCCTATAGCAGCCCACCTGGCAGGCCCTTCCCCGGGAAGGTGAGGGCTGATCACAGAGAGGACAGTCCGATACCTTCTGAACCTTGGAAACAGCCTAAGTTGCTCATGTCAGGTGTTTTGATCACAGTGATGAAAAAAAAATAACTCATACAGCATCCAAGCCCCTGGGTCCAGGCACTCCTGAAATGATTAAATTATATTTTAGATTGTTTCCTCCCAGGGCCAGCATGTCTGCACCCTTTCTCCAGTTAGCTTATGTGAGCTTCTTCATCGTCCCTATGCAAACTCCCCCATTTTGCCTAAAATGTGTGAACCCTATTTTTCAGAAACCGAAGTAGCTTTGATGATTTCACACATGACGTCTCTTGATATTCCCAATGATCCTGTTGGATGGGCATTATTACCACAATTTTGGAAATAATAACAACAAGGTCCAGAGAGATTCAGCAGCCTTTTCTAAAGTCACAGCCCTTTCACCAGGTAACATCAGGACCACACTCCCCAGTGGGAGACGTCCCCGTACTCCCAGCTGTGTCCTGGGAGTAGACCCCTGGCTACCGCTCGCAGGCTCTGCCCTTGACTCCAACCTGCTGCAGGGGAAGGCTTCGGCTTCAGCCCCTCTGAGACGGGAGCAATTATAACAGGGAAGGCCTATTCCCTGTGCGTGAGTCCCGATCCACCTCATTTGCAGACTGCTCTCTCCGGCTCCTGCCTCTGCTGCTTAGACTTGAACCCATCAGCTCAGCTGCAGATAGCATCCTCCTCCGGGATTTCGCTGTTTATTAACTCTCACATTCTCACCCGGGAGCATGCGCCAGCCGATGTTGACTTTGGATGAGTGACACGCTATGCATCCAGTACCACCTCCCCGGGCAGCATCCTATCCAGGACTCCAAAGACGCTGGCTTTCCCTGTGCCTAGATACCAGGGCCTGGTGTTCAAACTCAGCCAAAACCTCTCCCTACTCTATTTAATTCCAAGGATGCCACTGGAGTTTGTCGAAGGCGGGCCAGAGCCTCAGCTGCCTGGGCATTAGCCGCTCCCTGTCCCCACCCTGTGAGCGCAGCAATGGCGGCAGCAGTCACAGAGAGGCAGCACAACTTTGCTCCTGCCCTCGCCGCAGCCCCGCGGTAATTAAAGAGGAACGCTTGGGGACGGGGGCAAGGCCTGGCCCTGCAGGCAGTGAGGCCCACCGTTAGAAAGAGCTCAGCCCAGTCTCAGGTCTTCTCTCTTCTTTCTGGCTGGAAGCCCAGTCAGGGGCTGGCTGGCCTTGCTCTTCCGGGCCCTTGGTAGCCTGCAATTAGCACCAGTGTGGCTGAGCCCAGGAAAAAGAAAATCAGGATTTTATATGCATCCTTTTCCTCTTTTACCAAACTCCAGGTAGAGAAAACGAGGATTAACCACAAATACTAAAGCAAGAAGATGATTTTTGTAAAAGAAAGAAAGAAAGGGGGGAAGGAAGGAAGGAAAAAAGGAAGGAAGGAAGGAAGGAAGGAAGGAAGGATTCTTCCATAGTAAGGTGTCCCCAGTTCTTCTCCACAGGGCTCCAGGGCCTCCCTGATGTCCACACATGGACCTTGGGGAGGGGCAGCCCGTGAGCCATCTGACCTCTTTCACAGATGTGCACCCCAGCACGTAGGTCCAGAGCGAAGGAGCAGGAAAGACCACAGTAGCAATGATGACCCGGGGTCAGGAGCTGTGTCCATCCATGGGCAAGTCTCTGTCTTCACATATAAACCCCCTGGTGAAGAATCCTGCATTAAGTGACCCAGGCCTGGCGCCCACCAGGTCTGCTCTGTCCAGGCCGCGTGCCCAGGCCCGCAGCAAGACACTTCCCCGTGCTTTGAACGCAGCCCCAACTTTTTCTGCACAGTCATGTGGACAAATGGTGACCACCATCAACGAGCAATATTCTTATTCTCTAGCTCTACTCAAAGGGACCAGGACAGCCAACCGGTGCCAAACACAGCTTAAGTCACAAAGCCACGCTGCCTTGAGACGGGAAGCCCAGAAGATAGGACAGTCTTTCACGGTAACACTCAAAGACAGGAGGCCACTCACAATGCAAACGAGCCCCAGGAAGTCCGAGAAAGAAAGGCCACATCCTCCACCCATGTAGACAAAGGGCAGCTGTGTCCTGAGTGTCCCCGAGGATCCCCTGAGCTGTTCTTTTGTGATGTCTCAGTCTTCGAAGATCCCGGGCACTCTTGAAAACTCTGTCTTTAAGCATTCCTGGAAAATGATTAGACCTCTGGCTTCTAGCATATGCAGGCTCTTTTCTGGATTTCAATGATGCTCAGTGAAATCTCAGTGGCATTAAAATATGAAGTAGAGAGATCAGGCAGCTGGTTTGCGACATGAAAGGAGCTAGGAGTCAAAGGAACAATCATCATAATAATAGTAAAGTAGGTTGAGCGCTTTCTGTGTGTCTCAGATTGTACTGTTTTACACGGAGACTATGTCATCGGCTCCGTAGCTCTGAGCTAAGTCCCCTTCTTGTCCCCACACTTCAGGTGAGACTCTAGAAGACGGATCTGAAATGCGACATGTTCTGTAGCAGGGGAACTTCTCAACACTGATTCAGTTAAGTGTGGAAGTCCATGACTGTGAGTCCCAGCGCATGTGCAGAGTCACCTGGGCCTTGACTCAAGACGGGATACCCCAGAAACCTCAAAGGAGCACAGGGCTCACCTTCAGGAGCACAGGGCTCTGGGGAATGGCTTCACCTGCAGATAATCCCCACAGACAGGCTGTGTAGACACTTTCCATCAATTTACAAAAGACTCAGGTGATGATTGCCCAGTGCCTCCTCTGTGCCATAGATGTTCAAGTGCATGTGAGCTGGGGCCAGCCTACGAGGCAGCCCAGAGTGAAGTGCTAGGAGGAGCAGCCCGGAAGCCAGGTGCTCATGAGAGCACTGTGGGTAGACCAGAGAAGCCTGGGGCGGCTTGGAGAGGGTTGGGATGAAGAACAGGCATGCTGGGCGAAGGAGTGTCATGCGAAGCCCTGTGGAACTGGGAACAAAACTGAGAGCAGAGAAGGAAGGATGGGGGGAGGCAGGGAGGCTGGGGACGGGGAAGGACAGACTAAATTTCAAATCCTCCCAGAAACAAATCGGCAGCAGAGAGGCCATTGGAGAACAGGGAGATGTCGAGCTGGCGGGCCCTGCCTTGTAACCTGTTCTCATGAAGCATTTTCCTGGAGACTAACACCATCTTTGGCAAGAAAGAGCTGACCCCTTAAAGAGACCGCTTGGAGCCAGGTGTGGTGGGGTATGCCTGTAATCCCAGTACTTGGGAAGGGGAGACAGGAGGATCACAGGTTTGAAGCCAGCCTCAGCAACTTAGCGAGGCTCTCAACAATGTAGTGAGACCCTGTTTCCAAATAAAAAATAACATAGAGCTGTGAGTTTAGCCTGAAGGTAGAAGGCCCTGGAAGGAAAAATGGAGGGAAAGGGGAGAGTTTGGAAAACCCAATCAGCAAACCAACCTCACAACCAGTACCCACATAGTCCTTTCAGACACCAAGCCACAAATACAACCGCAAGCTGCCTAGCTTTTCTGAATTTGGAGTTCTCCACACCAGCTGCCACACCAACGGCTTGGTCTCCAGGACATCCCTCCTGCTTCCTGTCTGCTGTGCACTGCTGGGGTCAAGCAGACCTGGACCCACAGGAACATGCAGATGCTTAGAGTGGTCCCAATCCCAGAGCCACTTCTCTGCCGTGTGGACTGCTGACGGGAGCCATGACTGTCCAAGACACCTCCCAGCAAGAGCTGCATTCTCCACTCTAAGTCACATCCAGGAGGGGCAGCTGCCAAAGGACTGTGTCCCGGACAGTCCAGTGACGGGCGCCATTGAGAAAG
The DNA here is from genome assembly GCA_004027185.1 of Glis glis. Classification (NCBI taxonomy): domain Eukaryota; kingdom Metazoa; phylum Chordata; class Mammalia; order Rodentia; family Gliridae; genus Glis; species Glis glis. The sequence continues at coordinate 165,499 of PVJS01000023.1, forward strand.
GAAGCCCAGTGCGATGACTACATCCACCAGAGAGAGGAGGGTGGTCCTCTGCTTCAGGGGAAGGGTAGGAGGGAGGGAGTCGAAGCAAGCTGCATCTGACATGACAACCTGTTATCCTGCCCGCGCGCCTCAAGCTCTGGAATTCCTGAAGTCCTCACCATGACGGGATAGCTACTGGGCTTGGAGACAGCTTCTTATTATAATCCCAGCGAAGATAACCTGAAGACAGAATATGCAGCAGCTGGGTACCCAGGAAATACCTATCACTTTGGAGCTGGTGGAGAATTTAGTTTGTCTCCTGGGAATATCATAAATAAATATGGATGTTCATTTCAGGGGGAATTTGCAGAAATTCACAGGCATTATGTCATAGGATGATTTACACCCTGCATCAAAAAAATATATGAACCAAGCTGCTATTTTGAGTCGAAATTTATAGTTAGAGATCCTGGGGCTTACAGAAGTTCAGGGGAAGCCAGGTGTAGTGGTGCATGCCTGTCATCCTATGACTTGGGAGGCTGAGATGGGAGGATTGAAGGTTTGAGACCAGCCTCAGCAACTTAGCAAGGTCCTCCGTGACTTAGTGAGACCATGTTTCAAAATAAAAAATAAAATAGGGCTGGGGGGAGTGCAGCTCAGAGACACAATGCCCCTGGGTTCAATCCCCAGTAATACACACACACACACACACACACACACACACGCATACACAAAAGGTTAGGTGGAAATTTGTGACAATCAAGGAGGAAAGTTCATACTTTCTAACCCTCTGTATAGTGCCAATACCCAGATTAGTATTTTATTTATTTATTTATTTATTTATTTTTGTATGTGGTACTAGGCTCGGCTATTGTTAGTTTATAATGTAATGTAGAACTTCTGATTCATTCTAGAGTGGCCTCAGTGTTGCCACCCAAATAAATGTCTTTTTAAATATCATTGCCAAAGCCAGGCGTGGTGGCGCACACTTGTAATCCCAGTACTTAGGAGGCTGAGACCGGAGGATCCGGGTTCACAGCTAGCCTCAGCTACTTAGTGAGGCCCTCTGCAACTTCGTGAGACCCTGTTTCAAAATAAAGTATAAAAAAATAGGGCCGGGGATGTAGCTCGGAGGTAGAATGTCCCTGGGTTTAATCCCCAGTATCACACACACACACAAAAATATCATTGCCAAATGAGATGGACAAAGGGCACCTTGTACCCTTCCAGGGGCTCCAGAAAGCGGGCTCAGCTCCGCCCCTGGGCGGAGCAACCTGAGAAGCTGCATGCACCAAGGAAACGTGGGGCGCAATGGGCACGAGGAGCCAGCTTTCCACTGATCTCAGAGGGAGCCACCTCCCTTCCCTGCAGTGCCATTCAGTCCCACAGCCTTGAGGGTGGGCAGGTTGCTCTCCGGCCCCCAGCCCTGTGGGAAGAGGGGCCTTCCCCCAGTATCTGCAGAGCAGCTGGCCCAGGCAGCCGTGCTGCGCAACCCTCCCTCCGTCTCTGTCCCTTGGCCAGGCTCTGCCCCGGACAAGGTGCCATGATGTGGCATGTGGATGGCAGAGACTATCTCTAGGAAACATGAGCGAGAGGCACCAACCAAGGCAGAGAGGGTTCCCTCACTGTGGGGCAAAGGCTGAGGAATCCAACGTGGGCAGAGGGCAGGAAAGCCACGCGTTGGGCAGTGACTCTGGGGGGCAGGAAAAGCCTGTTGGGAGACGGGCAGAGGGCAGCTTGACGAGATACCAGCCTGTGCTGCCAGGCAAGAGCAGACCTGCCTCCTTCCGTGCTGGCACCGGGCTCGGGTGGCAGAGCCATAGGCTGGGAGCTGCCCTTTTGCGGGTGAGTCAGGCAGCTAGAGGTGAAGCGCTTCTCCCAGTGACACTCGGCTCCACCTCAAACAGACGCGCTCATCCCCCGAGGCCCGAGAACACTTTCTTCCCAGGCTGGTGGATTCCAGGGGAGCCAGCCCCAAGAGCTTAGGGCAAATGTATGTACATGCATGTGTGTGTCCGTGTGCGTGTGCACATGTGCATGTGTGTGTGTATATGTGTATGCATGTGTGTGCATCTCCATGCAGGGGACTGGGTGGCCAGGGTGGGGCTGCAGGTCAGAGGGTCTTCTAGCCCTGCGTGGACGAGCCCTGGAGACAGGAGGTGGGGGAGAGGAGGAAGGGGCGGTGGGCAGGAGACACGGAGGGCAGACCTGGAACTGCCCGGCCTTTCTACAATGTCATTGCTCCTTATCTTCTCTGTCACTTTTAATTCTCTCAGAAGGAAACACACAATCTGTCGGGCCTTCACAGCTGCTCTCCCAGGTTTAGGAAGACTGGCCTCTGGTGAAGTCAGGGGTGGAAAGGAGGCCTGCCCCGCCCCCCACTCCGCAGCCAGGCGAGGTCACGGTTTGAAAGGCACGGTTTGAAAGGCACGGAAGTTTCTTCTGCCCCCTTCCAACAGCGCATGAACAGAAGCAAGGCCAGCACCCAGCTTCTCATCTTGAGAGAGGGGCCTCGGTTCTCTCCTGAGCCGCAGGGCACCTGTATCGCCCTGCACGTAGAAATGCGCCCGGCTTCCTCCGTCATTTGCATCTTAATGTTCCAAACCTACAATCATGAAGCCTTGTGTGAAAAAAGAAAGAAGGATTTACAGAAATTTGGGCTAATTCTAAATCTTGATGAATTATATACCTCACTATAGAAGCTTCATGATGAGGCTTTAAAAAAAAAATACTGACATCAGTTTACCTCGGAAAAAGGTGCCAGATGGGAATCGAACCAAATGCTGACATTTTCTTCAGCCATGGTTTAGAAATCACAGGAAGAAATAAACCTGCCTCCTACGCAGGCCTGCGACTGAGCTCAGCTGCTAGTTGGGTTTCTGTGCCTGCCGTGTATGCAACCCTAATGGCAGGCCGTCCGTCCCCTGCTCACAGAGAACCTACTGTGTGCAAGGCTGGCTCGGACTCTCTGGAGTATTTGGTGTGCGGGCACCAGGTCCAGCCCTGTTGGATGCCGACACTGCCTGTCACCCCCAAATCGTCCAGAATGCTGGCACCAGGTTCTACTGGAATCACCCCAGGACCGATGGCTCCAATGTGAACTGAAGTTTGCTGGGGTTCCCTGTCTGCCATCTGGTCTGATCTCTACAAACCACCATGGGTTCCCTGGCATCCTGAGGGCACCGGCTGCGGGCAGCCCCGCGCCTCCCCTTTGTACCGTGAGAACAGTCCCGAGGTTGCCACTTGTGCCTGTGGGTGGAGGGCAGGGGTGGGGCAGCTAGACTTTCTAGCAAGCTCTGTGTTTGTGCACCCCGTTGTTGTTACTAACCCCCCAGCTCTCAGATGCCTCTGCCATGGTGAAGTCAGACCGGGGTTGGTCTCAGTGTGGCCTCTCCTCTCCTTCCCACCCAGAGCTGACTCATTCTTCTCCCCTTAAAATGAGCTCTTTTTCCTGGAGCTCCTTGGGCCCCTGCAGAGGGACAAATGACCACCTGGTCCCACTGTTCACGGGCCGGGCAAGTTACCAGATGAGGAGACCTAGTTCCAACGTCCACCACATCTGCAGCTACGGAGGTGGTCTGTTGGCCCTGGGGCATGGGGACACCAGAGCCCAGAGTCACACATGGCCCTTCACTGCATCAAGACCCCTGTGGACCTGTTTGGACTCCCCTCCCCTCAAAACAATGGGTCCCTGGCCTTAAACCTCGTATTTGGCAGCTGATTTGTTTCGCCTGGCTTTGACAACAGGTCCTGGACACATGTACGTGCACGGCCACCTGGCTGTACTCTGCGTTTCATGGTTCCGATGAGTGAAGAGCGTCACAGCCCTGGTAAGCAGCGCAGGCCAGGATGAAGGACAGCGGCTGGTGGTGGACATGCAAAGCGAGACAAGTCAGCCGGGCGGTGGCCACACCCGGATCCTGTTGGTGTGACGGGTCCATTCCCCAACTCAGGAACTCAGGATCGGCGGGGTCCTGGGCTAATGTGACGGAAATAAATTTCAGCATGCGCCCAAGACATAGAGGTTTATTTAGGAAACTAGGAAATATACTTTCAAGAGAGAATTCGGGCCCTCTCAAGAGGGAGAGAGGAGTGTGGGGCTCTTTTCTAAGAGGGGACTTTCGTGAGGGGTGGGCTAGAGGAGGGGTGTGAGGATGGTCTCAGTCCCGTAGTCCCCAAGGTAGTTTCTGGCGTTCTGGTAGTCTGGTCAGCTTTAGGGAGGACAGTCTCAGTCCGGTAGTACTGAGGCGGTTTCTGGTGACCTGGTCATCCTGAGGGTTCTCAGGCTGATCGAGGTTTTCATTATCTGATCAACAATAAGCTATAGAGTATCCTAAATCCTATCTGTCTTGTTAACAATGCACAGGGCAATTATAGTTTCTTTCAGTGAACTCTAAGATCTACAGGTTTTCCAGAAATTTGGGAGAGACAGACCTGGGAAAGAGAACTGGCTGGGGATATAAAGGTTGAGTCACGTTAGCGTCAGGTTCTTATATTAAAGTTATATTTTACATTTCCTTCCTGTCTGTCTCCTTTCTACCTATTTATTTCTTCTATCCTATGTCAACCCCAGGACTGGGGAGGCTGAGATAGGAGGATCGCAGGTTTGACGCCAGCCTCAGCAACTTAGCCAGATCCTGCTTCAAATTTAACTCCAAGTGGGGGTGTCACTTGGAGGTAGAATGTCCTCAGGTTCAATCTCCATTCCCCTGCCCCTGAAATATGTGGACCAAGTCTCCTAGTCACTTGCTACTGTCTCTCTTTCAAACTAAATGAAAGAGTACAGGACACGCTGTTAGATTTGCATTTCAGGTGAGTAGTACGTAGTTTTAATATAAGTATGTCCCAAATGTTACATGGAGCATACTGGCTCCGGCACTAAAACGTCACTTGCAGTTTATCTGAAGTTCAAGTTCAGCGGGGCATCCTGTATTTTTTCTGGCAGCCCCGCTGCCGAGGGTGAGTCTGATCCTGTCCTTTCCTGGTAACTCGCCGCCGTCATTGAACGTCACCTTCGCACATCCCAAAACCAGTGTCACTCAGGGAAATAAGGTTGACCTTGAAAACTGGAGAAAGATTATCCACGCAGTGTTTATAGTAACAGGTGACTTCCCCTTTGACATTTTTTTACCCCTAAATGTTGACCTCTTCCCTGCTCTTCCTTCACCCGCTGGTCTTGCAGACTCCTGGTCCAGCCGGGGATCAACTCTGCTAAATTGTTCTCCTCGATCTCTGTGTTCAAAGGGATGAGACACTGACTTTCTAGAGTCACTAATCGTCACTGTCAGAGCGGGCAAGGTTGATACATTCAGCTCTGTGGAAGCCGACTGATTTGACAACAGCACATCAGAGTGTCATTTAGCCTGGGATTCTTGGCTTGGGGACGGGCCTGGTTGCTCTTCCAGCCGGGTCTCCCTAGGGTCATATTTGTCCATGAGAGTCTGCCATGGATGGCAGCATAGTTTCCAGGGACGAGAGATGCTGCTGGAGCGACTGAATCAGGACCCACCGCGTCTGGCCTGAGCCGCTGAATCTGAGCACACGCCCGCCGGGCCAGGTGCAGGCCTGTCCCCTCAGCCTGCCTCTCACCTGGGGCTGGATGTTTACCTAAAACAGGAGCGACCCAAATGTCCTTGACATATCCAGGCTTCCACTCCCCAACCGGAGCGTTGGCATGAACCCACCATGCATGAAAGACATCCGGCTCTCTCTGCAGCTTCTTGTCATCAAAGGAGTCAGATTCACAGGAAACCCAGCCACCAGTCCCCTGGCCTGCCCTTCTCGCCTGGGGCTCCAGGCTGAGACCCAGAGGGGTCCCGTGCATTAGCTTCTCACTAGCCAGATACCATCCTTGGAAAAAAGAAAGAAAATCATACCCAAATCATTTCCTGTAGGAGCTTAATTGCTTGCTGGAAGCCCTGGCAGGCGGAGAAGGGCAAGAGAGGCTGCGGGATCCTCTGCCCTGATAGGGAGGTCTTGCCCATTCCCACAGGCAGCTATGGCGGCCCTGAGCTCCCAGAAAAATAGACAACACCTGACCAGGCAGAAGCAGAGAATTCACCTGGGGTGTCTTTACCCTGCGCCCAGCTTAAACTGCACAGTCGCTATCTCTTCTAGCATCCAGTGCTATTTGGAATAACCTAGATCTTTGCCACAGATGGCTACAGACAGACCCTTTAAAAATGCCGTCCTGGGATTCACAGGCCAACAGATGCTGCAAAACCTCAGAGCCGTGGCCTCGCTCAGTGTATCTATTCCGGGCCCGACTCAGGCCTGGACCAAATAAGGTTAACAGCCTTGTGTCTATTTGTGACCACAGGGATAAGAAGGTCACGTGCCAGGGGACCAGGGAGGAGAGGGTTCCCAGGCCTGGGGCGCAGAGCCTGCAAGCGGCTTGCTGATCCGGACCGCAGCCTCGTGTGTCTCCCACAAGCTGGAGGGATTTTCTGCATTAGATTGACTCCCTGACATTTACGAGCAAAACAAGCCTTTAAACCTTATCTCATTTGGTTCCTTATGATTTTTAAAAACAAGCCCACCTGTGAAATCCAACTGTGTATCTGCAGAAGTGGGGTATAAAGAAAAGAAAAAGAGAGAGGAAGGACCCTTTACATTTGCCCCCACCTACTAAGGTTGGGGTTCAGGCAAGTCAGTCCTGCTTCCTACGGGAGGCGCCCACGGGCTTCTTCACAGTAGGGTAGAGAGAGGATTGGGAATTAATAACTGAAACATCTTCTTGTCGCTTATCTAAAAAATAAATAGCCAAGAAATATCTTCCAAAGAATACCGACATTGATTTCAGGCAAGCAGAGCGTCGCAACGGGGACACGTACGCCGTAGTAAACTAGGGCGCGTCTAAAGAGGTTGAGGCCCGGGGACAATCTTAAGGGCAAAAAGATGAGGCTCTCATAGGACATTTGGACTCAACAATGTCTGGCCACAAGGACTGGTGACAGGAGTGGCATCATTCCAGGCTGAATGGGCAGTTGCTGCGCTGAGGTCCTGGCCGAAGCGTTTCTGTGTAAGGTCGCGGTGGCTCTGTGTAAGGCCGTGTCCCTGCAGTCTTATGAAAGTGACCATCAGGCAGTCATTCGTAAGAACCCTTCCTTCAAACCTCCCGGCTTCACTTACTTATTTGTTATCAGGGTCAACACGAGCCGTTCCATTTGGGTGCCGAAACCTTTCATCTTCCACATTCATCCCCCTCCCCTTTTTTTGGTACCGGGAGCATTCTACATCCAAGGTACACCTGCAGCCCTATTTTACTTTTTCTTTTGAAACAGGGTCTGGCTAAGTTGCTGAGGCTGATCTTGAACCTCTGATCATCCTGTCTCAGTCTCCCAAGTATTGGGATTACAGGTGTGTGCCACCACACCTGGCAACATTTATCCCCTGTGTGTGTGTGTGTGTGTGTGTGTGTGTGTGTGTGTGTGTGGTACTGGGGATTGAACCCAGGAGTGTTCTGCTTCTGAGCTACACCCCTAGCCCTATTTTATTTTTTTATTTTGAAACAGGGTCTGGCTAAGTTACCATGTACTGCTGGCCTTGAACCTACGATCCCCCTGTCTCAGCCTCCCAAGTACTGGGATTCTAGGCATGCACCACCCTGCCCGGCAACATTCTCCCCTTTTAATGAAGATTGTTCTGACAGCACTGCTGATCAACCATTGTCCCTCGTTGCTGGAACGGCTCTGTCCTGGTGTTGGTCTAGCCTGGAACCAGAGTCACTGCAGTTCCACGGGGCTCCAGATACGGAGCACACGTAGTAGTCCCTGAGCTGGACCATCCTGGAAGGTTTCAGGGCCGCCACCCTCACGATGCAGCATAAATCCAGAAGGCACACGTAGTGGAGGCAGCCGACCTCAAGCATTTGTTTCCAGCATCTGCTACTACTATCTTGGAAGCTTTCGCCCAGACGCAGAGAACCTGGGCTCTCTGGGTCGGTCACGGCCAGCCTCAGAGCTGCGCCCTGAGCAGACATCTGGGTACATGAGGAAGGAGGAGGTGGGCAGAGGAAGCACATATTATTTGTGTTTTTATTCTTTCTTGACAATACGTTGGTATTTTCATCTTGTCAAAAGATTAAAATAGAGCTGTGTTTGTTTTTCACAATTTAGAGAGTTTGCCTTCCCGACAGCTGCAAGTGTTTTCCCTTGGAAACTGGAGTTGGCAGGTGCCTGGACTTAAGGGTTGCTGGCAGCCTGACTTAAGCACGGAGTATGATTGGGTGGGGAGAACATTTCCCCTAGAAGCAAAGCCTGCTGTGGGTGATGGACGCGGAGGGGGCCGCGTGCAACCAGGCAGAGAGTAGGACTGGCCCTAGATCTTTCCTGAATGGAGCCTGAGATTCCGCCATTCATAACGCATCCCTGTATGCGAGCTGCGTGTGCACACCTGCATGCATCCCTCCTCCGTGGTCCCTGCTAAGGGACCTTCTGAGAAGCACCGTACACTTCTGCATTCACAGCCAGCAGTTCTGTCTGAATCACCGTCCTCAGTCTTCCTCCTTGGAGGACAACTTAAGGATGAAACTAGAAGGGGGAGGATAGCTGCTGGCCTGCATTCAGCCTCACCCCCCAGATGTGTGTGTTGCTAGGTGGTTCTACCATGCTACCCCAAACACCCCATCCTGTCTGCACTCTGCACATAGACCCATGCACACATGCTCACACACGTACACTAAGCAAGTGCTCAAAGTGTTATCTTGCTTGTGAGCGCATGTGTCAGGTTAAAAAGAAAAAAAAAAGGAACAGCACCAGCCCAAACTCATCGAGGCCCAAACTCCTCGAGGTCCAAACTCCTCAAGGTCCAAACTCATTGAGGCCCAAACTCATCAAGGTCCAAACTCATCGAGGTCCAAACTCATCGAGGCCCAAACTCATCAAGGTCCAAACTCATTGAGGTCCAAATTCATCAAGAGCCAAACTCATAGAGTCCCAAACTCATCGAGGCCCACTTTATGATGATTTCTAGGATGACCTCTGCTACAGGTTGAATTGTCTCCCTCCTAATATAAAGATGATCGAGTTCCTAACCCTCTGGCCCTCAGAAAGTGACCCGATTTGGAGGCATGGTAGCTGCAGATTGTAATTGGTTAAAACGAGGCCATTTGGGAGCAGGGTGGGCCCAGATCTAAAATGACTGGACACAGACACACACACACAGTGACAGTGCCAGGTGACCCTGAAGATGGTCGCCTATGAGCCAAGAAGAGCCTGGGACAGACTCCTGCCCCACAGCCCTGGGAGGAGCCAACCCTGGCCACACCCCGATCTTGGACTTCTAGCCCCCAGCACCGGGGACCAGGAGCACCTGCTGTTGAAGCCGCTGGGCTGCGGTGTACTCTTACGGCAGTCCTGGCAAACGCATAACCGCATGAGCCTAAACAAACACGCTGAACATGGTTCTTCCATGGAAACTGGGCCGTGCTGAAAGCCAGTCAACAATTCCAGAAGGAAAACTGCTAACGCCGTAAGTAAAACAAAGAAAAGAAAACACGCGTGCATAGAAATGGGCGGTTTGGGAGAGCACAGCTTCCCTGTAACAGAAAGAGGACCATGGGGTGGTCGGCACAGATTCGAATTTCAGTTCTGTCCCTGGCTTCTGAGGTGACTCAGTGAAGTCATGTGGCATTTCTTTCTTATTTCCCTCTTTTCTTTTAAGCTTAGAAACAACAAAAATTTATGTCTCACAGTCTGAAGGCAAGGAAGCCCGAGGTCAAGGTGCAGGCAGACTCGGCGCCCGCCAAGAGCTATCTTCTTGTAGATGGTGCCTTCTCTGTATCCTCTCATGGTACAGGGTTATTTTTTTAAACTTTTGTAAGCTGGGCATAGTGGCACACACCTGTAATCCCAGTACTTGGGAGGCTGAGACAGGAGGATTGCAGGTTCGAGGACAGCCTCAGCTAGTAGTATGACTCTCATCAACCTAGTGAGACCCTGTTTCAGAATAAAAATAAAATGGGGCTGGGGGTGGAGCTCAGAGGTAGAATGCCCCCGGGTTGATCCCCAGTACCACACACACCAAAAAAAATTTTTTGTAAAACAGGACAAACATATTCCAACCTCCAAACTTAAACTTCATGTTGGATAAGTTGTCAAGAATTAAGCAAAGGTGGGTTCATGGTCATCATGGGACCATGGCTAAGGGTAAGAGTTTGGCTTCCTATCCAGAGCACCTGAGATTATACTGCCGATTGTCAAAGGGGACATGGGAACAAGTTACTCGGCCCCCAAGGTTCTGGGAGCTTCCCACTGGTGGGACTATGGGGTGTCCTGCCTTCTTTGCTGTTCCGTCTTGAATTCTAGCTCAGGGCCAACGTGGCTTAGGTTGTGTTCAAGAGAGATGGAGCCCTTTGACTCAGGCTCAGTACAGCTCAGCTCCCAGGAGGCTGTCCTTCCTCGCAAAACCTTGTCTTCCAAAAGTGTTATCATTTCAAGGTTACACTTTACAATCTTGTGAACAGAGAGTAAAAATAAAACATGTGTGATGAGAGGGAGTCTCTTCCCCTGGCGGCAGTGCGTGGGAGGAGGGCGCGAGCCGCATGGGATGCTGGCGGTTATGGGCTCCATCTTCCTCCCACCGTGAGGATGCGGGGCTCTCACGCCCTAGCAGCAGCCAGCCCTCCATGGGTACCAAGGAGGATGGACACTGAACCGAAACTGTGACAGAATGACTTGCCCCCAGGACCACTCACAGTTCAGAAATTCTTGCCTGCTCTAACTGAATGCCTACCCCACCAACCCAATGGGGTTCCCCAAATCTAAGCTCCATCTCTGAGTTGACCTCACCCAAGAGCTGCTTTTTCTAGATGGGGTGAGATCTGGGATGGGAAGCTGCATGAGCATCAGCCTTTCAAGTCTTCCTGTCGCTGACTCAAGAGGGTCTGGCAGCCCCTGGAAGCCAAGGCCTGGTCTCCCCCGGAGCCAGGACCCGCTGCAGGGAGTTCATCCACACCCTGCTGCAGAATGAGGAGGAGGCTCCTGTCCCGGCCCTCAGGAAGGCAGCTCCAGAAGCGGAGATGGGAGAAAAGCTCCCAGGATCCCGAGGCCAGCCGAGGTCAGCAAGACCCTGGTCTGGAATTGGCTTCCCTTTACTATCACCATGGCGCATGCTCACCATCATCGGGAGTCCCGAAAGGACTGACTGCGATTTCTGAAGTGTCCCTTCATCTCTGTCCCTCTCCACAAAGCCCCGGGCGTGTTGAATATTGAGGACAGATGGGCTACGTCTCTGGCTTTCTGAGGGCTGCTGTACTTTATCAGCAAGCCTCAGCCAGCAGCACTGCTAACCACGTGCCCTGCTGTGCACTGGGGAGACCATTTCACTCACCCCTAAAGTAAATTCATTAAGTAGGTGATTTCACAGCTCCCTTCTGGCTCCTATATGCCATGCACCTACTCAGGCTCCAAAATGGGTTTTTCTGTTTTATTTTGTTTGGGTGCTGGGGATTGAACCAGGGGCATTCTACCTCTGAGCTGCACCACCAGCCCTTTTTATCAATTTTTTATTTTGAAACAGGGTCTCGCTAAGTTGCTAAGGCTGGCCTTAAACCTTCAATCCTCTGGTCTCAACCTCCCAAGTACTGGGATTATAGGCGTGTACCACCGTGCCCCGCTAAGGTTGGGTTTTGAGGGCCAAACTCAAAAACGTGGAAAGTTTCTCTCTGGTGGTTCCTGCTTCAGTGAGAGGAGGGACCTGTTCTCGCCTCTTCTCCCTGTTACCAGTGTCCACAAGTTTAGCTGGAGGAGTTAGTAACAAGGCTCGATCCTGCAGGTCATGGCGGCTACAATGGCCACTAGTCTCTCTCGGGGTCTGCCGTGGGAGCAGGACACGAAATCCTGCCTTACACATATACACATATATCGCCCTTGCTCCTTCAATGGACACAGGTCCTAAACCAGGCCACCATGTCCGGGACCTGAGCGTGCTTTTTTTTTCGAGTGGCTGTGGCCAGGCTGTCTTGCAGAGGTGACTGAAAGCCACAACACAACACTGCGTTTGTTCTCAGGTGAGCAGACGCCATCCAGTGTTTACTGAGAAGGGACTCTGCCAGGCTACAAGTCATGCCAATTCCCACTTATTTGCAGAATATCAAGCAGGCGGTGAACCCAGCACAGCTCATCAAATACCAAGCGCAGATCAAACACTGGCTTGCTCCACTCTTAGCACGACCTGCCTGGTTCTGCGCATGACTTCTCCCACCGCCCGCTTGCTCTGTCAACAAAGATTCTGCAAATAATTACTCTGCCATTTTTTTTTCTGGATTGTTCCAGCAGTTTCCTTGTGAGCCAGGGACTAGCTGCCAGGCAAGAGCAAGGGAAGAGAGACCGTCTCTGGGGCAGGTGTGGCTGAGCGCCATCCAAGCTGCAGCGTCAGCCCCACGGTCTCAGGCTGCTTTTTGCTACGGTTACAGAACACCCAAGGCTGAGTATTTTAGAAGGAAAACAGGTTTACCGACTTTGCAGCTCTGGAGGCTCAAGACGACGGCCCCGCCTTCTGCTTGGCCCTAGTGAAGGAGTCATGGCGGATGGTGTCACCATGTGGGGAGTGGGTGTGCGAGGTCTCAGGCCAGCTGGGGAGGCAGAAGGTCGGGGCCTTGCTGTTGCATCTCAGCCCTCTTAGGAGAACTACATCAGCTCTGCAGTGCCCCAGTGACCTCCCGCTAGGTTCTACCTCTTATAGTGTCCACCGCCTCTCGTGTGGTCACACTAGGAGCTTAGCTTCCAACACAGGATCCCTGGGGGACGAACTCACCCACGTGCACCACAGCACGTGCTGTGGGCCAAATCCTGGGCCGTGTCGGGCCAGACTCCGGCTGTACACCAGCCTCCCACTGCATCTTCATACCAAGACCATGCATGTGGAGGGGCCGTGGCCCATGAGGGTCCGCTGTCACTGGGTACTGCTGACGGTGAGAATTCAGAGCTTTCAGAAGGAGAGCGACAAAACAGAACACTGGTGGCCGACCTCAAGTTCATTTGAAATCCCCCTCCTACTAGGTTTCTTGCTATGGACTCCGTGTTTGGTTTGGTTTTGGTGTGTGTGTGTGTGTGTGTGTGTGTGTGTGTGTGTGTGTGTGTTACTGGGGAGAGAACACAGGGCGGGGGTGTTCTATCTCTGAGCTACACCCCCAGCCCTATTTTGTTTTTTATTTGGAAACAGGGTCTCGCTAAGTTGATATGAGCCTCACTGAGTTGCTGAGGCTGGCCTGGAACCTGCGATCCTCCCGTCTCAGCCTCCCGAGTACTGGGATTAGAGGTGTGTGGCACCACACCCGGCTGACTTGAGATTTTGAAGCCCAGGCTATTTCAGCTGGCTCTCGCGAGGACAGCACTGACCCGAGCCTGTTCATCTGAGCAGTCCGTCGCAGTGGAGCCTGGAGTCAGTCCACGGCCGGAGAGGCGGCATTTTATCTCGTTACAGTTTATAGATAGCTGTGCATGTGAAGGTGATTCAACAGCCCATTACATTTACCACGGGATGGGAGGTGATGAGACTGCCCGTCGGGCCGAAGTCCAGGAAAGATGAACGGAGCTCTGTTATCGGTCGGAACTCATCCAGGTGTGGGACACTGGAAAGAGTCTAGGGGGTCAAGAGGTGCCTTCGATATCCAGAACTGCCGAGCAAGTCAGCCTGTGTGGACCTTTCTACCTCTCTCTCTTCTCTCTCTCTCTCTCTCACTTTCTCTCTCTCTCTCTCTCCCTCCCTCCCTCCCTCCCTTCTTCCTCTCCCTCTCCCTTTCCCTCTCCCTCTCCCTTTCCCTCTCCCTCTCCCTCTCCCTCTTCTCTCTCTCTCTCTCTCTCTCCCCCTCCCTCCTCCCTCTCCCTTTCTCTCTTCTCTTTCTCCCCACTCTCGTCTCTCTCTTTTTCTCTCTCCCTTTCGCTCTCTCTTTCCCTCTCTCTCTCTTCTCTCCCTCTCTTCTCTCTCTCCTCTCTCTTCTCTTTCTCTCTCTCTCCTCTGTCTCCTCTCCTCTTTCTCTTTCTCTCCCCGCCCCCCGAGCCAGTTCTGAACTATTTATATTGCTTGGCTGGGATGACAAAGGTCTCTTAGTGGTGCATATGCGTGTACTGGTGTGTGTGGGTTTGCACACGTGTGTGGAGCCCGTGCACGTGTGTACATGGTGTGTATGTGCATGTGTATGAGGGTGTCTTTCCATCTCGTACTTCCAGTTCTCATGGTCTGTGAAGGAAAGCGTTACAAATTGCCCACAGCTGCGCCAAGAGGGGCCTTTGAAACGGTCGTGAGAAGTCAGAGACTCAAGGAGAAGATCGGCTGGTTTCATCAGTCTGGGGACCACGCCAGTTTCTACGCCAGTTTGCCCTGGGTCTGAGGGGCAGTCATCTTCCCCCAGAGCAGGCTGGGAGGAGGGCTGGGGCCAGGCCTTCCCTCGGTGGAAGCCGCCCCCTTGCACCCCAGCCAGGCCCTGTGCAGGCACCAGGGAGGAGGCCCAGCAGTCCTGCCCTGTACTGAGAGGTTCAGCACACCGGGCAATGACTGGGGATTGCTGGTCTCTGCAGAGCAGGGGACGCTCACTTTCAGAGAGGGGTTAACCCCAACCCTTCACTCTGAATGAAAAGCAAGAAGAAAGAGGCACGTTTATTGCAGGATACCAGCTCTTTTTCTTCAAGAGACCCCCCCACCTGGGTCCTCTTCCCTAGCCTGTCCCAGCCTCGCCAGTGGTGGGGCCTCCACAGCCGCGGAGCCTCCTTGGAACAGCTGGCAGCTGCCCGGGTGGCCGCTGGCGTGGCCTGGCTTTGCGTCCCTCACCACTGTGCTCTGGAAGCCACACCTGGCCCCAGCAGCCTACCCCGCCTCCCTGCCAGAGGTCTGCAGTGCTCGGGGCAGACGTGGGCGCCTTGGAGGGAGCGATGGCACCACTGAGGGTGTGCCCGGAGGAGAGAGCTGAGAGCAACGTGCTCTCTGGAGCCCACGGCCTGGTTTGGGAAGAATGGCCCAAGCTGGGTAATAACAATGGCTCCTGGAGCCAGCAAGGCCTGCCCGGGGTTGGCAGTGGGTTTGGGGAGGTGGGGATGCCGGTGCCTCTTTCTTTCTTTGCAGAAGAGCCCTGAGTTCATTTCCCCCAAACCTTCTTCTTTCGCGAATCTAGAAAAGGCTTGATGGACGAGCTGAAACCACAGAGGAACCGGGCTCAGCACCCCATTTCCCTCACACATCCACACGAGCCTCACCTCTGGTGTCCTAGTAAATTGCCACCATGAATAATTTATCAGATACAGAAGAGCACTCTGCGTCACCTGATTTATTTAAAATTTATAACCCATGGTGCCCGCAGAGAACTTGCTCCTTCCCCCCAGACCCCTTGGCCTGGGGCGATGTGTGCGCCTGGGAGCCGGGTGGGTCTGCTAGTCACTCCTGAGAGAGATCCCTGTCGACTTCTGAGAGACCTTCTTCCCATGCGGACCTTGTCCTTTTCCTAAAACAGGTGGAATTAGAGTCAAGCGACCCAGGAGGGGGAATCTGTCCAAAACTGTGTGGATTCACCATCCTTGGCTTACAAGCATTAAAGTGTCCCTGTCTGTTTTGCAAAAGGCTCGTGGAAGTGAAGACATGGGCACAAAGGCTGGAGCCAGACAAACGGATGTGCTAAATAACAGAGAGGCGGCTCTGGAGCGTGTTAACATAAATAGAAACTTATCAGGAGAAATAATTACATCCCCATTGTGGCCCACCCTCTAATTCTCTTGGGCATTGAAAAATAATGGGAAGGTTAACACGTTTCTCACATTTCTAAGCATGTTATTATTTCTTGCTTACACAAAAATTACATAAAAGCAATCATTTGGAATCCGGGAGTCTATGACATCCGCGAGGCCCGGATAAAAGCCTACCCGAAACACAAAAGCAATCTGGCGCCGCTGACAATATTGTCACGAAAATATTACATCGGACGAGGGGGATTTCTCGGAATTCAATAACGACATGTTTAGCAGCTCGGCGGAGTCATTTGCATATTGTGGAGAAGGACGAATACAGTAATCTCATTTTCCTGCCTAATACGATTTCCTGGGGCCGGATCGCTGAGAAGCACTGCCGGATCTTCGATTTCTGCGCGTCCTCACTCGCCGTGGGCTCCTTTCTCTCCACTCGTCTTTTCTCTCCGCTCTACCTTCGTTTTCATTATTCCTCTCCAGTCCATACTCCATTTTTTAATTTATTTCCATCAGTTTCCTATTTACTAAAAGTGATCCAAATGGATCACTATTAACCTACTCCAGACTATGGACAGAGAAAATGGATCAGCATTTCTCATCCTTTTTCCTATTGGACCTTCTTCCCAGCATCATTATTGCTAGGATTACTATTGTTATTTTCCTAACTACCTCTTCCCAGGTCAGGCCAAAAGAATTGATGGACTGGGTCAGTCACCAAAAGGTCCCAATAAAATCCCAGCTAATCCTGGCAAAATAGGATAGTACATAAAGGACTGTAATTTTCCTTTTATTCATATTAAAAAAAGAACAGCAACATATAACTAGCTGGGCCCGGTGACCCAGGCCTGTAATCTCAGTACTTGAGAGGCTAGAACAGGAGGATCTCAGGTTTGAGACCAGCCTTTAGCAATTTAGCAAGACCCTCAGCAACCTAATGAGACCCTGTTTCAAAATAAAAAAAGGTATGGAGGTGTAGCTCAGAGGTAGAATGCCCTGGGTTCAATCTCCAGTATCAAAAAAATAAAAATAAAAAAACACATATAACTATAGAATATATATATATACATATATTATATACATATATATTTATTGTGTATACATACTTATTACATATAATAATATGTATATATACATATCTATTATATATCAATGACACAGAAGAAGGGGACATAAATCAATGTATACTGGTATACTGTTGGGAGTTTCTTATATTTTACATGTTATGGTTCAATACTAACTCTGAGTAGGATCTGATGATCTCATGGTACATATTGAAATTCTTAGAACGACCACTAAAAAACAATAAAAAGAGGGCTGGGGATGTAGCTCGGGGGTAGAGCGCTCTCCTACCAGTACCACAAAGCAAAAACCAGAGGTATCATAAAAAGTATGAGTTACAATAAAATATAATTTTAAAGGATTTTATTAACCAAAAAGAAGGCAGAAAGGGAAAAAACAGAAAAACTTACAAGAGATGAAACAATTAGAAAACAAAAGCAAAATGATAGTCCTAAATCCAGTTATATAAATAATTACACCAAGTACAAATGGATTAGCCACTGCTATGAAGAGGTAGGGATTGTCCTACCGGGTTAGAAAATACTCAACTGTATGCCGTCCACAAGAGATGGACTTTGGAGAAGATAATGATGTGATAGTTAATCTAGGTTGTCAACTTGACCTGATCATGACACACCCAAGATCATGTGATTTTGGGTGTATAACAGCAGATTAAACAGAAAGCCCTGCCCTGAATGTAGGCAGCAGGATTCTGATAGATGCGGACTTAGATAAAAGAGGTAGAAGCCGCGTAGAGTGTGTGCGACTCTTTCCGAGAAAAAACGCATCTGCTCTCGCCTGAGATCGTCGGCCGCCGGTTTCGCTTTTCTCTGAAGAGTTTCTTGATCTTCTCGGCCTCCAGCTCTTGGAACTGAAACTCCACCATCATTTCTCCGAAGAGCTTCCTGATCTTCACATCTTGGACTGGGACTGAATTAGTGATTGCTCCGATCCTAAGACTCCAGCTCTTAGACCGTTCGACCAGCTACTGGTTCCTCTGACTCTCC
Organism: Glis glis; assembly: GCA_004027185.1. Lineage (NCBI taxonomy): Eukaryota > Metazoa > Chordata > Mammalia > Rodentia > Gliridae > Glis > Glis glis. Next base: position 183,218 of record PVJS01000023.1, read on the forward strand.
ACGTGCAGTCAGAACCTGGGACTACATTGCTTCAAACTGTAAGCCCATCTGATAAATCCCTTTTTTCAAATATACTCATTCTGTGTATTCTGTTAATCTAGAGAACCCTGTCCAATACAAATGAGTAAGTTGAAAATTAAAGGACGAGATAAGATGGGCCATACAAGTACTAAGCACAGGAAGGCAGGAGCAGCTATGTAAACCTGGACCTATGAAAATGCATTTCCAAGCCAGCCATGATGGCACACACTTGTAATCCCAGTACTTGGGAGGCTGAGACAGGAGGATCATAGGTTTGCAGCCAGCCTCGGCAACTTAGTGAGACCTCCACAACTTAGTGAGACCCTGTTTCAAAATAAAGAATAAAAAAATAGGGCTGGGGGTGTAGCTCTGAGGTAGAATGCCCCTGGGTTCATGTAGCTCGGAGGTAGAATGCCTCTGGGTTCAATCCCTAGTACCACAAAAAAAATAAGAATAAGAATAAGAATAATAAACTCCTACCATTCTTGTTTGACACGCAAATAAGTCTTCCTTCCTTCCTTCCTTCCTTCCTTCCTTCCTTCCTTCCTCCCTTCCTTCCTTCCATCCTTCCTTCCTTCCTAGCATTTTCCCAACTTAAACTTATTGATGTGTTGGCATGGGAAAAAATAAAAACATGAGCAGGAGGTGCCCAGCCCTCCTCTTGCAAAACCCATGTCCGTGCAGAGGAAAAAGCAAGAATGAGCGAGTCATCCTGAATGAAGCATGTGTCCACCTTTGAAAGGTGGTCGCCCTGTGCCCTGCTCAGAGCACATGCAGTCGCAGCCACCAGGGACGGTGGTCCTGAGCTTGGACTCCAAAGAGAAAGTGGGGGTTAACTTGGGGGGCAGGTGCAAGGTGGGAGGGAGCGTAGAGGATGCCCTAGCTGGGAGCAGGCCAGGAGAGAGCAAGGAGGCTGCAGACACCTGGAACACACGGGGCCACGCAGGCCACAGGAGACCTGTGAACTCCATCCCAGGAGCTGAGGAGTGGGGCAGGGGCGGCTCCTGTTCTGAGAAGTCCCCCTGTCTCCAGGGTGGAAAGACAAATGGCCTTCGACTTGTGCAGCAGCCGGATGAGCAGCCCATGCAACGGGCTGGGCCTTGTGGTGCCTTCCCCATCTGTCTCTTCTCAATGGCATACCAAGAACCTAGTGCCTTAGGACCACAGCTTCCATGGGTTGGGATCTGAGTGTGGTGTAGCCGGGTTCTCTGCTCAGGGCCCCCTGGGCTGAAACCGGGGTGCAGCCAAGCTATTCTCATCTGGACAACCAGTCCTCTCCCACGCCTAGTCACCTGTCAAGTTCCTTGGGGTGTAGGACTATGATCCTGGCTTTCTTGCCAACTGTCATCCAGGTTTGCTCTCTGCTCCCAGAGGCCACTCTCAGGCCCTAGCATGCTGCTCCCCCTTATTTATTTATGTGTTTATTTATTAATTTATTTATTTTGGGTACTGAGGATTGAACTCAGGGGCAGTCTACCTCCAAGCTACACCCCCCAGCCCTTTTTTATTTTGAAACGGGATCTCGCTAGTTGCTGAGGGCCTTGCTAAGTTGTTGAGGATGGCCTCAAACCTGCAATTCTTCTGCCTCAGCCTCCCAAGTCCTGGGATTACAGGTGTGCGCCATCCCACCTGGCCACGCTGCCCTCTCGAAACACAACTTTGCTGAGTTTGTCAACAGGCAGGAGACTCCCTCAGTCCTCTGTGAAGGAGCCTGTACAACATGCTGTGTTCCCGGCCCTGTCCAAGGGGAGGCATGAGCTTGAGATGGTCTTGGAACTCTGCTTGCCAGCCTCAACTTGGTAAACACTCGGCTTGACCGGGGACTGCAGGCCCTGCTTTTGGCCTCTGGGGCCCACGCAGACTTGAAGGTGAGACATGGGTGACACCCTGGGGCCCAAGTCCTGCTCCTCAATCCCTATGGAGGGAATCCTGTTCAAGTGGCTTTCCACCAGGTAGAGTCCTCTTCCCTCACAAAGCTGGGAGCCCCGGACGTGCACAGCTGGCTGGGCTGGGCCGAGGCATCGGTCTCTCTCATTACAATAGTCTACCTCTAACAATTGGCTACTTAACACAAAATGCAACCCGTGGTTTGTAAAGAAACCACTGTAACTGAACGCAACTGGATTAAAATGCGTGTTTTCCAACTTGTGTACATAGAGACAGTTCTTTAAAAAATGCAGTGCTGCACCTAAGCTTGGAGAACGTGCACGGTACGACTCCATCCCAGGCTCCCCGCAGGCAGGCAGCCTAAGTACCGAGGCTTCCAGGACGCGCTCTTCCTGGAATTCTGTTGGATCCGGAAGCTTCCCGGGCTGCTGTTCCTGGGCATCTGTAGATAAGCCGGCCATCCAAGGCACGTTGACTGGCTCGCCTTCCGCCCTTCTTCCTTTCCCTGTTTGCTCCAATTTTCTATTCCATTTATTATTGATCGAGCGCTTGTTTTCCTAACCTCTCTGCATCTTACGAGCCATATAAACAGCTCTGGGCCCTGGAAGGAGGAGGGAAGGAGGCTGGGGCTCACTTCTCTGCTGGTTGTGCAGCCCCAGTGCCTGTTGGTGTCTCTGGGACTTGATCCCAGAAGAGACTAGGGGTAGACTGAGGGCGGAGATCAGAGCGACAGAAGGAGGGGGACACTGGAGCTGAAGGAGCTGCCTGTAGCCAGGCTGGGCTGGGCTGGGGGGCCTCCTCCTGTCATCCAAGCCAGCTCTGTCAAGGTCTCAGCTCTCCCTGGCTGCTCAGGGATTAGATCAGATCTCCTGGGAACCCTGGCTTTGCCCGCTCTTTTGTTTAGCAAAAGGAGAAAGGTCTGGCAGCGTACCTTCCCTGGACTCAGGGGAACTGGAAATAAGTTCTCTCTTCCTCTAAGCAGGTTGGGAACAAAAGGAACAGAATCGGTGACTATAAGCCTGGTGGCCATGCCCGACCATGCACGCCTGTGGATTTCCAGGATGCCGTTGTACCCCCACCCCTGCACTGCCGTCCTCTAAACACAAGGTCGATGTGAAGCAGCTTGAAAGACCTCGGAGGTGCCCTGGGCCTCCCCCTGGTGCCCTGCAGAGCTATCTGGTGTGGGCAGGTGGGCTCAGAGCACTCCTCCATGGGCCGGGAGCTCTGGAGCCCGCGGGGCTGGTCCCTGGTCTCTGCTGGTGGCCACAGCTGTGACCTCTCTGCCCCTCCCGGCTGCGGGGAAGGGTCAGAATGAGCAGGAACCGTCTGGTCCTTGTGGTCCTGGGCAGTGGGGCGCTCTCCCCAGTTCTCCCCAGTACCTGGAGACTTCCTTCCTCAGGCCGATGACCAAGCAGTCCCCGGACCCCCTGGCTGTTGAGTGGGAGTGAACACAGGATGTTGTATTTGTCTGCACCCCACAGCCAGGAGCGTGCGAGGGAGGGAGGAAAGGAGGGGCCTCTACTCTGGCCTGCAGGGAGGACCCTGGTCCTGTGGAGAGATGGATTGGTCTGCCCCTGGGCTCCCACCCAGTCCTAGGAGGAGAGAGGGCAGCCCTGGAGGTCCGTCAGACCTCAGCCAAGCTCCAGTGGGCTCTCAGGGAGGAGCCAGGCTGGGCTGCCATAGGCCGGTCTCACTGGGCAATGAAGTCCCCTACAGGATCAAAATGCAAACCATAAATAAATCTCTCCTTGGCAGCCAGCTCCACTGGAAACAAAATCCCCTGGGAGTGACTTTTCAAGACAAATGCTGGAACCAAATTTCAAAACAGAGGTCAAAAGAAGCTTCTACAGTAACAGGGCAGATGGGACCAGTTCCCCCGCCGCCGCGGTCCAGCGGAGGTTTACTCAGCCTGTCTGGGACTTAGCTCTGACCCTGTGAATATTTCCTGGACACAGGAAGCCTGCTGGGAGGTGCTGGCTGGGAGTCAGAGGCCCCAGCTGCCCCTCACTGAGGACTGTGGGAAAGGCAGCCCCATGTTTAGCAGGACAGCCTCGCTGGGCTGTGTGTGGGGCATAGTGAGGGAAGGAGGGGAGGGTCCCCGTGGGGCTCACAGACTGGGGAGACGCAGACAATAGACAGGTGAGCAAGTATCCAGTATGTTTAGACAGCAGAGATGATCACAGACAGCCTGAGGACAGCAGGCCACACAAGCCTGAGAGCCCATCCCAGGGGGACCTCGCCACCCCTGGAAGTGAGAAGGGGCCCTCCCGGGTATCGGAGGAGAGGCGTCCTGGAGACGAAGGGCCAAGTTCACCGGACTCCAGGGGCTCAGCAGACGCGGGCGCCGCTCCCACACCAGCACAGGGACCACCGAGGAGCAAAGGAAGAGTGGACGCGCCGGGGCTGGCAGGCCCCATCGTAGGTGCCACGGCAATCCAGTCCCCCCATCTAGAAGTTTCTGGAAAGTCTTCCTGTTCTCTCCATCAGCTCAGAGACCCCAAAGGAGCTTGCTCCAGCTTCCAGGAGCAGCGTTGCTCCCCTGCAGCTCCCTTGAGCCGGTGTGTGTGTGTGTGTGTGTGTGTGTGTGTCTGTGTGTATGTGTGTACGCAGGTTAACTCAGTGTCCCGAGCATACACCAACAAGCTGAGCAGCTTCGGGATTCTGCCCTCTAACCTGCCAGGGGACCCTCCATGTAGCTTCTGGCCCTGGTTAGCAGCACACCACCACTTGAGAGATCCGGGCTAAGAGCCCTGGGCAGAGCTTGCCGTTCCCACATCAAAGGTGTCTAGGGATGCTGCTTCTCTGACCCCCAGGGTTGCTGCTCCTCTAGGACCAACTCAACTTCCAGGCAGGAGACTCCCCTGCATTGGAGGCCCCCTCTCCCTAAACTCACCCCACATCCCTGTTTCTGGCCCTGTCCGGAGATGGAGAGCAGGTGGTCAGCCTCCGCCTGAGGTCCTAGGTGCAGAGCAGGCTCAGCGCTTCTCCAGGCTAAGCAACTCCACCTGCCTCCATCGTCCCCCAGGGGGCGCTACGGAGCAGCACAGCCACATGGGACAGGGAAGAAGGCGGCAGTGAGCAGACAGGCAGGACAGGAAGGCCGCCCCACCCAGAGGCTGCCACCCAGCTACGCCAGCCCACACCCAGGGCCAGCTCCCTGTGGCACACGGCATGGCCTCCAGAGCCACACCTTGAAAAGGAAGATGGGTGCCATTAATTGGTTCTCTGATATCCTCAGGCATATTTGTTTATGCAAGTTTGCATATTTGTTTATGCAAATATGTTTATGCAAATACTGCCTTTGCCCCATCATGCCTCTCCTCTTCTTCTGGAACTCTGCCCTGATGTAGGTCAGACCCGAGGATTTCGGAGACCTGGTTCACGACACCTTTATCATCCTACATGGCAAACATGGTGTTCAAAAACAAGGACAAGGCCAGGTGTGGTGGCACACACTTGTAATCCCAGTACTTGGGAGGCTGAGACAGGTGGATCCGTGTTTGCAGCTAGCCTCAGCTACTTAGTGAGGCCCTCCGCAACTCAATGAGACCCTGTTTCAAAATAAAGAATAAAAAATAGGGCTGGGGGTGTGGCTCAGAGGTAGAATGCCCCTGGGTTCCATTCCCAGTACCGCCAAAAAAAAAAAAAACAAGGACAAAATAAATCAGATAAGACCTGAGCGTTTTCTTCCCATAGATGCTTACTAAAAGAGAATTCTAAAATCTGTATACCAGATGGGCGATCTGAAATATAAGAAGGAGTGAAAAGCCAAGAGAGTGGTAGATGTGGGGAAATCACAAGAGGACAGAGGGGAGGAGAGAGGAAGCGACAAGGTCACGGGGAGCGTGGAAACGATGGTTCTTAGAACAGTGGGTGATGGGGTCACCTCGTGGCTCACAGGGGGCAGGTGATAAATTGACGAAGCTCGCCTCAAGGGTGACAGTCAATCAGCTGGAAAGAAAGTTGCCCTTCAAGCCAAGATGTTTTCTAGCTTGGTCCGTGAATTTTTCCCAAAAAAATTCTGTTACATCGTAGACTTTCTCTGGCCATTTTGCTTTCGGGAAGGTGGGCCAAAGCAGTGGGCGGGAGGCATAGGAGAAGGAGTACCAAGAAAAGAAAAGAAAGGAAAGGAAAAGAAGAGAAAAGAATTCAGGCTTTGGGGTCTGGCAGAGTGGATTTGGATTCCAGTGGCAATACTCAGTAGCTTTGTGACCCAGAACACATTGGTATCACCCGTCTCTGTGTCCTGTTCTGTGAAATGGGTGTTTTATGGTCTTGCGTGCCACGTGCGCCCCAGGCGATGCAGAATGACAGAAGGAAGATGGTAGGGATGACCACCACGAGTAGTAGTCTAATGTAAACGTTAATTGGTAATTCTACAGCGCCTACATCAATGTGTGCTGGATTTGACACCGTCTGCCATGAGGGGTGCTGGGGTCTGTCCTGTAGAGGGCCTTGAAAGCGACAGGGCACCTACTATGACGTCTGGACCCATGTAGGACGGCCATGTTCCATTGAACCACTGGACCGGGCCGATCGCGTGGGTGGGGAGGCCCGCCTTGGCCTGTCACAGCTGGGCAGGGCGAGCGCCCGTGCCCGTGCTGGCCCCTCCTGAGGAGGCGAGCTGGCCTGTCTGCACAGCGGGGCCGTCGCCATGCCGCGCGCCCGGTTTGTGTGTCTTTCCCACCCTGTGGGCTGCCTTTATGCCACAGACCCAGCCCTGAAAGACAGGGTCACAGGACCTGAGAGGCCGTGGCACCAACGACATTCTCTCGCTCAGTCAACCTTACGCCATGGAGACGCTGAATGCAAGGATTACATAAGCGCTTTCCAAGTTAAACTTGGATTTGCGGCTTCCTGGGACTCTGTGCCAATGGCGGGCTGTCTCCTTTCTCATCAGTCCCGGGCCCTCGTCATGCTCAGCAATTCAAGTCAATACCAAAATGCCCTCCTGGGGCCAGCCGCTCCGAGGTTGATCAGCTCGGGGGAGTTCTTCCTTTCACTCTTTTTCCTTATTAAGGGCTTAGCCTGCATCCTCCGTCCTGGTTCGGTCTTCCCTCTCTCCGTCAGCTCGCAGCGCACACTTTAGTTGAAAACCTTGTTCCCACTGCAGCACTGGGAGCGACACTGGGGTCTGAGCTCCAGTGACCCCGTTGGCCTCCGGGTCCAGCAGTGTAACTTGTGTACACTCCCTGGGCCTCTGGCTCCTGATCTGTGAAAGGGGTTCAGGATTTCGTCTTCCTGGCTTCCCTTTTCCTTTCTCCCTAAGAGGCTTAGACAAGTGGACTCCTCCCTCCGGTCCAGCATGCTGGCTAAAACATGTGGCCGTGGAGGCCTACCCTGAAGGCTGCTCGAGGATTAGGTGAGAGGATGCAGGCAAAGCTTTGGCAGGTGCCTGGCTCGCACCGGGCACTTCCAGGCAGAGGCCTGTGTCATTCTCCTTGGGTCCTCTGCAGCGCCGGGCAGTGGTGCTCATGCAGTGAGTGCTGTCTTGGAGGAGAGGCGTGGCTGGAACTGCATCCATGCCAGTCATCAGCGCAGTGACAGTACTCCTGCCATGGTTCGGGGGTATGCAACTGAGCACTGGAGATCAGAACAGTGCTAACTCCTAACCACGAGTTCTTGGACCTCCGATGTGACGTGGTACAGCTGTGGCCCATCTGGGGACCTGTTCCCACTCACCGGCCAAGGGAGCTGTGAACCCTTTCCCTAACAGCTCCATGACGGGACGTGGGCAGCTGAGCTGGGACAAAGTAATGAGACCCACTAACAAGAGGGCCGTTCTCCAGGACCTCCTGCTAGGCCCGGGGCTCTTTGGGTATAGAACAAAGGGAGGGGTGTGCTCTTGGGAAATGTACGGGCAGAGAACCCGGAGGAGGCCGGGGCAGGACGTGGTGAGCACCACCGGCTGACTAGCTCTCAGCAGGGCCGGACGCCGACCGCCAGGCAGCCTCTCAGCGGAGTCTCTTCAGAGCAGGGGCTTCAGATCCCGACACAGGTGCCGGAAGCGCACGGCCTCCCTATTGGTCTCATCCTGCTCAGAACCCTAGGAGCCCCTGCCCGCTGGGCCGTGGTAGGGAAGCTGCCAGCCATGTGCAGAGCGGTGGTCCAGGATTAAAACCTCAAAGCAAAAAAAAAAAAAAAAACCTGGAAAGGGGCTGGGGGACTTACATAAAGATAACCGAAGCAGTTAGCTCAAGTTCAGAGTGTAGGTTCTATAAAACTCAGAGGGAGAAAGTCCAGCTGCATCACGGCCAGATGTGCACCTCAGCGTGAACATCTGCTTCCCAGAGAGGTCAGGTGCGTCCTGGACAGTGGGGCCACGTGTGGCTCTGAGCATTCAGAGAGGGATGATGGTAAGACAGGAAGCTGAGCACGTGGCCAGGGACGCACCAGCAGCCTCCAGAAGATCGGGGCGCATGGCCCAGCCCGTAGTGGGAGCCACGTCAGGCTGTCCCCGGGCCTAAGGGCACTGAAACTCCGCTGGCCGCTGACACAGGGCTCACCCGCCTGACTCCAGGACAGCCATAAAGACCTGCAGCCAGATGGAAAGCCGGGTGTTCCCCCAGCCCAAGGGCCACGGAGGCCTCCCGGCTGCTCAGGGCTCCGTGTATAATCACCTGCCGCGAGCCCGCCTTAGGAGGGCAGCGCATGCCTGCATGGGGCTCAGGTGAATTCAAGTAAGATGGAGAAGGAAAACAGCCTCACACTCGAGAGGATAATAAAACGACTCTGCTCGCAAGTTTTACATGAATCCTGCCCCAGATTTACGGGAGACTCTCTTCCAGTGCGGCCGCACAACCTCAGTGCCTGCATGCAGGGGCCGCCACAGAGCAGCGGGGTGTCTGGGGCATGGGGGAGCCTTTGGCGGTAGGGGTGGGGCTCTGGAAGTGAACACCCGCCCCCGCCGTCCTGGCTCCTTTGTCTGTACGGGTGGGGACCCAGAAGTCCACACAGCCCTTTCCTCCCTCTTAGGCAGTATAGGCATCTTTCCTGTCATTCAGGAGAACCGGTCGATCTCCCTGTTAATCTTTGAAGTCACAGCCTTGCACAGCCTCCCCTCATGCCCGACACCACTGCACCAGACAGGGCGGGTCACAGAGCATCCACACCTGTGTGCTTGTGGCACTGAAGAGCTCGTGTATCCTCCCACCCTGAGCATAGGGGAGCATGACGACATGGGTTTATTTTGGGGGGGTAAATGTTGCATTGGTCTAAATCTGCAGCCAGCAGTGCCTGGAGCAGCCTTTAGGGCCACAATCCAAGTTCTAACAACACGCATCCCTGAACTTTTCCTGGTCCCCACTACACAGGCGCACAGGTGCCACACCAGAGATTTCAAGACCCTCCCAGCTCTGCATAAGTCCATACTGTGTGGGTTCTGCTGTACAAACACACAGACTTGCCAGGGAACAGGCTCAGGGAGGTGTGCTCTGAGAGGGGCAGGTTTGAGAAGAAAGGCTAATCTCAAGTTGGTCATTAATAAACTCATCGAGTCCCACTGAAGGGCCCAGAGGACAGCACCCTGGCTTAGCTGACATCCTCATTTGGCGCCTGAGAGCCGGGCCCAGGGTCAAGGCTGGGCAGTTGCTGCCGGAAGGAGGCTTTGTGCAAATATGAAGATGTTTTATAGCGTCTCCCCTGAGGCCAGGCTGCCCACTAAAACACCAGGGCCACAGGGCCCACAGAGGTGACACCAGCTAGCAGGAGGCAGTCCCTGCCCTTCCCAAAGCTGCCGTGGCATGAGCCTTAAACCAACCCTAGAATAATTTGGGGAGAAAGAATGGAAATGATGGAGGGACCAGCAGGTGTGCAGGGAAGACCCCGGTTGGTTGGTCTGGAGAAGGCAGAGGCCGAGGCGATCCGTCGGCGGCAGTCTTGATTATAATCAGGACAGGAGAACCTGGTAAACATCAGCTTCACAGCACACCCTGTGCACCCTGAGTTCCGGATGCGTCTGTGCCTCTGGGATTGACCACACCCCCCACCACCCTGGAAATTCAAGTACCACTTGGCACTGCTTTTACCCCCAAACAAGAAGTAAAGCCGAGTGCCAAGTTGTTATTCTCCTCCAGGAAAGTTTTTCTTTGTAAGATTTCCTTTTATGTATTACTCCCACGGTCACGATGGAACACAGGCGCGCTCGGCAAGGCCACAGCGAAGCCGAGGAATTCTACTTTCTTCCTTCCTGCCATCTGCTGCCCACTCCACGGTCCCTGACCCAGCCCCCTACCCCGAGAAGACGCCTCTCATTCCTCCCTCAGATGGGAATCAGGGTAAGCCCCAGACAGGTGGTCGCTGGGGTGCGGCGGGCAGGAAGTGGCCCACTGTGGTGGACTTTGCCTCCCTCTCTGTCCTCTTTTCTGCGGGCAGACACTTGCAAAGCCATGTCATGAGTAATGGATGCACAGCTCAGCCTGCTGAGCATGCACCTTCTACGAGATTACCTTCGGCAGCTCTGCAAAGCTACTTCCTGCCTCTGCCGCCCAGCTGCCCTATGATGTCCCCTGGCATGCTCCATGTCATGGGCTGTCCCTCCCCACGTCATCTCTGATTGTTGCTCCTTGTGTCTGAGCCTCCAGGAGTCAACCCACTGTCTGGGAATTCCTCTTTTTCTTTTTTTTCTCTGTTCTCATTATCTTCCTTTGAGGGGTTTTAGTCTGGCTGGCAATGCAGAACTTCTTTCTTCTTCCCCTTTCAGAAAATATTTCATGGTGCTCATTCCTAAGTCTTTTCTCTGTTGTGCATTTTTTTTTGGTTGTTTCATGTATTTCTAGCTCTTTCTCTTTTTTTTTTTTTCAATCTCTTCCTCCTGGGATTCTTCATCTTCCCGTTCACATGGGTGTCTCTAGTTAGTCGTGCAGTTGCGAATCAATACTCTTTTCTGCAATAAAAATGAGATGCCTCGTTCAGTCCTTGAGCGAATGCCCCAATCCGGGCACATAGTAAAACTTGCAATTTAATTGAAAAGACATTTCGCGGGTCGGCATCGTTCACCGCCAGGGTTTAGAACTGGATTCCATCGCCAGCTAGACATCTGATTTGCTATGTCACCAGGTATGGATAAATCAGGCTTTTGCAGGCCTCGCTTTCTTATCTGCAGAACGACAGGGCTGGATGCCATAATGGCTAAGCTCCCTTGCAATTCCAACTGCTATGAGTCTAAGTGTCATCCTTGCCGTAAAGACATCAGCGTCTCCCTGCTTATCTCTAACGTTAGATGTGTCTTTTCATTTCCAACGTAGACAGTTCAATAACTCAGCAGCAGTCGTGCCTCTCGGTGGCATTCTGTCCCGTCTTTATCTCTGCTGTATTACCTGCTCCATCTTTCTTCCAACACCTGCACAGCACATGGTGTGGATGTTGACTCTGACTTGTGCTGGGCAGAGCCAGCCAATGCTGAAGCCACAGCCTGAGACAGGCTTCCAAGAGCTGCCGCTGTGTCTGCCAGTGCTGTTCTAGTCAGATATAGAATGTCCCCTGAAGAGCTCAATGTATTAATGTTCAGGGTTGATATAATTAAGTCATGAAGGTTCTAATCTCATCAGTGGATAAATCCATTGTAATGGATTTACTGGGCGGTAACCTAGGCCAGTGGGGTATGGCAGGAGAAGGTGGGTCCCTACAGGTGTGGCCTTAGGGACTGGGCTTTTGTCTTTGAATCCCTTTTCTTGCTTGCTCTCTTTCTTCTGCCCTCCATGATGTAAGAACAGAGCCCTTGCTCTCTCCATCTCTTTGCTTCCTGACGCTATGCCCTGAACTCTGCAGACCTGGCCTAACATGGACTGAACCTTGAAATCTCCAAAAACTGTGAGCAAATAAATCTTCCTTCCTCTAAGTTGTGTGGTCAGTTGTTTTGGATTACATCAGTGAGACTGTTGCCTGAGACAAGCATTAAGAGGAGGCCACAATCGGTTTTGCCTACGCAGGCGTGTGTTCATTCATCTTCGCTCAAATTAAAGAGTGGCAGTCTGTGATGGAGTTGTTCCTGTTTCCTTCACATGCACGGACATCTCAGGTTCCTCCACATCATTTCCTCCTATTTAGTCATCATGGTAGTGGTGTAGGGAGCTCCAGAGGGTGAGATCATGCTTTACAGAGGAAGGAACAGGAACTCAGGGAGGTCACAGGACCTGCCTGAGCCCCTCAGAACACTGGGAGGAGAATCAAGATCTCCTGGCCAACACCAGGCTACCACAGAAAGAATCATTTTAAATATGCATGCGCAGAAGTCAGCCTAGCCCAGGCTCCCCCACCAAATGCCATCCTATGCTGTAGGATGTAGAAGGATGTGTCTACAGGGAAGACACATCCTTCCCTGTAGACACTATTCTGAATGACTTGCCTGGCACCCCTGGAGTGAACCAGTGTGTGATTCTATGAACTGTGAAGGGGCACCGGCCAGGCTTTGGGTGGGCGCAAAGGGGCAGGTGGGCTCTGCACAGAAGGATGCAGTGGCCCCAAGTCCAAGTGTGATGCAGTCAAACAGGGGAGGGTGCTGGCTTTGGGGAGACCCTGGAGGAAGCACAAAGTACAGTGGCCCATGATGGAGACCCCGGTCCTCAGCTTTGCGATCCATTCATCCATTGACGAACATCTAGGCTGGTTGTATAATGTGGCTATTGTACATTGTGCGGCTCTGAACATGAATCTCCGAGTATCATTATAATATTCTGATTTCATTTGTCAGGACAAATTTTAAATCAGATAAGGTTTAAATTAAGTCAGAAGAGGACCGCAGAAGTGGTGAAGGAAGGTGGGGCTGATGGCTAAATGGAAGAGGCAGAAAATGAGCGCTGGAGCCAAGGCAAGCCGGCCCAGAACCACGAGCTGCAGCCCCTACAGGGTGGACAGGCACTGCAACCCAGGACAGTCAAGGATGTCCTTCCATCTGGAGCAGCACATGTGCAGGGTAATGAGCGGGAGTCAGGACTTCCTCAGGAAAACAGGCATCTCCCCTTGTACTCCAGACCCCGGCTTCCCAGTCCACCAATTGTCTTCCCAGTTTCCCAATTCTCTTCTCAATTTAGGCCAGGCCTCCGATGCAGGACTCCCGACATTACAACTCCCTTTCCCATCGCAGGTGGAACAAGACAACCGGAACACTTGCTGCAAATGACTATCACCTGTCTCCTTCTGAGTCAAAGTGTGCGACTGCTCGTATGGATGCAAAGTGGTGAGCCTGGGGGACACCTGGGCAGGGTTCACAAGCAGCAGTGGAGGTCCTGTGTGCTGATCCGGATGGCACAAGGTGACAGAGGGGGGAACCACAATAAAAGCTGACTCTGGGCCGTCATCGGGTAGATGCCTCCCAGGTGCCGGGAGCCGGACACTGGTGTTTGACACTAATGGTAGACTTCATTCTGTCACATGGTCTCTGGGTCTGCTCTCCACAACCCCCCAGATGTCTTATAGGCTGCCAGTACAAAGGACCATGAACTAGGAGCTTGAAACAAGAAATTTATTCCCTCACAGAGCAGGAGGCTGGAAGCCTGAGCCCAAGGAGCCCGCAGGGAGCCTCCTTCTAAAGTCTCCAGGGGAGACTGCTTCCTTGCCTCTCCTTAGCTCCTGGTGATGGCCAACAATCCCTTAGTATCCCTGGACCATCACAGTCTCCATTGCCACACGGCCTTCTTCCATTTCCCCTCTGTCCCCAAATCACTCTCTCCTTATAGGGACACCGACCACTGGATTGACCACCCTAATTCAGCACGACCTCATCTCAACTATTTACACCTGCAAAGCCCCTATTTCCCAAAGGCCACCTTCTAAGGTTCTGGGCAGACGTGCATTTTGGGGACACTGCTCAACCTAACAGAGTGGGTACGGACGTGCTCAACTTGATCTGCTGAAAATGCCAATGGCAAATGAGGAAATGTCTGGAAGGCACTTTTTCATGAAGGGCTCTTGTTCTGGGGTTGGTTTTTTCCTAAAGAGCACAGCGGAGCTTGAGTCCACTGGCTGGGCAGTGAGCCAGGCTTATCTCCTTAGGGCTTAACTTTGAATTATTAGCTCCAAACACATTTGAGTTGAGAACAAAATTTGTCTTACTCAGCAACACTAGGACGAGGTTATTAACCTCAGTATTAGACTCGCATTTTATCAGCGGTTCCAAAACAGCGCTGCCTCTTTCTCCTGGCCAAAACCCTCACTGGCTTTGTTTACGTTTGATTTTTATTGTAAAGGCAGGAATGGTGAAATAATATATGCTCGGCACATGTTGCCACCCTCATCGCTAATGCAACGGTCTTGTTCTGTGGAACTTATGTTCTGTGCACAAATGTTATGACATGAAGTGGTGGAGAGAAAAATGTTTATGGATCAGCACTCGCTAAGCTTCCTTCCTCGGGTTACCTGAGCCAAAATCACTCTTTAATCTAAGTCAGGGGAGTCTCTACCTTAGCATCTCAAGTCCCCGGACGGCCCCATCGCGCTCCTTCCTGTCCTGCACAGGTGGCTCTGCTGTCCTGCCCTCTCTTCTCTCTTCTTCTCTTCTCTTCTCTTCTCTTCTCTTCTCTTCTCTTCTCTTCTCTTCCCCTCTCCCTCTCTGTCTCTCTCTCTCCTCTCTCTCTCTCTCTCTCTCTCTCTCTCTCTCTCTCCTCTTCTCTTCTTCTCTTCTCTTCCCCTCTCCCTCTCGGTCTCTCTTTCCTTTCTCTCTCTCTCTTTCTCTCTTCTCTTCTCTCTCTTCTCTTCCCCTTTCACTCTCCCTCTCCATCTCTCTGTCTCTCCATCTCTCTCTCCTTTCTTTCTCTCTCTCTCTCTCTCTCTCTCTCTCTCTCTCTCTCTTTCATCTTCTTCCTCCCAGTTCTTACCCCATGCAACATTAAACAGACACCAGGGAAGAGCTTACAGGCCTCTACGCCTGCATCCTCTGCACCTCTCCTGAGAAATTCCTAAAAAGAAATCAGGTCAAATTCTGAGGGAGCCCTTCCTGTCCCTGTGGAAGTGTTTGGGCTGAGCCCTTTTTGAAAGTGGGTCTTTGGTGGTAGTCTTCAGCTTCCAAGCACAGTAGGAGTCACCCGAGAGTCCATGCAGGTGTCAGAAGTGTCGCCGGCAGGAGTCCCCCAAGGGACTGGGGTAGAAGAAAGCTTGGGAGGTGTGGCCACCGCCACCTGGCAGGTGAGATGGCTATGATTTCATGCAGGCAGGACCCACCTTGGGGACTCCCAACCTGGTGGAACTGGAGGGAGGGGCGCATATCAGTCAGGGCCCAGACACATGAAACTAAAAAGGTTCTAGTTATTTTCAGCAAAACGAGCTTTAAAATCAGGAATCGACAGAATCCTTAGAGAGCTGAAGAGTAGGACAGATGACTCCCAGGGCAGCACCAGATTGGCCCATTGGAGCATCCCTCTGCTAAGGAATGGGGATCAGGAGGCCGGCCCCAGAGCAGGTCACCTGGCCAGGCTGTTGTCTGGCAGTCTCAGCATCACCGAAATTGGAGCTGGTGTCTGAACCCCTTATCCAGTATGAGCAGAACCGAGCTTGGGAAGCAGAGGTCAGAGCCACTGTAGGCAATTCCCCTCACTTCTTCTTCCGGGTCAGGTAAGTCCATCAGAAAGGACCACCCAGAACCCTAGCTTCAAGAGCCATAGGAGACATTTGAAAAATCTTTCCAGGCCTGCAATGCAGGAAGACACTTAAAAGGTAGGCTGAAGTGCAACATGCATGACAATTCCCAGTATCTACCATGGGCTGGGGTGCTGGGTGCAGGCGTGGACTTCAAGTCGAGGAGTCACATCAGGAAAATTCTGGAGGTTCTAACATGAATGATGAGGAAAAACACTGATTAGTTGCCATTAATGGGACTGCTTTTTATTTTTTTTTCCTACCTCTAGGCTATGTAGGCTTTGCTACAGGGATTGGGGACAGTACTTTCTTCGCAGGGTTATTTTGAAGATATCTTAAGATAAAATAAATGAAAAGGTTTTTGTGCACTGAAAGTTATTATACAATGACAGTGACTTTAGGTGAAAAAAAACATAATTCTTTTCCTCTAATGAATCAGTAATAAATGCTGTTGGACATATTCTAAACAGGACCCTTTTACAGAAAGTTGAAGATGGTGCTTGGTGAGGAGTTGCGGTAAGAGGTGAGTCCATTCCCAGCTGCCACCACCCAGGGAGGTTCTAATTAACCCTCCATGGCATCTCCGAACTACAGGCCCAGCATGCTCCTCCATCTGGACCTCACCTGGTCACCTGCCATGACCTGGGCAGGGTCCCAGGTGTCTACGGGTGGTGCCTGTGGAGGCTGTGCCCTGCGCCTCCCCCATGAGGCCAGACAGCTGCCCCTCTGCAGTTGTGCCCCCAGACAGCTCCACCTCTGAGGCCCACACCAGGCTGCCCCGGCCTCCACCCTCCACAGAGCCCTGTCCAGGTGTTGGACTGGTCCCACTGTTCCGGAAGAGAGAAGCGCTTAATTAGCATGATGGGTCACTAGCTCGGGTTTAGAGAGCTGTTGAGACGAATATAAAAACCGACCTTGTAACCTAGGGCTTTGCTCATAACAGGCAAGAGCTCTGCCACTGAGCTACCCCCTGCCTTGGGACTTGTCTTTAATAGGGCTTTTATATATTAGCCACTGTAGCTAAAGAAAGGAAGAAAAAGAGGGAAGAAGGAAGGCAGAAAGAAGAAGAGAAGGAAGGGAGGGAGGGAAGGAAGGGAGGGAGGGAGGGAGGGAAGGAAGGAAGGAAGGAAGGAAGGAGGGAAGGAAGGAAGGAAGGAGAAAGGAAGGGAGGGAGGGAGGAAGAACTTTATGGAAATTCAGTGCTTTTTATTTAAAGAAAAGTCAACGCAGAGGGACAAAACAAAACTAAGCCAGCTGGGCAGACTTGGGCTGGATTCCGCGTGGGGAACTCCACCTGACACCTCTAGGCTCAAAGCCCTGGAGTTTCCATCAGCCACAGCTCTTCCCCTCAGTTTTTCCCGGAAAATCCAGAGCCACCTGGAGGACACTCCATGGCTCCTAGGCACCAACGGGAACACGGAGGTGGAAGCGCGTTCCAGAGCACGGTTTCCACCAGAGCTTCCGGGCCTGGGGACCAGCCGTGGCCTCTGCCATGAGCCACTCCTGTTAGGCAGCAGGTCCAGCTCTGTGCTGTTTGTAAAAAGATTCCTCTGGGTTCTTTGGAAGTGTGGAGTGGCCTTGGGGAGGGTGCCCTGGGGTCTGACCTGATAGCACATAGAAGAGACTCTTGAGGGTGAAAGGGACCGTGTCTCCAGGGGGCACTGGGTGTCCCCTGGCTTCAGCCACAGCACAGCATGGGGAAGGCGCTCAGCCAGGTCACTGGGAGGGCGTGTCCCTGCACCGAGCAGCTCTGCTGACCGCGGGCATCCTGAGCTGCACTGCACCCTTGCAGGGCCCTGTCATTGCACTCCTGGGCTCCTTCAACCCTGCGCTCCTGGCTCCTCTTGGCCTTGATACCCAGACCTCTGCCTGGAAAGCGTGTCACCTGGGCTGCTACGCAGAATAACATTCAGAAAACGTCCTAACCCTAACCCTAACCCTCTGCCATTCAATTCCCTGGGCCCCCAGTCCCCTGCCCCCATCTCCCAAGACCAACACAACCCTAGTTGTCTTTTTTTTTTCTTTCTGATACTGGGGATTGAACCCAGGAGCATTCTACCTTTGAGCCATACCCCCAGCCCTTTTGATTTTTATTCTTTCATTTTGAAACAAGGTCTTGCTAAATTGTTGAAGGTCTTGCTAAGTTGCTGAGCATCTCACTAAGTGGCTGAGGGTCTCGCTAACTTGCTGAGGCTGTCCTCCTGTCTCAGCCTTCCAAGAACTGGGATAACAGGCCTGCACCACCATGCTTGGGTTGGCCCTAGTTATCTTGATCAGGGTACCCGAAGGCCCTTCCTCTACAGCCGTGGAGTCAGTACCTACTGGAGTCAACAGCGCCATCATTCCCAGACCCATGTTCTTTAAAGACTCCTCTCCTGGTTCTCCGCGCCTTCTCTCCTAGCAGAGCAAAGCAACGCTGGAAAGAAGCAGGAAAGCGAGGCCTCAGACAGACAGAGGGTGGATGCGGAGAAAGAACAGCACCCACTCCAAGCAGTCCCACCCTTCCTTGGTTTTGCGGAGGGGTGAATGTCCCACGGGGCAGAGGTCAGCGAGGGCCAGGCAGGCAGACAGGACGTCAATAGGAGATTCGCTTGCCTGGGTTCTGCTGGAGACCTTCCTGTCTTACTTTCTTTACTTCTAGAGATAAACAAAACAGGAAATGAAGCTCAAACAATCCACAAGGCATTCGCTCAGGCAAATAAAGGATCCGATTTGAATATCCCTCTTGCTAAATTCTTTCTCTAATCCATACACTCAGATCTGACCTTGGAGAGCAATTCAATTTCCGTGGCAGGACTCTGCTTCGCTGACTCCCTGAGTCAGGCACGGCCTGAATAGCACCCTTTGCCAGAGCCCTCTAGTCCTCTGAGAGGCACATTAGACACTCCGGGAGCCTCCACTCCACACACGGAGGATGTGGGCTCCCACAGAGAAAGTCACTCACCCTGAAGGACGCCCAGCCAGGCAGAGGGCGCCGGAGGCCACTGGGATTTGTATGAGGCGTGCCCAATCTAGCTTTAAGGAGCAGAGGGTCTTGTGGGACGTGCACAGGCTTCTCAGTAATCGCCACCACTTATGTGATGCCTGCTAGAGTCTAAGTGCGTTGGGAGAGTCAGGAAGACAATGGAAGGTCCCAGGGCACCTGCCGTCTTGTTATAGAAGCAGCGGGCTCGCGCTCAGCGCATCCTCCCAAGGCTCTTGATTAATCAGGCTGCAAGAATAAAATTCTGGCTAGCAGGCTGAGCAGAAAAGGAAACTATTCACCAATATTGGGACCCACAGTATCTCCAGGTTCTACATTTTGCAAGGCTGGAAAAGGACCCAGAAGGAGCTATAAGCCCCAAAGCGGGGGCCCGGGGCAATGCAAGATGGAGTGGGCAGACAGCACTGTAGGAGAGGAGCAGACATTTTCCTTGAATATGTCCTTGACATTGAGATGGGCTCTGGTAGCACAGGTGGGTGAGACACAGTCTAGCTTGGGAACTGGAGCCGGAGCCATCAGTCCAGTGGAGGATAGCCACATAGAGACTGCTCCCAGAACTTAGCTGCATGGGGGAGCCTCTGTCTCCCATCCATCCCTCTCACCAAGTTATGCATGATTCATTGGATAGCAATGGGGCCCAGGGAGAAGGAATTCTATTTTTACCATCTACAGGAGATGGGGCCCAGGTATAGATGGAAGGAGCATCATCAGGAGACCAGGCTCCACACCGAACTCTACTCGGTCCAATTCTCAGCTCTTTAAGTCAAGGGCTGGTGCGGAGATGGAGGGAAGTAGGTGGGGCATCCAGCACTGGCCATCCCGGAGTGAGGCAGCTCTGCATGCCCTCCATCTCCACCAGGGCATAGCTGGTGTCACTCTTCATCAGCCTAACTTATCCTGTAGTCCTGAGTTGTGGCTTCTGATCACTTCCCTATAGGTGGCTTCCCATGTCTAGCTCTGAGACACACATGTGTCCAAACCTCCTGTTTTAGTCAACATCCTCACTACTCTGACCAAAATAAACTGACCATGCAAGTAAGAGGAAGCCAGGTTATTGGCTCACAGTTCTGGAAAATTCATGGGTTCAGTCCATACGTCAGCAAAGCTCAGAGCATGGTGGCCAGAGGCAGAGAGGAGAAAGAAAGCAAGTGCTCTGCTCTCACATCATGGAGTTGGAAGCAAGAGAGAGAGTAAGCAAGGGGATTCAAGGACACAAGCACAGTCCCTAAGGCCACACCCCCAGTGATCCACCTCCTCCAGCCACACCCCACCTGCCTAGGTTGCCACCCAGTAAATCCATTACAATGGATTTATCCACTGATGAGATTAGAATCCTCATGGGTTAATTATATCAACTTTGAACATCAATGACTGAGCTCTTTCTGGGAATATTCTGTAGCTAACCATAACAACCTCCCCTTCACTTTCTTGGACCCTCAAATCCTGATCTGTGAGGGTTGATGATGGCAAAACTCCATGTGTTACATCAAAGTACCCATACCTGATAGACAACCAATACAGCCCAATACAATAGGGGTGAAAACAAGGTAGACTAGTGACCTCTGCACTTAGTAAGTGCACTTAGTAGACTAGAAGGCACCACCTGCCTCAGGAATAAGTTATGCCTAAGAAATTAGTTACTAGCTCATTGCCTTGGTAATAATGATAAAACCATACGAATGTGACAATTGTATTTAAGGGGCTGGGAGTGAGGGAGGGGCAGAGATCCACTTTTGGGCTCTCTAGTGTGTCTTCCAGGCGCACTGCTTTTCCTCTTCTCTTTTTCTATTTCTTACTGACTTTGTAATAAAATTTTGTTAAAGCTGCAACCGAGCTGCCTGTTAGTTTTAATTCCTCTCTTCAGACAATCTGATCTGAATTGAAGGAAAAGAGCCCACAGTGCCACTCCCACCATAACATAGCTTAGTTGGGGTAGACCAGAAATACAGATTACTTGAGCTAGACAAGATAGACAGCTTAGTTGGGGGTAGACCAGAAGTACAGGTTATTTGAGGTAGAGAAGATGTACAGTTTAGTTGGGATAGACTAGAGGTACAGGTTACTTGGGGTAGACAAGATGTAGAGCTTAGTTGGGGTAGACCAGAAGTACAGGTTACTTGGAGTAAACAAGATGTAGAGCTTAGTTGGGGTAGACCAGAAGTACAGGTTACTTGGGGAAGACAAGATGGACAGGTTGGTTAGTTGGGGTAGACCAGAAGTATGGGTTACTTGGGAGAGTGGGTAGGATGGGAAAAGGTGTGGTTATATTTGTGGGTTTCTGCCCCATCCATAAGTGAACCCCCCCTTATGTTCTACAATGAAATTTCAACACAAATAACTATGATTGAAAATATGCCCTCTTTACTTCTTCACACCTTCCCGGGACACAGTTACTGGCAATTTCCACTTGGTGATTTTGTGGATTTCAAAGAGACTTTTTATTTTCCATGAAAGAAGTTTTCCCATAAAAAAAAAGTTTCTATAATTCAAAATCCTGATCATACAGGGCTTCATCTCATATTTTCTCTCCTAGAATTGAAGCAGTAAAAGTTCATTGCATTCGTTTCTATATTATGTAGAAAAAAAGATAGCTGGGCGTGATGGCTCATGCCTATAATTTCTGTAGTTGGGAGGCTGAGACAGGAGGTTCACAGGTTCAAGGCCAGCCTCAGAAATTTAAGGAGACACTCAGCAACCTAGTGAGACCCTGTTTCAAAACAGAAATTTTAAAAATGGCTGGGTGGGGTAGCTCAGAAGTAGGATGCCTCTGGGTTCAATTCCCAGTAACACACATACACACACACACACACACACACACACACTAATAGCAATATCAAGCTTTTATTAAAAATAAACATGATGTCGCTCACTCCCTCATTCTAAAACCAATACACATTTTTAGAAAAGCATTTATATGTTCAAGTTATTTTTAGCCTTTCTTTATTGTCTTAAACATCTGTTAAGTTGTCTCTCTGTAGACATTTGGTAAATAATATGGTTTATTTTGGGTAACTGATTATAGAAAACCTTCTCATCTATCTACCAAATGACATTTTAAATCACATCTTCTTTTCAACTTTAAAGAGCCAAATGACGTCCTTATCTTGACATGATTTATCATTTGAGCCTGAGCCAGGACCTGGGCGCGTATTATCTATGGCTCTTCATGTGCAGGTTCTTATCAAGCAGACAAAGTTTGCAATCCAGCCAGAGAATTGAAAGAGAACAAATGGGGAGGTCTGAAAGATTTTTCCAAAGGATCTTATCTAGCCAAGCTCTTTCCCCAAAGCTCACAGCCCTGTGATTTTCCATTAACTGCAGAGATGTGGGTAAGTGATGTGGTCATATTTTGAATATTTTCTTTTTTCAAAAGCCTCCTACTCTTTTTCTTTTTGGATACTAGCTGGGTTTTTCTTTGTTTCTCCCCCAGGAACTCAAAGCCTTTGTTTTTAAAGATTTTCCTCTGGGGACTGATTGTTTTAATCAGAAGCTTGGAAACTATTAATGAAAAGGTCATCCTTCTCCTCCCAACCCTCCTGGGGACTCGGGAACTTGTGCAGCCCAGGGGGAGCTGCACCCTGGGCTTCTTCCCCCTTTGATCTCAGCAGGCCTTGCTTCCCACCTCACTCTGGACTCACTCGCCTGGTTGCCCAAGACTGAGGGTGTCCAGGACACAGGATTCCAGTGCTGGGGAAGTTCCAGGCCAACTGGACAGGTTGGTCACTCAAGAAGTCCATCATTGTACCTGGAGGTCTTTGAGCTGAGAGACCTAAGCCAGACACCAAAAGGGACATGCGCATGATCTCTCTTTCCTGGAGACTCTAAAAAGATGGATGGAGGAGACAGCCGCCAGGAGTAGAGCTCACCAGGGAGGGGGTTGGGAAGCGGGGAGGTGTAAGTTCAGGGTAGGAAGCTGCGTTACATAGGGTGACTCTGATGTCCAGCATGGACAATCGTAATGACACTGTGCCGTGTACTGAAATCTGCTCGGAGAGTGGATTTCAGGTGCTTCCCCCCAGAGCAAGGTGCCTGGTCAGGCACCTGAATACCAGCAGTCACCAAGGCTCAGGCCCCCTGTACACTGCAGTTTCTGCTGGTCCTTGTATGAGGACCACTCTAAGGCCACACAGGAAGTTCACAGAGAGCCCAAGGCTGGATTCCCAGGAGGCCACGGTGTCTCAGGAAGAGAAGTGGGAGGGTCCTCTCCTGCAGTTCTGGGAGCTGCTTCCCACAGCGCTGTTCATCGCACAAACACAGCGTCCACGGGGCTGCCGTGGCCTGGGGACCCATGTCCTACTGCCCCATGGTGAGGCTGAAGCCCAGGCCACTCTCACGGCTTCTCTGGTGGTGAAGTTTTCTTTTTTAATATGATTTTATTGGCGAATTTAGTCTCACATCTTAATGTAAATCATGTTGACAGTGACATACATGCACACAGCACTTGGTGGGCCCCCTCCTCTGGCTCCCTCCCCTTCCCCATACAGAGTTCTGAGATTGACATTGGTATTTTCACATAGGTACACAATGTCTATGGAAATGATTCCTTCATTGATCCTCCCTCCCCCCTTCCCCATACCCCCTCCCTGGCTCCACTGAGGTTTCTCCTCCATTATTTGGAGTCCCTCTGGTAGCCCGATTACTCCCTAGCTTCCGCATATGAGAGAAAACATATGACGTTCACTTTCTGTGAATGGCTAATCTCACTTAACATAATGTTCTCCAGGTCCATCCATTTTCCTGCAAATGACATAATTTGGTTCTTCTTTATTGCTGAGTAGAATTCCATTGTGTGTATATCCCATAATTTTGTAATCCATTCATCTGTTGATGGACACCTAGGTTGGTTCCATAATTTGGCTATTGTGAATTGTGCTACTATGAACATGGATATGTATATATTACTGTAATTCTCTGATTTAAGCACCCTTTGGGAAGATACCCAGGAGTGGTATAGCTGGATCATATGGTGGATGCATTCCCAGTTTTCTGAGGAATCTGCACACTGATCTCCATAGTAGTTGAATCCCACCAACATAAAGTTTTCTTTAATTCATTTATTCATTTAACAAATGTTGCTGAACATCTAAGCAGGTCTAGAAATTACTCTAGGGATGAGACACCCAAAGGTAAAACGCACAGACACAGCCTTCCCCACGGGACCCACTCTCAAACGCAAGGTGAAGGTTTTGCTGTCAGAGGTGTGGCAGAGTCCCGGAACGAGGAAGCAGGACCTGGGCCCCTGAGGGTGGGACGGATGGAGAAGAAATCTGACATATTTCAATATTGTCAGCTTATGGCTTCCCTGCCAAATACACTGGGGCAGAAATCTAAATTTAATGTCATTCTAAGTTTGAGGAACTTTTAATATACGTTTTAAATTGAGGCACAATATTGATTTAGAAAAATGCTCTGAGAATATTTATCTTTCGTTTGAAGAATGGCCGCCTTCTCCTTTCCCCGCAACCCCAGCTCTATCACTACTTGTTCTTATGTCTGTTCTTCACCTGAAGCTATTTCTAGATAAAAATGTCAAGGTACATCTTCTTTGTCAAGCTGGGTAAAAATAATCCTCAACTCAATTTTAATAAATTTTTGAAAATCTTGTAGGCCAATTAAAGAATTGCTTATTGACAGATTTCTAGGCTGGCTGACTTTTAAACTCTGAGTCAAACTGGGTTATGATATAAATAAACCTATTAATCGACCGTTATAGTTTTCTATTCTCAAACATATTTCACGGGCTGCAAGACATACACCTGATCGGTTCTAAAATGCGCATTGTCGGGAACTAAGAGAACAGCTGCATACTCATCGGTTGATTTTTCAGTCTTCATGTACCAGTGGTTCCAGGGTGGAAGATGCAGAATATCTGAGTTACTTGTTGTAATTTTAACTGTTGTTTGTTATTGTATTGGACAGGGTTCACTAGATTAACAGAATTCACAGAATGAGTATATTTGAAAAAGGGATTTATCATATGGGCTTACAGTTTGAAGCAATGTAGTCCCAAGTTCTGACTGCACGTGGAGAGTCAGAGGAACCAGTAGCTGGTCGAGCAATCTAAGAGCTGAAGTCTTAGGATCGGAGCAACCACTAATTCAGTCCCAGTCCAAGATGTGAAGATCAGGAAGCTCTTCAGAGAAACGATGGTGAAGTTTCAGTTCGAAGGGCTGGAGGTCGACGATCTCAGGCGAGAGCAGAAGATCAAGAAGCTCTTCAGAGAAACGGCAAAGTTGGAGGCCGACGATCTCAGGCGAGAGCAGATACGTTTCCTTCGGAAAGAGTGGTGCATCCCTATACGCGGCTTTCTCCTTCTTTTATCTAAGTTCTGCACCTATCAGAATCCTGCTGCCTACATTCAGGGCAGGGCTTTCTGTTTAATCTGCTGTTACACACCCAAAGTCACATGATCTTGGGTGTGTCATGATCAGGTCAAGTTGACAAACTAGATTGACTATCACAGTTATCTTAGTTTTTTTATACCTGATAAATATGTAGCCCGAACATCTTTACCTTAAATCAAAGAGGATACTCTGACCTGTAGACACTTGGGGAGCACATGACCTTGTAGGATGTTTCTGTTGGTTATTTTTCTCTGTCAATAATATCTAAGTTAGATGCGCCCCTGGGCCAGGACTTGCCTGAGACTGGGACTTAGAAGGAGGTGGACAAAGGCATCCTGGGAATGCGGACAGACGCAGCTGGACACCCAGGCTCTTAACCTCTTAAGCTACCAAATGCATTGCCAGTTCCCTAGAGGGAAACCTGTAAGCCTTTCAGCCGCTCAGGAGCCTGCGAGGCACAGCTGGACTTTGCCTTGTCCTACTTCACTCTAAACCAATCCTTATCACACCCTCTTCCCTGGCCCTGGGCTGTGTGTGTGTGTGTGTGTGTGTGTGTGTGTGTGTGTGTGTGTTATTTTTTTCTTGGTGCTGGGGATTGAACCCAGGGGCATTCTAACCTCTGAGATACACCCCAGCTCTTTAACAAAAAAACTATTTTTTTTTATTTTGAAACAGAGTCTCACTAAGTTGCTGAGGCTGGCCTCAAACTTTTTTGATCCTCCTATCTTAGCCTCCCAAGTACTGGGATTACAGGTGCATGCACCTTTTTTGGGGCGGTACTGAAGGTTGAACCCAGGGGCATTCTACCTCCAAGCTACATCCCCAGCCCTATTTAATTTTTTATTTTGAAACAGGGTCTCACTAAATTTGCTGAGGGATCTTGCTAGATGGCTGAGGCTGGCCTCAAACCTGCCCTCCTCCTGTCTCAGCCTCCCTAGTACTGGGATTATAGGTGCGCTCCACCACACCTGGCTCCATCTGTGCATCTGGACCTTTGGAGGACACTGGGAACCCACCACCACCACCCCGAGGCTGGGCCATGCACTGGAGGACAGAGACGGACCACCTCTAGGGAGAGCTTTCAAATCTGTCAGGTGTGTCCCCTCCCAGTCCTTGAAGACAGTCGAGCCATCTTACAACATCAACTCTGTACAGAGCTCACTGCACCGAGGGTGCATTCACATCTGACGCCCAGAGCTGCTGGGTCCCCGGGTTCCTTGGCTGTCCCACACAGCTTTCCTGATCCTCGCCCTCTTCCGGGCTGCGTCTGAGCTTCCGCCCACAGCTTTTGCCTGAGGAATCAGTCCCCAGGGGCAAGAGAGCCTCCTGTCCCCTCCTTTGCTAACGCAGCAAGGACAGAGTGGGCGAGTGAGTCAGACACAGGGACAAATTATCATCCATAGATCAATGCGCTCGCATCTGAGAATAACCAGAAGAAACATTAACTCGTTGTTTGTACTCTGCGAGTTTTGTGACTAATCAGTTCCCTACAATGTGTTTCAGCTAAAAAGTAATAACTCATCATTAGGATGCTGCCCCAGGGCATTAAGATACCATGGAAACAGCCAGGAACAAGAGGCAATCTTTCATTCCCCCCCCCCCAAGCTAGCATTTTATCCGAAATCCTAACAGGAAGAGTCAACATTTGGCTGGAAAAAGAAATGTGTGTACTGAGGTCCACATGGATGTGTTGGGTGTGTCTCAGTCCATGTCCTGTTGCTGTAACCGAATACCCGAGACCCGGTCATTTATACAGGACACAGATGCATCTGGCTCCCGGTTATCTTGGGCAGTCCAAGGGCACAGTGCCAGCCTCCATCCTGCTTCAGGTGAGACCCTCAGGAGGCATCATAACATAGCAGAGGGGGTCACCTGTGGAGACTGAGTGAGCTGGCTTCTAGAACAAAGGCACCCTGCTAGAACCCCTTACTCCACTAATCCTGAGTGGCAGGGCCCTGGGGACCCAGTCACATCCCTCTCAGCATTGCTGCATGGGGGACCCAGTTTCCACCGTGTGAACTTTGGGATATCCATGGTGGGGTGTGTACTGGGGACAGACAGTCCCTTACAAAGCCTGTGCCTCCGGCTCAGTTCTCCAGGCAAATCCCTGGTCTCCAGGCATCACCAGACACCTCCCCGAGTGCTCCACCAAATGATTAAGGCTGGCTCCCGGCCCAGGACGCTGACAGATGTAGGTTCCCGCTGCCTTAAAATGGAAAGGAATTCTGAAGACGCGGCCCCTCCCGGCCAGCCTCTGACCCGCTGGCTGGCAGCCAGAAGTGGAGGCCAGGGCAGAGGGCAGCTGCAGCCCGCAGCCGAGGCGCTGGGGCCTCTGTATGAGCAGGCAGGCTCCAGTGCAGCCCGGGGCAAGAGCAGAATGGAGGGGGAGGTGGGTGGCAGTCCCATGCAGAGAGCTGCCATGGATTAGGGGGCTCCTTCGAGGGGTTGCCATCTTGGTCCTTTGCTGATCAAGAGAGCGACAATTGGTTTTGCTACTCTATTTGGCAAAAGCCAAGCCCAAGAGGTCGAGGACATTGTAATGATAAACCGGTGGCGGGGTGGTACTCTCCCCCCTAGATATAAATGTTGCAGGGCGGCAATCTCTTTCTCTCAGCTCTTGCTTCCCAAGAGAAAGACTTCAAATGGGGCGCACGAAAAGCGGAACATACGAGGTTTATTTAAGCAAGTGGGGGTACAAAAGATTGTGATAAAGGAGTTACGTTAGAAAAAGAGGGGGGTTCTGGAACAGGTTGCGTTCTGGGGTGGGAAAATGCATAGAACAAAGGTTTAGGTTCCAAGACGTCAGGCAGGAGAAATGCAGGTCTGATCTACTTTTTAAGGAGACGCGTGCTCAGGGCTCTTTGAGTCATCTCTGTGGGCACTCTTGTGCGTTCGCTCTGATACTCGAGACCTGGCCACGCCCAGCAGTCGGCATGTGCTACAGGCAGAAACCAGCGTCGACTTTAGCACACAAAAATAATGCCCCTTACATCGCTGGCTTGTTGTGCTGCCAAAACACCAGGCAGCAACACAGGACGTTTAACTGTTACCGAGCGCCCTCCCTCCTCCTTCCTTTTCTTCTTATTTTGTACTTTAGAATACACCTAATGCGTCAATTGCCAGGTTTTTTTGATCACCGTGAACTCTTTAATTAAGAAAGTATATCAAACATGAAAAGACATTGGGTCAAAACAGCCATCTGTGCTTTCTGGGGAGGAAAAGGATTTTAATGGATGCAATTTGCAGTCATTTAAATATTTCATATTTGGTTGTTAACTCTGCAGGGAGAGAGGGCGCTCTGTGTCAACGGACCAGCAGAGAGGGGACGACTGGTCTTGAACTTTTCAGGAGCTGGGGTCTGATGTGGCCTGAGGTTTGGTGGGAGTTGTGTGGGTCAGGTAGACTCTGGGTCCTCAGAAGAAAGAGGACGAGAAAGCGATGTTTTCAATTGAAGCCTGACTGTTAGCAACCGCAAGAGGTGGAGCCGTGTTCATGTAAAAGCTGTTTCGCCCCGAGTACCATGTGAAGAATTGCTCAAATAAATGCTGGAGTTCGGCGCTTAGATTTCGCGCTGCCTACCATAGGAGACGTGGCGAATGCATTCAATCATCTGCTAATTAGACCGCCCCAGCTAGCAGGGATCGTGCCTGCTGAGCTAAGCATTTTCCCGTCCCCTTTCTTGTCTCCAGCTCACAATGGAGTCTGCGGTGCTTGGTGATTGCACCTGTCTCGAGTCTACCTTTGGGAAGTGGAAGAGAAAGGCAGACGAGGAATAAAGGTGACGTGAGTTGCTTTTACCTGTTGACATCCACTCGAGATGAAATGTTGTAAAACACGAACTCAGACAAGAAAAAGAAAGACTCTAGTTCAATAGTAGGAGGAACGTCCTGAGAGCTCAAGTGTCCTGTGTGTCACAAACAGTTCCAGAGAGACTGCGGAGTCCTCTGGGGAATCCTGACCAGTCCCTGTTCCCTCTACCTGCACTCAAAAGCTAAAGAACAGGAAAACGGGCAAGAAGACCAGAGGGAGAAGCTTCCAAAGACATTTTCAAAAAACCGCCATGCAGAAAAAAGTTTTTCAAGTCTGCAAAAGTTGCTTGATCCCCGTGCCACTTCTGTCTCTCTTCCCCATCGCCCCCTTCTCATTGCGAAGAGTGAATGCGAGCAGCAGCAGGAGCTGGGGCGCGCCAGAGCATCCCCCGAACACAGCTCTCAGAAGAGCGCAGGCGGGCGAGGACAGACACAGGGCGCCGCACTCTTCATCGAACCCCAGGCAGATACGCGCTTTTGCTTCTAGTTGTCCTCATCACTGGATTCTCAAAGGCGCTACTAGATATCTAGTTAGTTCTAACCATACCTAATCAGGACAGAGAGAGGGCACAATAAGCCATTGCTCTCAGCTTCTGCGGGGTCCCAATGGATGGGGACTCCGGTGCTGCCCGAGTGCGGCGCAGGCTCCGGAAACGATATTCTCAGCCCTTGTCCTCCCAGCCCAATGGCGGAGGCTGGCCTCCAAGTTCAATGGCAGAAACTGGCCTCCCAGCCCAATGGCAGAGGCTAGCCTCCAAGTTCAATGTCAGAAACTGGACTCCAGCCCAATGGCAGAGGCTGGCCTCCCAACCCAATGGCAGAGACTTCAGCAGAGGAATTGAGATAACTGTTTTAGCCTTTTCCCTCTTTCTGGGAGGAGACCATGGCCATGTCTCAAATGCACACAAGAAGGGAGCTTGCATTTTGGAAGGTAAGCTCCTCCAGCTTCCTGGGTCCCTGAGGGTCAAGAGCTCCCGGTATGGGAAGCCCGGGCTTTTCAATGAGACAACCACCCAAGGGCACTGCTGGCTCGTTCGAGCCCCTCTGCCAATCCCCACCCCACTTACCAGGGAAGTGATGGACTCTGGGAGACAGACCACCTGTGTAACGTGTCTTTAGTGCCATAGATGATCTGATAGGAGGTTCGTCCATATCTATTGGTACATCTGATTTCCTTTGACGAATGCCTGAAGCTGTAGTTTACTTAGGTTTTTTTTTTTTTAATGTGGTACTAGGGATTGAGCCCAGGGGCATTCTACCTCCGAGCTACAACCCCAGCCCTATTTTATTTTTATTTTGAAACAGGGTTTCGCTAGGTTGATGAAAGTCTCACTACTTGCTGAGGCTGTCCTCGAACCTGAGAACCTCCAATGGCAGGTGAATTATCTTTATGCCTGCAACCCTGCAAGAGGCTTGAGAGTGTTTCTCCTCTTCCTGCCACCCTGCAGGGGTCATGAAGCAGTAATTGCAGGGGTCAGACCCCTTCCTCACCCCGCACCTTGGTCCTCATGGGAAGGGAAGGGCAGTTTCCAACTGATCTTTTCCTTCACCTTCTGTCTGGGCTCCATGATCCAGCAGAATCCAGTTTCCATTCCCCCCATGTAGCATGTTCTTGTACCCCTGATCATCACAGAGGAGACCCTGTTCGGACAAACGCTGGGACAGGCTCTGGCGCTGCCTGCCTGGGACCGTGCAGGCCTCGGGAAATAGGTTTATGAATCTTATAACACCCATGAAACATTGACTGTCGGAGGAAGAGCATTACAGAGGTGGTTAAACCAGACCCCTCGTTCCCTCGAGGACCATTTTTATAGCTATTAATCTCCACATCAGGCACAATTTACAGCCCTAATAGCTGTCTCTTTGCCAGTAGACACATATATAAATAAAACCAATATAAAAGACAGGCAATTCCGACACGGGATTGAAGCAAGGGATTCCCAGGCACACCCAGGATCCAGAGCGCAGACGACTCCTTTCGTCTCTCAAAAACGATGATCTGCAGTGTAAATTTTACTTCACTAAATTCTGCCAAGAGTTTTGAACCCAGCAATGACAAATTCCCCATAGCCACAGTAGCTGGTTCTGCAATAAAGAGAAAACGCATCGCCTTGGAACACAACAAGGAACATCTGAGCATCCCTTTCGACGCCGGGAGGAGGCCACGCCCGCCTCCCTTCTCCGGGGGCCTGGGGCTGTTCATGTACTGCTGCTAAATAAAACATAAAATGTTATAGTGTGTGTTTTCTAGCATCACTGGTTCCCCCACATAAAAGTTTATTGATACCTTCAGGGACTCAAATAAATGTTGCAAATTCTCACATTCCAGGGCCCCTGCTGAAAATCAGTTTATTTGTTAAGTTCTTACATTTTGCCATATTTGTTTATTGGATCATAGACTCTCATTTTTCTATTTGGGAGCACAAAAATAATTTCACAACCAGCCTGCAAGCCTGGTTATACTGAGACCGTCTTTTTTGAGGGGCGGCGGTTACTGGGGATCAAACCCAGGGGCATTCTACCTCCAAGCTACACCCCTAGCCATTTTTTATTTATTTTTTATTTTATTTACTTATTTTTATTTTTGAAATAGGATCTCACTAGATTGCTGAGTCTCCCTATGTTGCTGAGTATGTCCTCGAACCTGTGATCCTCCTGTCTCAGCCTCCCAAGTACTGGGATTTCAGGCATGTACCACTACGCCTGGCACCATCATTTCTAACAATAGGATGTGGTGATGCCTAGCATGGGCTTACAAATAGCGATTCTTCGATAATAGTTTGTCGGAGGGAAGAAAGACACAGGAGGGACCACGGGCAGGATGGGACACACATGGTTCTAGAGAACTGGATGCAGGGGTCGGCTCTCCCCAGCCGATCTTTCTGTTCTTTGACTCCAGGTGTGCTGCCCCAAGCCACAGCCCCCAGAGGCTGAGTGGGCTCGTGCTGACACTTCGAGCACAGGCCGTGCACGAGCTGGTGTGCAGTTCGCAGCACTAAGGCTCTGAGCAACAGGATCTTTCCTGGTCCCAGGACCCTGTTGTCTGCGGCAGCACAGACTAGAGCTGGATGTAGATGTTTAGGCGCACCAGCCCAAGTGCCCAGCGCCCTCTCTCCTCTTGCCTTTGGGCGCAGCGGAGACCTGGCCTCCTGTTTCCCTGCGAGATCCCTCCCTCCCCAGAGTCCCATATTGCTCTCTCGCTAAGGGATCCAGTCCATCAACAGATTTCATAAAGCTAGGCGTTGCTCTCTTGGTACCCACAGACTATCAAGAGGGCGAACGGTGTGACTTTGAGAAAGTTTCTTCCCCTCTCTGGGCTGTTTTCTTTACAGGTGGGGATTGAGAAACGTTGGAGGAGTTTCACAGGGCTGAAGTGGATGACGTGGGTTGAGTGCCCATACTTGGGAAGTGGGGGTACAGGAGGATTGAAGGTATGAAGCCAGCCTCAGCAACTCAGCAAGGTCCTCAGCAACTTAGATCCTGTTTCAAAATAAAAAGTAAAATAAAATCAAGGGCTGGGGGTGTGTGGCTTAAAGGTGGAATGCCCCTCAGTTCAATTCCCAGTACCACAAAAAAAAAAAAAGAAAAAAGCACATTATTTCTGAGAGGTTTGCTTTTAAAAATACACACATATACCTGGAGTCAAAATCAGAGGGAAAAAAACCCACTCTTTTCTGCCTTTAACTAAAATAAAATGTGTCCCTCGTAGCTGTGAGGATTGTAGACACAAGAATTAAAATTGTGTCCCCAGTCCACGTGGGAATGGGTAGCAGGCAGACGTTCCTCAGGAGAACTCACTTTCCCTCCACGGTGTGCGGACCCACGGGCACGTCCACCATCATGCCGGGCTGGTCTCTCCTCCAGGAGTCTCATTCATGTCATTAAGAAAAAATATCAATGTTGGCATGATAAAATTCTCCCTTTCATTACTTGTCTTTAAGCATTGTAATTATAAATACACAGACGTGAGCTTCCGATGCGACAGCCACACCATATGTAGTTACTTCAATTGAAATTAAGCCGTTAATTGTTAATTAATGAGTTAAGGCTGGGTACTAGCAAGAATCAAGATTCTCCGTCCCACAAAGCTCCTCTTCAGGTCTCAGCATTCACCTGGTTCGGGTATTACTGTCCCAGGGCGGTAATCTCTCCTAGACAGAAGTATTATAGGGCAGTGATCTCTCTTTCTTGGTCCTTGCTTCCCGAGAGAAAGATTTCAAATGGAAACCCAAGGGGAATCTAAAAAGTTGGTTTAGGGAAGTGGGGATACAGTTAAAGAGAAGGCCGTAATAAAGGGTTATGTTCCAGAGAAAGATTCTGGAACGATCCGCTTCCGGCGTGGAGTCTTCCACGTGGCGAGTTGTATTCAGCTTGGAGACCCTCCTCCCTCATGCATATGCATTCGGGGAAGTCGCTCTCTCTTCAGGCTACAGCTTTGTGTGTCTGGTGGTCTTTATCCTGTGGGAGACTTTCTCCCTGGGAGTCTAAGTCCAACCCTGGGTATTGGAGAACGTCTCTAAACAGCAATCGTAATTCTTTATCTCTTCTCATGAGGTCCGGTCCAATCCTGCCCCGTTTCTTTTCCTGCCCTGCCTATCTCTAATGGGCTACCTAACGCTACCAGGTTGGATGGTGTGGAGAGAGAACATTTACATCACTGCAGAAAACACTGCTGTCCTGGTAAGGCTGCCCTGGGCGTCCCACAGCGCCAGTGGATGGAGGTTTTTAAAAGCATAAAATGAGCCAGGTGTGGTGGTGCACACCTGTAATCCCCGTGCTCGGGAGGCTGAGACAGGAGGATCGCAGGTTCGTGGCCAACCTTAGCAACTTATCGAGGCCCTCTGCAACTTAGTGAGACCCATTGTTTCAAAAATAAAAAATAAAAAATAAAATAGGGCTGGGGGTGTAGCTCAGAGGCAGAATGCCCTTGGGTTCAATCCCCAGTACCACCACTACCAAAAAAAAAAAAAGCATAAAATGTAAGGTAAGTGTGCTTCCAAGTTTCTTGTCTTGTGCATTTCTAGAGTTACGTTTTGTTAGAAAGACAGGTAAGTAAACAGAAGGAAATGCACTTTGGAGCTGAGCAGCCCTGGGTTTATATCCACTTACTATCTACAGACCAGGTGAACTGGTTAATGTCTAAGCCTCAGTTTCCTCGTCTCTAAAATGAGAGAATAGCATTTACCTTGCAAGGGCTACACGAGGATTCAATAAGTTCATGCCTCTAAAAGGTGGTGAGTGCTTAGTAGAGACGTTATGATCACTGTTCTTGTTTTCTTTAAAATAAAAAGAGTTTTCTCTCCCCAAGCACATTTTCATGCAATTTCGAGCTTGCCAAGTTAAGATTCCCCCACCCTTTTTTTTTTGGATACAGCTGTTAATTATCACATTTGCACACGTCTGAAATAATGTCTAAGTTATTGTTTTGACAGTGGCCCATGAGTCGATTTTCTTTCTCATCCTCCTCTTTTGGGTTCAGCTTCTAAGATACTTGAAAGGAATCAGAAGGAAGGGGAAACTAAACGGAGATGTTAGCATTTAATACGGGAGACAGGAGAGCTACGAATCTGGACGAGCGCCCATCCCTATTACAGTTAAGAGGCTGAGCTCTCTCTCCCAGGTCCTTGAGGATTATTGACAGAAGAGGCTTTTAGATGGATGCTTTAAACATCAGAAGGAGCCTCCTCCAAAACGCGTTGGCCCAGGAGCACCAATTAGTCCCACATTTGATCTGCAGCAGAACCAGGCGTGTGCAGTTGACGAGCCGCGCAGAGGCGGGACAGCTCTCCTCTGATCTGCCTCCTGGGACTGGAGACGGCAGGGGCACGGTTCCTTAACGTGAGCACCATCAGGGAAGAGACGAAAGGGAGGTTCCCTGGCGCTGCCTGTAGGACACAAGCCGGGGATTTCAAGGCCATGATTTAAAGAACCAAACAAAATTCTCTCCGGATACCAAGGAAGCCTAGAAATCGCCAGGCCTGGCTCTCCTTTCACCAAACAGCAAATGCAGAGCCCGCTCCTGCTTGCAAGGCCATTCCGGTCATTCTTCCCGTGCTGTATTTATTTTTAATCTATCCATCTGGGTTTACCCAGTGTCCCGCGGCCCGAGTTTTAAACTAAGAAATCGACCCCTGGAGTTCTCCACCCCACGACTGTGCCGTCCCACCCCGGACACTGCAGAGAGAAAGAACATGTGCGGTCACCAAAGACTTGATCTTTTATCTTAAAGATTATATGGGCAGGTGGGTAAATTGATGACAGATCTGAAAAATGATATCTATATGCACGTGTGTGTGTGTGTGTGTGTGTGTGTGAGAGTGTGTGTGTGTGTGTGTGTGTGTGTGTGTGTGTGTGTGTGTGTTTCTGGTCAGTGGACAGAGCTGCTTTTAGTTCTCATGTTCAATGATTGCATTTCAGAGCACAGATTCCCAAAGTTCCTGATACCACCCTTGGGGATGAGGTTTCTGGAGCATTCCAGGGGGGCAGTAGCAGCCCTGGATGCAGTTGGGGGACATTGATTAAAAATAATGGGGCAGTGGAAATGCCCAGAGGGGGGATACTCAGTATTATTTTTTTCTGAAAAGGGGGTGGTAAACTGATAAGCTTGGGAATCTCTGTTTCAGAGGAGCGAAGCCTGTGTTTGGGTTTTCAGGTGGAGACTGCAGTCATCCCCTCTCCAAAGCTTTGTCCCTGGAGCCAGGGGACCCCGGGACCCTCCCCACCACGAAAGCGGCTCCCACCAAACCCAACCTGCACAGAAGCTGCTGAGCCTGGCGCAGGCACTGCAGTGGTGTATGTAAACAAACCACGCCCCGTGCACAGATGTGTGACAGCTTGGGAGAAGAGCCTGCCTCCCAGCCCCCTGCCGGGCTCCATCTCAGAACCAAGTTTTCATTTCAAAGACAAAGCGCAATTAGCTTTTCATCTGTGAACCTTATGGCATCCACAGCCACCCAGATTTTCAAGGTTTGATTTCAAGGGCGGCAGAAGAGCCCAGCAGGATGCTCACTGCCCAGGGATGCCTTTCTCCCCTGGGGAGGTCACGGTGTGGCCCTTCGGATGCTGGGCAGGCAGGCCCCACCCCCAGGATACATTCTTGAGCTGCACCAGGCCCCAGGCTCAGAGCAGAAGCCCCTCTGTACAGGGACCCAGCAAGGAAGCCGAGCCTGCAAAACTGCACATGGGGGCAGAAACGGATGATCACTCGGACTGGAATTCACGCCACTAGGAAATCACTTGAGCCTAAAAGAAAATTCAAATGGAGACTGGGATGCTAAACATGTTTTGTTTTGTTTTGTTTTGTTTTGTTTTGTTTTGTTTTGTTTTGTTTTGTTGGCAGCACTGGGGATTGAACCCAGGGGCATTCAACCTCTGGGCTACACCCCCAGCCCTATTTTTTATTCTTTATTTTGAAACAGGGTCTCACTGAGTTGCAGAAGGCCTCACTAAGGAACTGAGGCTAGCTAGCTGCGAATCCAGAATCCTCCAGTCTTAGCCTCCCAAGTAGTGGGATTACAAGCATGCACCACCACACCCGGCTTAAACATGGATTTTAAAAGGAAAAACCCAACCAGGGACCAAGAGTAAGAAATGACAGGCACAAAGCCCTGGAGAAGCTGTGTCAAACAGGAGAGTAGAAATTTGGATTCATAAAACTGGGAATGGTGGTACCCAGCTCAGAATGTTACAGGGTCGACTGGTCAATAGAATGGGCTACAGAGGGTCAAAGACAAGCAACACTCTACGTAGAATGCTTACAGCCCCCTCTTACCTCCCCAGGCCTCTCCCACAGTCTCCCTGGTGGGATTCACGTCTGTGCACCTCAGGGTGACCGCACAGCCCCAGACCATGCCTGCTGCCGTGTCCTGTGTCTTTGCCAACTCTGCCCCGCCCTCCTCACCTGCCAAACACCCATCCTTCTCATCTGAATACAGACTTTGCAGAATTATAAACCCTAGGGCAGCTCACTGGAGAGAGACCCGAACTGTTACAGGTTTTCACAACGTGGCACTAAGCAGAGACCCTGGAGCTCCTTCCGAGTTCGTTTGCTTGGTTTTCCTCTAAGATGCCAGGCTCTGGGCCCCCGTCACAGACCTGGCCCAAAAGCTGATGAGTTCAAGGAAAACCTGGCACACAGAAGTGTGTTGGAAACCTTTCCCAGGCGAGCCGGCCAGTTTCGATCCACACATAAATTTATTTTTGCTGCCACTCAGTACGCGTGCTGACTGTGTCGTGTCTGGCAGGGGCAGGTGAGTGAGTGGGACTTGCAGAAAGAAAGGAGTGGATGGAGAAGCACTGTTGGGAGAGAGAGGGAGGAGTCCAAGGAGGGCCAGGGCCATAGCCAGGACACCATGCAGCCGTGGGAGATGGTGCACCCTCCAGGCTGTGCGAGGTTGTGGCCAGGGTGTCTTAAGGCGCTGATCTTAACCACCATCCACTGGGTCCCCGTTGCTTGTAGCTTGTGATCCCGTTAAGGGGGTGTGATAGTCAGCTTTCCATTGCTGTGACATAATGCCTGAGAAAATCAACTTACAAGGAGGAGAGGCTGTTTGGGCTCATGGTCTCATCCATGAGGTCTCAATCCATGGGCACTTGGCTCCATCGCTTTGGGTCTGTGGGGAGGCAGAACATCATGGCGGGAGCGTGGGGTGAGACAAAGCTGCTCATCTCGTGAAGGCCAGAGAGAGCGAGGAAGGGCCAGGTCCCCACATCCCCAGTGACCCACTTCCTCCACAGGCCCCACCTCTTAAGGGCTCCACCGTCGCCCAGCAGCGCCACCAGCTGGGACCCAGCCTCCAGCACATGGCCTCTGGGGACACTTAAAATCCAAACCACAGTGGGGACCCACACTTTTAATATTGAAAAGTGGACTAAGAACATAAAACAGCCAAGGACCAATGTTTGGGGCATCATAGCAACACTGTAGATATACAATGTGCGTGCGTGCGTGCGTGTGTGCGTGGTACTGGGGATTGGACCCAGGGGCATCCTATCTCTGAGCTACATTCCCAGCTCTATTTTATTTTATTTAAATTTTGAAACAGAGTCTCACTAGGTTACCGTCACTGCTGGCACCTGGGATCCTCCTGTCTCAGCCTCCAGAGTACTGTAGATGTACATTCACAATTTGCTGTTTGCACACGGGCAGGTGCATAATCTGCCGGAGGTCCCATGTTAGGATGTACTTGGTCTTAAACTGATGTCTTGTTCCCCGGCCAGGGATCCTGGCACAGTACAAGGAGGGGGTCCTGCTTCACCAGGGCTGACTCAAGGCAGCCAGCGCTGGCGCCGGGGAGTAGATGGCGCAGCTGCCCGCTCCCACCTGTCTCTCAAGCTCCTGTACTCAAGGTCAGCCACAGGCTGGTGCCACCTTTGTGACCTCTGCCACCTGGCATCACACCTTCCTGTCAACGTCCTCTCTTCTGCCTGGGAGGCCATGCCTGCTGCCACTGCCTGGCAGGAGTGGAGTGGCAGAGGGCGGGCTTCGAGGTCCTGGGTGCAGGCTTCCAGGGATGGCCTAGTCCTCCTGGACGCCAGTCCACCCAGCCATTGACTGAAGTTCCCACACCCTCTATCGTTGATGAAGCGGGCGGGCTCCTGATGCCTGGAGAGGGAAAGTCCGGGGTTCTAGGCCCCTCTGGGGTGGGTGCGCTCTAGAAATCCTGTCACCTGAGCCTCGTGTAGGTTTGCTAACAGCCCCCTGGTTGTATGGTTGGGGAGTCAGGAAGGGAGGTTTAGGGCCACTGTGGGCAAAAAGAGAAGAGGTCTGTGCCACTATGGAACTGAATAGATGCACAGATAGATCTGAAGTCCATCCTTGTAGGGTGACTTGGGGCAACTCTCTTGACCTTTCTGTGTCTCGTTTTCTTCATCTATAAAAGGGGGGAACTTTGCGGGATTATTGTGCGGGCTCTACCCTCCTGTCACACAGCCACTGGACTCATTCCGTCCCTTGGAAGAAGCCCAGACCTGGGTTAGAGCAGCCTGGCTTCAGCTCCCTGCAGCCGCAGCTCAGCGTCCCGAGGCACAGGGAGAGCTGAGCAGAGATCACTGCGCTGCCAGGGGCCGATGTGGTCTGGCTGCCCTGCTCAGTCCCGTGCGATGCCCTGGGGGAATCATGGCAGGAGGCAAAGCCTGGGGTCAGCCCGTCTTGATTTCCACCTCTGGTCTCCTTCCTGCTGACGGTGTGGCTTGGACAGGACTTTGGCCTCCCTAAGCCCATTTCTCCATCCAAAGCGAGGGATCGTTTGACTCTGGACGGGTTGCTGACAAGTTGAAATAGCATAGAAGTGCGCTCAGGGTGGACAGTCCACTGCAATTTCCCGGAAGCTCAGCCACACCGCGCTCCCTCCTAACCTGCCCCGGGTCTCCCCTGTTGCTGCCGGAGAAGGCCAGGCGAGGCCCAATTGCCTCTCCAGAGTACTGAGAAATCGATCGCCTCACCTGGAGTGAGTTAGACCCACAGTGAGGATTTTGCTCTGGGCGCACATTAGTTTTGTTCTTATTTTCTGACGGCGGCCAAGAAATCCTAGTGGAAGAGGACGATGCTGTTCTTCATCCTGGTGTCGCATCGCGCGTGGATTAGTGACTTGTTGGGGAAGATGTGGCAGCCGTCTGGAGTAAGCCGCTCAGCACCTGGAGTCATCTGAGCATCTGAGACATGGAGAATCTTAGTGATGTTCACACCTCCACGTCCCAGCAGGTAGCTCTTCCAAGGACAGGCGTAGGGAAAACGTCAGAATCTCAGGCGCAGGGGAGCTGGTGGGGTTTGACAAAGCGTATCTGCTCTCCACAGGTGGAAAATTCTGTTCAGAATCGTTGTCTACTGTGGATATGTGGGAAACCGTGAGAGAGTATTCTTTTGTTTTTTTTTTGGGGGGGGAGACACAGCTAAAAACAAAGTTTTCAAAGTAGCATTGAGAGCACATTGCCGTATGTTTACGTTACTCACTGGAGGGTTTGATCTCCATGAGCTGAATTTGGCATAAAATTAACACAATGGTTCTTCACAAAGCCCTTAAGTTAAGCAATGCAGCTTACTCTCTGCTCTAAATGAGAGTTGCAGGTGCTGAGCATAAAATTAGGGCATTCGCAAAGCCAAGGTTGACAAAATGACAAGGGCCTCCGAAGGATATCTGAGGCTGCCTCTTAAATTAAAATCGCCTGGATTTTTTGACAACTCCCGGTAGACTTTGACATATCCCCGAAGGGGGTGAGTGGCTGTCATCTCTGAGACTCTAATGATGCCCAAACTTGCTTTAAAGTCTCCAGAGAGAAGAGTAGGATAAACATCTCCTTTCAGAAGGACGATCCCCTGAGGTAGGCGAAAAGAAGGGGTGCTCCGACGACTGTCACCTACAGTTTCTCTGACTCAATTACAGCCTGGTTGGGAACCAACTTGTGACTGACAGCCCCCAGCAAGGCCAGGACTCACGTCCCAACTGTACCACAGAGCGGGGAACTGTGGGTGATGGCAGCGTCACCCACATTTCCAGCAACAGAGTTTCTTGAGGTTTGTCAACTTCAGATACGAATGCGGAATAGTTCTTTGGTGTCAGCAGGATTTCACGAGTGATTAATAGTCTACAGGTCAACCCTCTGGGTATAGACAGGCTCATGAGAATATTTCCACTGTTGTCTGTTTACCGTGTGTGATGTATCACACACACGCACGCACGCATGTGCACACACACACTCACCCCTCTTAATGAAATGTATATTTTTGCACCTACAAAATATTTCTTTCTAGTATTTTGAAAAAGTACCTAAATAGATTTCATGTTACTAAACACATGTGTAGATCCTTGAAACTAACTTCAATTGCTTTGGTTTTGTTTGTTTGTTGTTTGTTTTGTGGTACTGGGGATTGAACCCAGGGACCTTCTACCTCCAAGCTACACCCCCAGCCCTATTTTATTTTTTATTTTGAAACCAGGTCTCACTGCGTTGCTGAGAGTCTCACTAAGTTGCTGAGGTTAGGCTCAAACCTGCGATCCTCCTGTCTCAGCCTCCCAAGTACTAGAATTACCGGTGCACACCATTGCACCTGCCTGGCATTCCTTCACTTTTCTTTCTAGAAACTGGACTAATATTTGACAGGCTGTCTCCTAGCCTTCAGCAAAGGTCACTGTCTACCACCTCAGGCCATGTCCAGCCCATGGCTTGTTCTCAAGGGGCCCGTGTACATTTTCAAATGGTTAAAGAGAAATCAAAGAAAAGCAATAGTTCACAACAATTGAAAATTGTATGAAATTCAAATTTTGGATTCTACTAATAAAGTTTTATTGGCACGCCATCACACAGCTTGTTTACAAATTCTCTTCGGCTGCTTTCTGGATAAACGGGCAAAGTTGGGTAATTGCAACAGAGGTCACTGGAGTACAGAAAGTTTAACAATATTTACTGTCTGGCAAGAAGGCTTGCCAGCCCCTGGCCTCCAGCACTTCTTTTTGCTCTTCTTGGTGAATGATCCTGGAGGCTGCAGGCCCAGTGAGCCCCTCTGTGCAGCTCTGTACCCCTCGAGACCATTCTCCCAGGACGGAGACCCAAGAAACTGGCAACTCACTGTACCCGAATCCCTAGGGGTGCATGCACCTGCGACCAGTACATGGATACGTGGACAGTTCTCATCAACATGGAAGATTCTGGGCCCGCTGCTCAGGCTCACCTAAGATGGGCGCCGGGAATCTCTGGCCAGGGGAACCAGGAGCAGAGGACTCATTAGCTACTCATCCTGAGGTTTGGGAGCGGATTTCCATTAGCCTCCAGGTTCGCTTCTCAGATCTCTGCGTGAATCACACTGCTGACAGCAGAGTCGCAGCATTTCATTTCAGCAGGAGCCCCGCCTCGCCCAAGCCTCTCCTCAGCCTGCTTAATTGCCCCCGCCCCTGGCAAGTGCCCCGGCCTGCCCCCACCCCCACGCACTTTATGAAGTCCAAGTTGAACTGAGAGCCCGCTCACATTCTTGATGTAGTGTTGGCTGCAGAAAAAAAAAAATATATGTGAAAAAGAAAAGACCCTCTCTAGCCTGCTGAAAGATATTAGCTCCCTTTCTAAAGACCCGAATTATTGAGACCTTACGGCCTGCAGGGGAAGCCAGATGAGCTGATAGCAATACTGTGCTTTGAGAAGAATCCCACCGCGAGCTGTGGCTTTATTAAATTCCCTGCTTAACTTTGATGCATAAAGCTTTCCGGCCACAGGCCTGGAGTCTGGGCTCTAGGAACCAACTTAAGATGGATTTGTTTCATGGAGTTGGAGTTTAGCAGCCTCTTCTAATGGGCTGCCTCATTGTGAACGTCTTCCTTCATGGTTCACAAACCCGTCACGCAGTCCTGACAACCATGCAGCCGCCGAGTCGCCCATGTAACCATCTCTCCGCTAGCCATGAGGGCGGCGCCATGACATCCGAGGACCGCTGTGGAGCCCACAGCAGAGGCAGCAGCGCTTGTGCGCGACAGGGTTCAGGTATCGAAGGTGTGGCGACATCCAGGCATTGCCTGCGCCTCCTACCCTGACGGGTCAAGAACCAGAAACTTGACCAATGTCTTGGAGAAATAGCAAATATGATCAAGGCGCTTAGCAAGAATGGCTACTTTTCTGCCCATGTCATGGGCGATCCCATCTCAGAGGAGGTGGACCCAGAACTGAGCTGAAACTGAGCATGATGCTGTGGTGTATGATGGGAAGTGAGAGAGGTCACGGAGCCTTATGAGGATGTGTGCCAACCAGAGCTGGCAGAAAGACGACAAGGGGATCAGCTATAGTGGATCAAGGCACCATGATAGCTAGGGGCAACCGGAGAGTGTCCGCCACTGGCCAGGCGCTACCCAGGAGCCCCATGCATACTTCATTGATTTAATTCTCAAGGCAGCCCTACGAGGAATGTGCAACTCATACCTCCCTTTTCAGATAGGGAAACCGAGGCCAGAGGTCCGCAGGTGATGGGTAGGAAGGCTGGGGTTTGCCCTTCTGGGTTCTGCACCCCTCAGAGCCAGAGGGCAGGGGCACGAGGAGGCGCTGAGAGGGGACAGTGGAACAGAATCCAGCTGTCACATGAGGTCACCGCAGGCTGGGAGAATGGAAGCAGCTGAGAGCTTCAACTGCTTAGTCACCTGGAGAGAGCCAGGTGGACGCAGGAAGGGGAAGGAGAGACATACAAGGTACACAGCTTCCTGCCCGCCACTCAC
This sequence comes from Glis glis, assembly GCA_004027185.1. Lineage (NCBI taxonomy): Eukaryota > Metazoa > Chordata > Mammalia > Rodentia > Gliridae > Glis > Glis glis. The sequence goes on from PVJS01000023.1 coordinate 226,020, forward strand.
CCCGCCTCCTCCCCTCCCTGGAGGATCGTTCTGTGGACCTGGCGTCCCCAGCATGGCCCCGAGGAGTGCCTGCACCTGTTTTGTACCTGAAAAGAGCTTTAAGACAAAGACTGAGCTGCCGTCCTCTTTCAGGCTGAGACACCACCATACTGTGTTACAAGGAAGCATGGCGCAGGGTTTAAAGATGCACACAGTCCCCTTCGCAGAGAGAGCTCACATGGCCGGTGCCTGCTCCTGCTAATCCCAGAACCATTGGATCAGCTCCCGTGGCCCGAGTCCACGCCACCTAGAGCCCACAGGGCACGCAGCCCGGGCCGGATGGGTCGGAGTGAATGGAGGTTGGGTCCCATCCGGGCCCCACCTGTGGTGTTGCCATTTGGTGTGTGTTCTGTGTTCTGGGCGAGTCCATATTTTATGAATGACACCGTCCAAGATTTGCTGGCGACCCCGTGGTCTCCTGCCTCCCGACATCCTGATGTACTTTGGGGAAGAGGCTCCACATACGGACAGGTCCAAATGTTCCTGGCTCCCTCCACCGCTCCATGCCGGGCCAAGCCAGACGGGCACCACCTCTGACCTCGCAGAAGCAGGATGGCCAGTGCCCCTCAGCTCCTGGGGGAGTGTACAAGGCCCCGCTCGGCCACAGCTGGGCTGCTCTGGCACACTACCGGGCCAGGGAGCAGGGTGCCCCTCTCCACTTGCAGGATTCCAAACGCTAAAGGTGCTTCCGCTTCCTTCGACCACACCCTTTCCCCTCGCTTGGTGACTCGGGCAGATCTCGGTATGAAATCTGCCAGCCCCGGGGTCACCGGCGAATCTTGAAAGGTGTCATTCATAAAATATGGAATCACTAAGGACACAGAACACACACCAATTTCATAATGACGTCTGCCCGTGTTCAGTCTCCAGTCCAGCCCCACAATGGCTTCACAGCAGGGTAAGGATGGATTCCTTGATGCCGCCCACCCGCATACACTGTCATAGGGCAGTCCAGGGGTTCGTGAGCGAGAGGTCTGCTCTCCCTTCATCCTCCCAGGCTCCCGAATTCTTCCTCCCCTCCCTGTCTCCAGAATTCATTGAGGAAGGAAGAATTTGGAAGAGGACAGCGTCCCCTACAATCCTGCTGCCGCCCCCTCTCCAGCCAAGACCGCTCGCAGGAGCGGCAGGTGCAGAGCTGTCTGGCTCACTTCCAAGCCCTCGGCTCCTGTAGCCTTGTCCGCAGCCCAGGCCCCTGGGGTCCTCCTCCCCATGCAGCCTTCTCAGAAGGGACATGACCACCTCTGTAGCGTCCTGTGGGGAAAGGCAGGTGGGAGTGGGTTTTGCTTCCATTTCCCTGCTTTGTCTGGATTCTGCCTATGAACACATAGCATGGAACTGGGACCCAGTAACAGTGGTGGTGTCTGTCTTCATGGTGCGTGTGTCTTTAAGGTCTGTGAGGGCAACAGGCCAGTGTCCCTGCTGCCCGGGACTGTTTACTCCAGAGGTGGAGGAAGATCCCCAACCATGGCCTTCAGGTCAGGCCACCGCTAGTCCAAACCAAGATGTATCCATGGTTCAACACCTTCCTGGGAGAACAGACCAGAAGCCGTGTGCATGCACCAGCTCCCAGACAGCAAGGGAGCAGACAGCACCTGTGCGGAAGAGCCAACCATCTACCGAAATAATGAAGGGTCCGAAGCCTCAGAATCCCTCCAGGAAGGAAAACATAAAGATTCTTGACACTCCTGCGTGATGCGGGGGAGTGACTCCATGTAGATTTTCTGGCAAGGAGACCCAGGCTGAGGCTCACAGGAGAGACAGAACTGCGATCAGAATAAAAAAAATCACGTGCAGCCCCGCAAGGCGGCTGTCATGACACGGCTGGCAGCGAGGGCAGGGGGAACAGAAGGGCTTTTTTTTTACGAATGCATCAGGGAAAACAGATACGGAAGTAAAAACAGGCCCACTAATAAATCAGGCCGGGTGTAGAATTGACGCTAGGCCTGAAATGGCCCAGATATTGAACTCATTCTTCAAACCCTGCTCTATTGTCACTAGCAATAGAGGTGAAGAGCGACGGAGTCGCGGGGACCTTTTGTGAACACCCAGCCGCAGAAACAGCGTGGGGACCCAGCACCTTGACCTGCGTCCTGAGCGCCGCGGGCCTGCTGCCCGGCGCTGCGGGTGACCGGCATCGACCTCAGGTCAGCACACGGCCCAGAGGCCACGCTGCCCCCGCGGCTGCTGCAGATGACCAGAGTTAGCAAAGTGCCACAGAAGACACCCAGAATTCTTGGCAGAGACACTAACAGGAGTGGAAAGGAGAGAACAGAAGCAAGGGTGGCCCGCTCACCGGGACTGGCGGGAGCCGGGGAGGAGGGCGACCATGTGCACACTCGGGCGTGAGGATGATCAGTCGCCCAAACAGATGTCGTGCTTATTTGAGTCAAGGTGTGTGTGTGTGTGTGTGTGTGTGTGTGTGTGTGTGTGTTACTGGGGATTGAACCCAGGGGCATTCTGCTTCCAAGCTACACTTCCAGCCCTTTTTATTTTTCATTTTATTTTCTAATTTATTATTTTTTCATTTTTTGTGGTACTGGGGATTGAACTCAGGGGCGGTCTACCTCTAAGCTACACCCCCAACCCTATTTTTATTTTTTATTTTGAAACAGGGTCTCGCTAGGTTGGTGAGAGTCTCACTATTTATTGAGGCTGGCCTTGAACCTGTGATCCTCCTGTCTCAGCTTCCCAAGTACTGGGATTACAGGTGTGTGCCATCACACCCGGCTTATTTTTCGTTTCGAAACAGGGTCTCGGTAGGTTGCTGAGAGTCTTGTTAAGTTGCTGAAGCTGTCCTCGAACCTGCGATCCTCCTGTCTCAGCCTCCCAAGCACTTGGGATTTACAGGTGTGTGACACCATGCCCAGCTGTGTTTTAAAAAGTGGTCTCATCTCCCCCCTCGCCCTCCCTAAATGCCAAACTCGTAAACAAAAGTGCAGTTAACTGGGTCCGTTTGCATTTTTAGTGTCTTTATCTGAATGGTTCACAGAGCATGGTGGTTGGAAGGATACCATGATGGTTCATGCATCTCAGCATGAATCCATGAGATAAAGGTGCCTCTTTGTCACAGCCCTGCACAGATCCTAGATCTACCTGTTCCATGCCAGAGTCATAGACAGCTTCCTGTCACCCCATTTTTGGGTCCCCTTTCTTCCACCATATGCTAGCACATTCTTTGCTCTCAGTTTTACCCAACCTTATCTCGTACCACTTCCTGCCATGGCCTCTAGGCTAAGCCTCCGTCCACCTCGTCGTCTGAGGTCAGTGTGTTACTGGGTGGCAAGCTAGCTTGCACAAAACAGCGAGTGAGTTGGCATGGGAGTGTTAGCAAGGCCTTGAGTGATCGTGTCCTAATCCAGAGAAGTAATTCGCGACGGCCACTTGGGTCTGCAGCATGGTCACGGAGATGGTGCGGGGGCAGGCAACCCACTGGTGGTCCGGGTCCCGCTGAAGACATTGCTTGTGAGTCACATTGACCCTACCAGATGACAGCCAATGCCTAGGCTGGCCCCGGACCTCGCTGGGGCTACCTGTCGAGGAACCTCACGTACACCGAGGAACACAGAGGGGAAGTCTGACTTAGTGTCTCTCTACTTTACATCTCACTTGTCTTGTTTCTGATCTTCTGAAAAGAAGACGTGGCGGTGAACTCATCTCATTTGTGTGAACTCCTACATCAAAACACCAAAAAGCACTACACAAGGCGACACAGTTATCTGGCTATAAATAGTAGGATTAATTTTGCTAAAACATAATTGGACGCACCCGCAAAATCTGTACACACACTGCGGCTTGTTTACTGATCAAAATTACTCAACTTTTCAAGTCAAATATTTGTATATAAATGTGTGCAATGTTTAAATGCACCAAGGAAAACTGCTATTTAAAGAACGCCTGTAATGATACCTTCTTAAAATAGGGTTCCTTATGAAATGATTAATCACATCTAAATTTGGAATCTGTAAATGATCTATTATTTATAGTACGCGTTTGAACATGCACAGTGTCTACTCCCACTATTTTATATGCATGTATATTATGTAATTCATGTGTGCTGGTCAGCTTTCCATTGCTGTGACAAAATACTTTTGAAAAAAAACCTAAAAGGTGGAAAGGGGTCTTTTTGGCTCACGTGTTTTGAGGTCTCAGTCTGTGATCAGTTGTCTCTGTTGTTTTGGACCTGTGGTGAGGTACAACATCATGGCCGGAGCCCATGGCTAAGGAGTCCGTTCACCACAAGGCAGCCAAGAAGCAAAAGAGAGACAGAGAGCAAGAAGGGGCCAAGGTCCCCATATCCTCTTCAAGGACACACCTCCTGTGACCTCACTTCCTCCCACGAGGCCCCACCTCTTAAAGGGCTGGGGACCAACACACAGACCTTTGGGGGATATTTAAGAACCAAGCCACAATACAGTAGAGGCTACATATGCTCAAACCAGCATTTTTAAATCCAGCTCCAGCTGTGCTGCAACAATCCAGGTTCTACCGAGAGCCAGTGGACGTGGCCAGCCCCCTGCCGTGGGAAGGGTGCTCCCCAGGCCAAGCCGCACCAACAGAGCGGTACTGAATCCCATGGAGGGTCACTCCAGAGAAATAGCGCCTTCTGCAAACTGAGTGTTTGTCATAAATTTCCTTCTCTGCAAATCTTTCTTCTTTTGCTCCCAATTTTAGCTGACCCCATGGGCAGAATTGCTGGTGCTTCCGCTTGGCGGGGCAGGAAAGGGCTCTCACCTCATAGATTTGGCGTGCTCTCCTGCCCGGCTTCCTGAGCAGCGGCTCTCAGATCCCGCTAGCCCAGTTATTTACGATCTGGGCCAACTGTTTTCAGAGGTCATCGACCGTTGCTTTATTGTGTTGCTGTTTTTATGAGCACATCCAAAAACTTCCAGTCTTAAAAAAAGTGGCACAATTTCATCTGTAATCTCCACGCTGGTTCCAACTGCCATATAAAAACGTGTTGTAGGACTGCTCCTAACACAGAATTAAGACGCTTCATTTACAGAAAGTACTGTGTGACCACCATGAAGCCAGAGGAGGAGGAGAAGGACATGGCCAGTTCCAGTGTTGATTTCCTTTTATTTCTCGTTTGACTTAATGCCAGCACCTTGGCCATTGTCTTTGGCTTTCCTCTAGACAGAGTCTCTGGGCCCTTGAAAGACTTCCCACTAGTTAAAGCATGTCCCTGCTTGTTGTTTCTTGGTGTTCACCGTGAAAGGCACCTCTGAGCTGATGCCCACGGCCCCCCATCTTCATGCTCTTTTCCATCTGTTTATGCCTGCCCTCCATACTGCGCACCCCTTCTAACCCTTCCTAGTAGCTGCAGATGGTATAAAACCCAAGAAGGTCTTCTATGTGATTATATTTTCTAAATCTCCAGATTAGCAATTCAGAAAAAATAATCATGATGTCTGTAAGCAAAGAAGTTCAAAGTCACCCCAGAAGTGAGGCAGAGGCACACCCAGAAATGAGACTCGTAGCTCAGCAGGATCACAGACCACGAAGTCGTCTTACTCTGCCAGTCACCCAGGGGCAGCTCCAGCTCACCCTCTTAAACCAGGACTGGGAACAGGCCTGAGGCTGCCGAAGCCTCAGGGCAGGAAGGGACCTGTCTCATCTTCTCATGTTCAAATCCACAAAGATTGCCCAAGGGCTTCTCATTTGATGGTCTGAATAAGAGGATAGGAGAGCTAATGAGATCTCTGTTCATAAACTGTTGAGCTGGTGCATGATAGAGTTAAAATGTTAATGACCTTCAAGATGGGTGGCATGTAATGAATTTACCAACCATCTCATCTCTATGTCTTAGGCACTGGATTTTGGTCTTTTTTTTTTCCAACTGTCTCTCTTGAGCTGAAAGGTCTATGATAGACTACCAGTGCAGGATCCTGGCATGGCCACTGTGGTCTCTCCCTCTTAGACCCCTTCATTGACTGAATCCTGATGCACATTGCACCTGTAGGAGGGGGAGCATTGGGTCATGACCCTGGCACTGGCGTTGACACCGCACCTCCTGCTGGAAGTTCTGGCACCAAAGAGACAACTCAGGACTTAGACAATGCAACAACCCCAAAGGAAGCCGGAACCAAGAGGCCAGCGTGCCAGGTGGCTTCCCAGCCCTCCCATGAGTCGGCTCTGCTCTGGACAAAGTCATCTCCGTTTCCTCATCTGGCAAAGGAGGGGACAGGACTGATGGTCTCCGAGACGTCCTAAGCTCTAGACTGCTGTGTTCCTGTGTCCTGGGAGTTCTAAGAGTAGGGAACATGAAGAAATGGCTAGTGATGAAATGTCCCTGATTTCCTTCCGGGGACCTGGGAGAACTGAGTAAGGTCGTTTGGTTGAAATGGAAACATCCTGAGGATGCGCTTAATCAGAAAGATGCACAGGGTGGGGGGGATGAGAATTGCTCTCAAGGGGGGCCAAGGTTTTGCAAAGAAAGTCAGCCTGAGACAGAAAACTCAAACTGGAGGAGTACCAGGGCATGCTGGGGAGCAGGGGGAGCCGGGGGACTGGGGTTCAGGGAGAACTGGGGAGCTGGGGTGCAGGGGACTGGGTGAGATTGGGTACAGGGTAAGCTGGGGGGTACAGGGGAGCTGGAAAGTAGGATGAGCTGGGGTGCAGGGTGAGCTGGGGTGCAGGGAGAACTGGGGACAGAGATGCAGGGTGAGCTGGGGTTCAGGGCAATCTAGGGCGCAGGGTAATCTGGGGTGCAGGATAAGCTGGATGCAGGGCAAGCCTGGACTCTAGCCCGTAGCTGGGAGACCCAGAGCAGGCGGGTCCAGCCTGAGATTGACTCCTGAGGATGAATGGGACCCAGGGCCGCAGAGGATGGCTAGGTGTGTTCCCCAGTGCTCCCTAAGGTCACCCAGGTGGGCTGTCCAGGTACCAGCATCGCTTCTCAACACAATCACAAGAGCTGCGCAGCAATGTCTTATTTTTTGAAATCCAAACGATAAGGCCCCCCGGGGCTGTGGGGATGTTTTTGGAACAGTGTTTCAGCCCCGGTGGCCGCCGTCATCAATCTCCTCCTATCACACAGCCTCCCTTGATGAAGGCACATATTTAACAGTCAGTCTTTTGAGGAAAAGATGAATTATTCAATAAGTGATGCTAAGATTTGGAAGAGAAAAGCTAGGCGTTTGGAAAAAAAATTAGACTCCTTACTTCATACCGTATGTCAGAATAAATTCCAAGAGAATTAAATATTTAAGTGAGAAAAATGGCCAATGCAAAACATTATTTTTGTTATTTCTAATGACAAAGTTTAATATCTTTAGTATTATAAGGCCGGCACTTATGCATGTTAATGAAAGAGATTCTCTAAGCCGGGCGTGATGGCACACACTTGTAATCTCAGTACTTGGGAGGCGGAGACCGGAGGATTGGGTTCGAGGCCAGTCTCAGCTACTTAGTGAGGCCCTCCACGACTTTGTGAGACCGGTTTCAAAATAAAGTATAAAAAATGGGGCCGGGGGTGTAGCTCGGAGGTAAAACACCCCTGGGTTCAATCCCCGGTACCACAAGAAAGAAAAGATTCTCTAATGAGGAAAGGATTGAAGAACAGTAACAGGCAACTCATGACTAAAGACATGGGCTGGACAGATGGAAAGATGCCCAAGCTCATCAGAAAATCAAAGAGCAAATGGAAACATTAGCGACTCCACTTTAGTTGATCACAGATTTTATTTCAAAGGATGCTCAGTGTTGGCGAAGACTTGAGGGAAGTCCAAGCCCGCTCCGTGTACACCGCTCCTCTTGGTATTGTTGAAGACTTGAGGGAAGTCCAAGCCCGCTCCGTGTACACCGCTCCTCTTGGTATTGTTGAAGACTTGAGGGAAGTCCAAG
>PVJS01000024.1:0-232189 GCA_004027185.1 Glis glis
ACACACACACACACACACACACACACACACACACACACACACACCAATATCCCTGGCCTTCTTAGCCCAGAGAGGATGGTGGAACATGGGCCCAGACTGCTGCTCTGTTGCCAAGGAGACAGCAATTACTCTGTGAGTTGTGTAGGGTTTTTCTGCCTTTCTTTCTTTCTTTTTTTAATTCTGGGCCCGAAGAACTGCAGTCAGCCTGGCTGCCCCCTCACCCACCCCTCCCCCCTAGCCGCTGACTCTGCATTAAAGGTCGGGAGGGCTGTAAACAGTTGCCTTCCAAAATGACAGATGCCCCTGCTTAGGGTAAGCATGGCAGGAGAGAAACCATTTGTCAAAGTATTTATAAAGTGGGTGGAGATGCTGAAGTTGTATTCTCTCTGGGTTCAAAAAGAAAGAAAAGAAAGGGAAGAAAGAAAAGAGGAAGGAAGGAAGGAAGGAAGGAAGAGAGAGAGAGAGAGAGAGAGAGAGAGAGAGAGAGAGAGAAAGAAAGAAAGAAAGAAAGAAAGAAAGAAAGAAAGAAAGAAAGAAAGCCCAGAAGGAAATAGTAACCCAGCAAACTCATCTCACAAGCCCATCTCCTTTCTTACCATCTGGAGATGTTTATTGAGTGTCAAGTGTTGTAGCAGATGCACTGGGGGTTAACCTGTGCCCCTGCCCTCTGGGAGCTCACAGCTGGAGGAGACCCAGGAGTATGTCCAATGGGTGTATTAGACCCAGAGGGTCAGGGGCTGAGCTCAAAGAAGAGAGGGTGAGCATGGCTGAGCAAGGCAGAGACTCCTGAGCTGGAGTCTGAGAAGAGATCATGGGTATACAGAGGCCTTTGGAGGTGACAGTGATGGGGTGCAGGCCACACAGAGATGGGGAGCCCAGAACTCACCCAGGGAGCTTGTTGTGCCCAGTGAGTCTAGGCTCACACACTCTCCCAGGCAGCACACAGCAGGGACCCAGCCCACACAGAGTCTGCTTGCAGGGCTGCTGGTGCGGCTGCTGGAAAGGGGAGGAGAGAGGGACCAGGCTTCCTTTCCCTCTCAGGCATAGCTCTTGGGTCCGCTCTGCCTACTGACCTATCTTCCTGATTTATCTGTGATGTGGTGAAAGGGGTCACCTGTGAGCAGGACAGGTGGGGACACCTGGGGAAGGAGACCGCAACATCTCCATGGAGGAACCCTAAGAGCCTAAAAAGAAAAAAGCAGTCCAGGGATGAGACATTTCTGCACTATGCACAGGAAGGGACTTGGTCTACCCCTCAGAACACCGAACATGCAGGAAGGCCAGGCCAGGGCTAAGGGAAAGTCAAGCTCATTCTTCAAGGATAAAGCCAGCCATCAGTACCCGCTCAGGATAGGGATTCAGATGGCCCTGGCAGAGTGGAAAGCTGGGGAGCTCAAGTAGGCAAGATGGCTCATGCAGGGCTGCTCCTACAAGTGAGGGATGCCTCTGTAACCAAGGGAGGACTGCTGGGGTCAACAAGGAAGCCTGGAGGAACAAGAGAGCCCACAGCAGAGCCACCCAAGTGCCAAGGAGCCATCCCTGGACAGTGGATCAGTGCCAGCCTCTGGGGAAGAAGGTTGGCATCCCTGGCCAGTTTGACCAGCTGGGTCTGTCAGGTTGGGGCAGGGATACATGTGGCATGCATAAGGAGCTGTGCACTGAGAATCCTGGGCTGGAACATTCCAGCTCATGTGGGGGAGAGGGAGAGCAATGCTTTTCTGCTTGAGTGTGTTCATTTCCCCTGGTGCTTTCTTTTCTATACTCTTTTATTTAACCATTGACCATTTTAAAATGTAGAACTCACTGGCACTTAGTACAATCTCTTTGTTGTGCAACCGTCACCTCCGAGTTCCAAGACATTTTTGTCATCCCAAAAGGAAACCCTAATATGCATTAAGTAGTTACTCCCCATTCACACTTCCTTCTAGTCCCTGGCAATCACTAAACTCCTTTCTGTCTCTATGGGATACCTATTCTGGATGTTTCATTTAAATGGATCCTTACAATATGCAACCTTTTGTGTCTGGCTTTTTTCACTGAGTATAATGTTGTCACAGTCCATATTATAACATATACCATAATTTTCTTCCCTTTTATGTCTGAGTAATATTTCATTGTACAAATACCACATTTTGTTTATCTACTTATCAGATGATCAAAATGTGGGTTTTTTTTCAACTTTGGGGTATTGTGTATAGTGTTGCCACAAATATGAAAGTACAAGTATTTGAATACCCATCTCCAATTCTTTGGGACATATACCTAGGAGTGGAATTGCAGGATCATATGATAGATACCTTTGTATTGTTTATAAATTTCTAATCTAAGTTGTCTGTCTCAGAATCTCCAACTTGATTCAAGTTAACTCAACTCTTATTGTTTGTTGTGTGTCATGTGTACTCTTACTAATCCTAGGTGTTACCCTATCTGATAAGTTTTATTGTTGACAAAGCTGAGGTTCAGATAAATCAGGTTTGGGGTCTACCAACTGAGAGGTGTTAGGAACTCAGATGCCAATTCCTGGATTTTCCCACCAGATCACACATGGCTCTCCCACATGGCTAGGGTACCCAGTGCCTGGATGTTAGATTCATGGTGCTTTTTGCAGAACTCTAAATATCCTAAATATTTATTCCATGTGAAAGAAATATCATTTAGATTATGCTATAGACAAGTGTTTGCAGGTATTAATCACTTTTTAATTGGAGGGGGAACATAAAATTGATAACATTCTTCTATTAAATTATTAATTATTCTGTATAAGCAAGTTGGGGGAAAGACAAAGTGAAGTTTATTTTGATGGCTTGAGTCCCACTGGTGAGAGGAAGATTGGCATCATCCTAGAGCAGCCAAGATAGGGCTTTGAGGTGGGGAGACTCATCAGGACAAGAGCAATGTAAGCAGAAGTCCAGGGAGGCAGAACATGTTGGGGCAAGGGGAGGTGACTCTAAGGACAGGTGAGCTGCAGAAAGCAGAAGATTCCTTCCCTCCTAATGTACAATGAAATATTACTCAGACATAAAAAGGAAGAAAATTCTGGTATATGTTATAATATGGACTGTGACAACATTATACTCAGTGAAAAAAGCCAGAGACAAAAGGTTGCATATTGTAAGGATCCATTTAAATAAAACATCCAGAATAGGTAACCCAAGCAGAGACTCCAGATCTCAGGGTCCTGTTGGCATGTGCACAGCTAGGCTGACTTGGCTCAGAGGGAAAGAAACCCCCCCTAAACCCCACTCCTGCTTCCCCAGCCAGGAAGATGGTCAGCTAAGGGCACCAAGCAATGGAAGTGGGAGGGGTGCTCCCAGCCCTGGGCCCACTAAAACACTTGAGCTCGCAGCATGAACTTGAATAGCACACAGAGAGATGTGACGGGAACAGCTGGCTCATGTCCCCTGCAGCTGCACCTGTGGCATTTGTCAACCTCCTGAACAGGAATGTCCCACCTATGGATACCCAGTGCCATCCATCAGCCCAGCAGGAGGTGGGGGTTCCATTCCATGCTCATCTCCCTAGTGCTGCATATAACCCCCACCTTGCAAAAGACCTCAACTGGAATGTGTTATGAGACCACAGCCCAAGACCTGGACACCTGCCCTGGAATTCTGTAAGGCAATTAGCACAGCAAATGGGCCCAGAGGAGTCTGTCTCTAGGGAGTCACCCTCTTGCCTCCAGATGCTCTACCCAAGCTCATCCCATGTGCTGTTTCCAGGATGATTGTGCAGACATACAGGTGTGTACCAGTGGCATCGTACTGGATATCACTGCCTCCGATGTCTTAGGCTGTCCTGAAAGGGGCCCTGATCCAGCCCAGTCCGACTCATCCACCACAGCAAACCAGCTCCAGATTTCAGGCAAATCAGAGGAAAGAAGTGGGAGAAAGAAGAAGAGGCCCATATGAGGCCTGCCTGGGGAAACTGGGGGGTGGGGACAACTCTGCAGAGCTGAAGGAGGGACAAACTCTAGGAGTGATAACTAGGTATGGAGCTGGGCAAAGGTAGGGATAGGAGCAGGGTGGAAAGCAAGCATTGCTTTGGAGATGACTGTGGTGTTGGCGAGGATGAAGGAGAGATGTAGATCTCCCCGGTTTCTGGCTTGAGGGATGCCAATACTCAGTGGGGCAGAACCCAGGAGGATGGGCAACTATGGACAAAATAATGGGCACCCCTTTGCACAGGTGAGATGCCAGGTGCCCTGAGTGCAGACACGATGTTCAGTAGCTAGTGGTGTGTCTGAGATGAGCACCAGCCAAGCCATGGTGGCTTACAGGCCACATGGGAATCACTGTGATTCCCCATGAGAAAAAGCCAAGCAAGGAGGGACAGCCAGATACAAGTCCAGGTGGGCTCTCAAAGAGTTAGCTTGATGACATTTAAGTGATCCCTTGAAAACTAAGATTTGACTAAGGGGCATGACAAAGACCAATATCACACAGAGGCAAGCCTGGGAAGCATGTGCCAATTTGAAAAGAAACAGGAAGTCACAGAAGGTTTCAAAGCAAGGAAGTGACAGCTCAGAACCTGGTCTTAGGACAATCACTGTGCTGGCCTGAGACTGAGATGCTGGAGGCCAGGGAACAAATTAGGAGGTGACTGTAATGGCCTAGACAAGAGACAATCAGTGAGAAGATAGCAGGCAGGCACTTATAGGGAGAGAGGCAGATTTCTGTCCTGAAGAGCAACCTTAGAAATCAGTTCTAGACAAATGCAAACATTCCACATCTAAGGGGAGGGACACTGGGGAAGGGAGGGGTGGCCGAGGCCAGGCTGGGCAGGGTCACAGAAGCCTCCTCCCAACCCTGAGCCCAGCACTTAATCAGATCAGAGTCAGGATCTCCAGGGTCTCAGGGCCCTTGGGCAGTGTCTGAGGGGAGCAGAGGCAGAGAAGACCACCATGGCCAACTGGGGTCCATGATGGATGACTGGAGAAGCCGGGCTGGTTGTCCAGCAGGGTAAGGAAACTCAGAAGCCTGGGCCTCCCCTGAGCCGCTGTCCTGGAGATTGTGACCTTTGCCCAGTTATTTCATCTCTCAGGCCCCCTCTCCCCTCCATTCAGAAATGTGGTGGCCTCCTCTCTCCTTTCCATCTGTCACATGGAAACAAGGACACCGGCCCCCCACCTGCCAGAAAGTGAGGAGCAAGAGCCTGAGGCTGAGCTTAGGAGGTGGAAAAGTGCCCAAGGAGGAAACAAACTTTTCAAAGTTAGAAGAGCCATAAAGTGCGAAGCGCGAGATGTTTCCCCCCATTTCCCAGGGAAGCGCTGCATTTTGTTTAATGATGCCCAAGCCGCTGAGCTGATGTGCAGTAGGCGTCTGTTGGGGCTGGGAGTCTGAGTGTCAAAGGCAGGCAGGCGAGGGAAAAGGAAGCTTCCAGCCCTGCTGGCTGTGGGGGCCCTGCTGGCCGCCTCCAGCTTGAGTTCAGGAAGGATGCCAGGCCCAGGTGACTCACCAGGTTGTTCCAAGTGACCCAGCCTCCCTCCCCATCTGCCTTCCTGGGATGGCATGTGATGCAGTACGGATGAGTTCTGGGAACTCACTCTCTGCCCATGAGGACACCCTCCCTGGCTGCATCACAGCCAGCCCCTCTTGGAGAATCAAGGATGGAGGAGCAGGTCCTGAGAGGATATCCTGAGGGGCCCGTCCAGGTGCCCCATCTTGGGGCTTGGCCTGCAGGGAGCTGATCTATCTGTCCACCTCTCCCCACATGGTGGGTTTTGGGTCGGCTGTGTTTTCCCCAAACAAGGCTATACAATTAGTTTCTTCTTGTTTCCTAAATTATTTTTGCCACTGCTAATTATTTCACACTCCATATACAAGAGTTATTGGGGTGGGTAATGGGAAACGAGGGATCGCTTCGCGGGAGCATCACAGGCTCCAAGACATGAAGGCAACTTTGATTTGTTTTTCTGCTCAGCCGCCTGCCTGCAAGAAGGAACAGAAAATGCCCAAAGAATAGGGGGGTGGCGCCGGGGTTGGGGAGGGGAGGGGAGGAGATGAACTTGGACTGAGGCTTTGGATGGCACAGGCTGCCCACTGCTCTGCCGAGGCCCTGGAAGGAAGGGGCCCTGTCCATGGGGCCAAGGCCACCACCATCCTGTTCCACAGGAAAGATGGGTCCCACTGCAGCTCAGGAAGGACTGGGAAATCCAGAGGACTCCTTCATTCTGTGGCATCAGAAAAGGGACACAGGTGGGGCCTGGCACTGCACTGAGAGACTCACACACGTCAGGACAGGCCTGTTAACACAACAAGTCCCATTGAACTCTTTGGAAAGTGGGGCTCAGAGATGTTAAGGAACTTGCCTTAACATCCCATAGCCAGGAAGTAGTAAAGCCCAGGCAGGAACCCAGGAACACCAAGGCCCATGTCTTCAACTGCCATGCTTCCCTTCCAACCACTGGGGTCCTCTTTGTTCCCAAAGATATTCTTTGGAAGAGATTCCCCTTGAAGGAAGGTGCTTACCTTAGGCAGGAAGGGCTTGGCTCCTACAGTCACCCCCATCTGGCTCTGGGCACCCCAAAGTCTGCAGCTAGGACAGATGTGCCCATTGCCACACTCCCTTCCAGGAGCCCCATGGTGAGTATGTCCCTTTCTGCTTAGTTCTACTGAAGGGGGTTGTATTTTTTTAAGAAATTGGTCAGGAGCTGGACATGGTGGTACACACCTGTAATCCTAGTACTTTTGAGGCTGAGACAGGAGGATCACAGGTCAAGGCCAGCCTCCACAACTTAGCAAGACCATGTTTCAAAATAAAAATTAAAAAGGACTGGGGGTATAGCTTGGAGGTAGAATGTCCCTGTATTCAATTGCCAGTACAAGGAGGAAAAGGAGGATAAGGAGGATGAGGATGAGGATGAGGATGAGGATGAGGAAGGAGAAGGAGAAGGAGAAGGAGAAGGAGAAGGAGAAGGAGAAGGAGAAGAATTGACCAGGAATCTAAATGGGAAAGCAAAACTAAAAGAAGTAAGAGTTGCTAAGAGGAAGGGTGAGCAGAGCCCAGGCTGCTTCCCAGGCGCTCTGGGTTAGCCTGGTTGGCCCAGGTCACTGGGCCCATAGGTCTCAGCCAGGTGAAGCCACTCAGACTCAACATAGTGATTAATCTGGCAGCAGCTAAATGAGACACCAGCCCTGAGGCCCTCACTTCCTGTGGGGACAGTTGCCCCTCTACTCCTCCTGATGAGGGGCCCCCATGGTACTTCCTCTGCCTCCACCAGGTTCAGCACAGTATCCCTCAGTGGCCTGAAGAAGGCGTGCTCCAGATACCTCTCGGCCCCCACTTGGTCTTCCTGCCCTCTGGCCCAGGGCAGGTGGTCACCACCCTCACTTGCCATCCACATGCCTACAGCCCAGGCCAATCCCTTTGTCAGAAGTTTCTCATTCCAGCCAGATACTGGGACTCTCTGTGTAGTTGCCAATGACGTCCATAATCCCAGGTAGCACTCTGGCCTAGCCTTTCAGGGTTCTCCACATTTTTTACAGACAGACAAAAAATGAAAGTAGAACCAGTGGACTAAATGAGAAAATGTGTGCACAACGCTCCACAATGTCCCTGGCATGTGGCAAGTGCTTTGTCATGCTGACAGGGACTAGTGGTATCTATGTACCAAGAGGAGCTAACACTAGCCAAGGGTGCTCCTCTGAGGCAGGCACCCTGCAGGGCCTGGCATGCATGTTCTTATCTCGCCCTCAGCACCCCAGGAGGGGAGTGCTCTCAGACCCCTATTTATAGGCAAGGAAGAACCAGAGAAAATGTGGCAAAGAAAGTTGCCCCAAATCACACAGTGTAAAGGCAGCAGAGCCAAGCAATGGGTGAGCCCCATTCTTAACCCCCAACCCACACCGTCCTCATGAAAGGTACTGTGCAGATCCATTTCTCCAGCTCCACTCCCCACCTTATAACAAAGGCCACAGGTTCCCAAAAGAGGAAGGTGGCTTGTCCCTGGGCATAAGATCCATTTATAATAATTGCCAGCCCAAGTCTCTTCTAAGAGAAAGCTCTTCCTGGGATTCCTGTCCTCTCTCTATCCCAGGACAGGCTCTCTGGAGGCCACTCTCTCAGCCTGGTGAGAGCTCTCAACGTTTGGTTGCTTCTTACTGGAGAGGAGACTGAGAAGAGAACTGAGGAGAGCCTTAATTACCCATCATGGATGGGACAGGGTAAGGATAGGAAAGTCCCATCCTGGGTGAGCAGGAAGTGGATTAAATGGAACAGGGCCCTTGAGGGACACTACTTGACATTCAAGAATCTCTCAGTGCTTCCTATTGCCCACATCACCCACCCAGGTAAGGGAGGTAGGGCCAGGATCATCATGTAGTTGTTGTAGATGGAGAAATGGAGACCTAGGAAAAGAAGGGATTCACCAAGCCTTAGTGGCAGAACTGGCACTAGACCCATTTTAGCAACTTTGCTGGGAGTGCACATCCTGGAGACCAGGGGGAAAATGGATGCCATGGGTTCTGGGAGAGGTGCGCTGAGCCTGGCGTGGTGTCCCTGAGCACACAGCAAGGCACAGAATGTGGAGGGGGAGGCTAAGCTGAGGGAGGGAGAAGCTCTTCTGCCAAGTGGTAAGGTTGGTACAGCGATCATGACCCCGTGGCTGTCTCCAAGGGCCACTCAGGCTTTGTTGGCTAGAGAGCCCGGAACCTGGCGAATGGCCAGTGGTCAGAAGAGCTTACGGAGCCTGCCCTGGGCCTTCATAAACCTCCTGGGGAAATGAAATGCTCCCATTCTTTGGACACAAGTGTTCCTGGCACAGAGGCTGAGAGCAGAGCCCTGGGCTGACCTTTGCAGCAGGCGGGCAGTGGCAGAAGCAGGCACTGCCACAGAACCATCCCAGGGGAGAAAGAGCAGCATCTGGGCTTTGAATGCGGACACACACATTCAAACCCCAGCCCTGCCTCTTCCTACATTCTAAGTAATAGGGAATATTCCATTTGACCTCTATAAGCCTCCAGCTCATCCTCTCCAAAATGGAGGAGAAGGCACCTATGTGCAGGTGTATGGTGATGCTCCAACCCCACGTGACATAAGATTCCTTCCCTCCAGGACCACCCTTCCTGGGGCAGTTGCTGCAGACTCAATTAGGAAGCAAGGAGGGCAGCACCCACTCCAGCTGGGTGCATGGCACAACCCTCTAGAGTTCAGAATGGAGGAGACTCATGCTACCTAGAGGGCTCAGGGGGGGCTGCCTGGAAGAAGCAAGATGTTACCTGGGCCCTGGCAGATGAGTGTGAATTCACCAGGCCCAGAGGGGACTGAGACTGTCCTCGAGCCACACAGAGGGAGTCAGGCGTGGGCCAGGTCTGCAGGGACATGAGGCAGGCTAGGATGGGAAAGAAGGGAAGAAAACCTGGAGCAGTCAGGGCTACCTCAGTTGCATAAGAGGGTCCTGGCCAAGTTTAGGCAACCAGGAGCAGGAACTGGCTTTGCAGGTGGCCTGGGCTCTTCTCTGGGCCCTGTGATGTCTTATGAGATACCCAGTACCACCTTCCTAGTGAAAGATGATTACATCCTTTCTGAAAAATAAAGAACAGGAGGGAGAAGCTGGAGCCCTCTCCTCCTCTCTCCCTCCCACTCTCCCGCACCCCTCCCTCCCTCCCCACCTCCTGCCTGCTCTCACTCTCTGTTGCTAAGTAGATGGTAGGTTTATTTGCGGCTGTCGGTTCCCAGTAGAAAAATTTCGTCTTGGAGAGCCGCCTGGATGGAAATGGCTTCAGCACCGATTTCATGGAGAAGGTCTGTGCGGTAATTAGTGTTCATGAGGGAGGAATTGGACTGGCAGGCTACCAAGAAAACTACTCCCCAAAAGTTAGCTCGAGTCCAGAGGGCTACATCAAATCCAATTCCAGAGCGTGCATCTCGATCGCTATATATAGACCCGTAGACAAAAACGGGTGGCTGAGTGGTTCGAGGTTCATGGGGGGACTGGTAGTGGGAGGCAGAGGCAGCCCACGCTGAGCTGTGAGATCGTGGCACACAGAATAGAATGTGATTCCACCATGGCTTCTCACGTAGCCCCATGCATGTCCTTTCCTTCCTACTGCTGTTTCCTGAAACATATCCTTGATGAGAGAGAAGAGGAAAGGAGACAGAGAGAGAAGAGGAAGGGGAGGAGAGAAGAGCAGGCTGGCCCCATGCTGGTCCACACTTGGAGTGCATTTGCAAAGACAAACCCTGCGACTACAAGTGCCCTCTCTCTTTCAGGGTTCCTGTTTAGCCACTAGGAAGGCCCTTTCCTTCTCCTTACTCCTCCCTCTCTTCATTTAGGCCCCAGGTGGCATTCCCTGCCTCCAGGAAAGCTCCCCTGATTCCCAGTCCTATCCCAGGCTTTCCAGTCCTCCACATTCTGAGGCCTGGTCACTGGGCCAAACACTACCTTCCTTATGTGGCTTCCTCCATGTTCCCTCTGTCCTCTCCCCAGGCTTAATCCTACCAAAGCCAAATAGCCTTTCTTTCTCTCCTATTCTTTCTCTCCCCAATCCAGAGCTGAGCAGAGAGCAGGTAAACCAGGGCCCTTATTGAAGGAACTATACAGGCCTCAGGAGCTGCTGCCCCACTTGGTCCCACCCGGCCTTCAGGCAAAAGGAGGAACAGTAGAAACAGGATTAAAATCCAGAACTCTGATTCTTGTTTCCTATTTTTAGTTGCTGAAATTTATCCCAGACCCACCTGATGCTTAGGTAGGGATTTACAGACAAGGAAGCCAGGGTCCCAGAAGTCTAGAGTCTTGACAGAAGGGCCCTAGCCTGGCCTCTGATCATGATTCGGCACCTGTTCACAATTTGAAGCCCCAGCGGCCTTTTCATGCACATCCTGGCCACTCCCCCCTTCGTCCACTGCAGCCCCTAACTCTCTGCCCTCAGCTGGCCTGGCATCTCTGACCCAGTCCACATTTCTGGCACCACTGAGGACTTCTAAGGTCAGCCCCACACCTCAGTTGTGTATAAAGCTGGGGTGGGGGCCTCTGTGCCCAGCCTCAGGTGAGGCTCACAGCTGCCTGGGAGTAGAAATCCCTGGGAGAAGAAACAGGGAGCTGTGACTCTTATCCACACCCCCTTCTTGGCCTCCACCTCCCCAGCTGGCTTTCCTGGCCATGGGGTATAGTAAGCTCAGCCAAGACAAGGAAAGGGCCTAAAGAAAATCTGCTAGGATGCCAAAGGAAATGGTAAATCCAAGGATACAAAAACAGAGACCCAGTCAGCTACAGGAGTTAGACTCACCAAGGAGAGATGTCAGACCTCAGGGTGGTTCTGCTGGTGCAGCTCACTGAGCCCTGGTCCTGGATCCCCACAAACCCCTTCTCAGCCCCTCTCCTTCCCACCCTCTAGATCCTCTCAAGGTCAGTAAGGACAGAGATTAGAACCCTACGTACCTCTTAGGAACACACAAGCATCACAGAGCTATGCCTCCCTCTCCCCTGCCCCCCAGCCCCGTCTGCTGCCCTCATCCATCTAGGAAGGACAGGGACCCAGTCTGGACTCCACCCACATTTCCTCACATGATTTTCTTCCTTCTTTTGGTGCAAAGCCATGGAGGCACACCTTCATCTGTTGGCCACAGTCTGCCTCCTACAGTTTGAGGCTTTCATGCTGAACTCGTGGGCTTGCTTCTCCTCCTCTAGGCTCTCCAGCCTCTCAAACACGTGCTCTCCTCACTCATTCCAGAAAGCCAGCAGTGGGCCTGACCTCCAATTCTCTCACCAACCAGACATGCTGTTTTGGGATGATTGCCTAAGCTTGACCTACACGTGCATCCTTACCCTAGTCTGTTAGAGAGAGGTATATTCTTCCTTCTCCCACTCTCCTCCCTCAGTCATTCGTTCATTGACCAATATATACTGAGGATCTACTTTGTGTCGGGACTTTCCTGGACACTGGAGACACAGATCATGGGCAGAGAGTATCAAACCCATTTCATGAGAAAGGAAACTGAGATCCAGAGAGATCTGTTGACTTACTGGAGGCTACAATTAATTCGCCTGTCAGGAGCTCGCTGGAGGCCTCCGGCCAGCATTCTCATGCAAATCACTATTCATCCCTCACCCTATGCTTCTGTCCCCATGCCAGACCCTATGCCAAGAGCAGGGCAGACAAGGGTCCGCAGCAGATGGTACTGTCCCCATTGTCATGGAGCTCACAGCATCCTCTCGAGAACTCGACAGGTAACATGGATGCAGGTGCTTGATCCTCATCCATTTTCTTCCCACAGGAGACTTACTCCTACTCTACCATGGTCATCTCTGGGGCTCCCCACCCCCACCTAAGTATCCCTTCCAGAGGCTGCCAGCATCCTGTACAGCTCCTGAGCAGGTAGTCTGAGTCCTATAAACCTCATCTAAAACACGCCCGCTTTCCTCTCTCCAGCCCTCCCAGCCCACGTCCCCTGGTCTTGACAATTCCTCCTCACAAAAGAAACAACCATCCCTATGGTGCCTCTCAGGGGAAGCATGAAGCCAGCTCTTTGTCACCCAGGTTCCTGCCAGCTCATTACTGCCTCCTGTCATTAGCATATTAGATACATGAGGTAAACAAAACACACTGGCATCTGAGACTGAATGCAAACCACCAGCCGCTCTGAGCCCCACATGTGCTGGCCTGCACTGTGCTGGAAATACAGAAAAGGTCCCTGTCCCAGGCAAGCATGTATATGTGTGAGTTATAATCAAGTGACATATGCAGGTTCTACAAAGGGAAGCAGACAGCACCAGACAGTAAAAAGGCCAAAGCCATTTTTCACATTGTAGGGGATTTTAAGCATCACATCACAACTATTACTACTGACAATTATATCAATATTAATAGCCCCCCAATAATTGCATCCCGGGGCCTCTGCTAGACACCATGACACCTATAAGTAAGTGTCCTATACCACAAGGGAGCCCATCCCATGACTCCAGACATCCTGTGGATGGTAACATTCAGGCCACAAGAGTTGGATGTTTTTCCCAGCTGGCTGGTGACAGAAAACTCAAGGTTCATGTTACCATTCTCTAAAGATAGGAAAAAATGGTGTCATCTGGAGTAGTCAGAAGGGAATTAAATAGATGGACAAGATAGAATATGGGGTTCCAGTCATGAAACAGTAAAATGAAAAGGAGGGAGGAAGAGAAAGAGGGAGGGGAGAAGAATGGAAAGGGAATAAAGAGGAAAAAGGATGGAAGGGAAAAGGAGAAGAAGAGGGAGAGGGGGAAGAAGTGTGGAAAGCAAGAAAGTCAAAGAAAGAGGCTGAGGAAGGTGTCTGGAGCAGATTTGACAAGGATGGTGCTCTTCCAGGCTCCAAATCACTCTAGGGCCCCCAAATGCACCTGGTCTGTCTTTGCACATGCAGAACCCTTTTCCTAGCACATCCTTCCCTCAAGGCCATTCTGGGTTGGGGATTCAATCTGGTGACCCTGCTCTGAGTTCTTCCCCAGATGAAGGTGAGCAACCTTCTCAGTGAGGCCACAGGGTCCAAGGTTCAGGACTTGGGACCTGCAGGCAGCCTTCCCTGGTCCACATGTTGAATCTTGTGGACTTGGCCACAAGATCTTGGGCAAGTTTTTAATCTTTTGATGTCTCTGTTTTGTCACCTGTTAAATGAGGATGAAACTCATACTATTTTTATAGAGTTGTGTTAAATAATGAGTCAATCCATGTAAAGCACTTAGGACAATGCCCAACCATATAACCAAAAATCTGTGTTTACTGCTGTTGTTTGTGCCACCAATAGGTCCTGCACGAACCTTGTCTTGGTAGGTGTATTTGTTGCACACTCAGCAGCTGGCCTTGCTGGTATATTTACTTAGGGACTCCTTTAAAGCATGGGGATGTCTTTCATCATCTGGCAAATTGTGGGCTATCAATAAAGGGTTGTGAAACATCTTTTCACTCCACCCACAAATGACAGTATCTCCAATCACAATCACTTCATTCCATTGAATCATCTGATTAGTTGATTCAATTTCTTTCTCAGTGAACTCTGTGCATGTGGGGAAGAGGGTCCTCTGAGAAAAGAAGAAATAGATCTCGATGCTGGTCTCTGTCCCACCTCCATGGTCATCCTCCCCATTTGCCAACTCTTCCGGCTCCGTTGGGCATTGCTTGTGAATCATAAATGAATGAAAGATGACTTGGAGTAGCTCTAGCTCTTCCCATGACTGGGGCAGTTCACCCTAATGCAAAAGCCGGAGCACCTACACCTCTGCAAAATGTGAATGATACCTCCACTAGGGCTCTGAGGGCGGGAGGGGATAAGTCACTGAGGCCAGCACCCCAGTCACATCTGCTGACTCCTTATGTGACACAGTCCTCAGATTAAATATTACTAAATGCCTAGGATTGAACTTGAAATTGATGTTAGGTGAAGCCCAAGGCCCAGCCAGAACAGTAGCTTAAGTGGCAAGTTCATGAGAGAAAGACGCCCTCCACTGAGAGCTGGACCGTGGCCTGCCAGGACTATGTGAGATTGTTTTTCTGCTTTTAAAAAGAAAATCACATTTTCCAAACATTGATCCTATAATATGGGACTCCTGGCTATTGGTCTTTTCAAAATAGCCTGTCTTGGATGCTGAGGTTGAAATTTCTTGGCTGGTGTGTTTATATATATTCTTTATTAATTTTTGTTTTGTTTTATTTTGTCCTTTCAGTGAATTAGGGTCTGTTAAGAGGAAGCTGGAGGATAGAGGCGAGATTAATTCACCTCACATGGCAGGTACAGAGTGCCTTGTGTACCCAGTCCCTCTGCAATCAAAGGGGAGTGGGCACACACATCCCCCTCTTGATTCTGATCAGCTCAACACAACTGCCCTTATAAGGCTCCCGTCCTGGTGCTTGGTAGGAGATGTGAGAGAAGAGGTGGAGCCCCATGAGCTGCGGCGTAGTTGGAGAGATGTGATTCCTACAGATTAGAACAGCAGAACACCATTCAAGCACACACACATTTGAGTGTTTCCATCATGAATATGGAAGGGCTCTTTATTTTTTTTAATATGTTTTTATGGGTGCATTGTAGTCTCACATCACAATGAGTATCAGTTTGGTGTTAACATACATGCACACAGCTCTTAGTGTCCCTCTCCCCTGCCTCCCCCCTCCACACGTAGCACTGAGAATGATGTTGGTATAATCTCATATGTACACATTGTTTATGATAGTAATTCCATAGATTCACTTCTTTCTTGCCCTTCCCCTTCTGGAAGGGCTCTTTAAAAGGAGAACTAACAAGGGCTAGGAAGTTAGGGAGGGTACATTCAGTAGCTGCTAGTTGAAATGGCCTCACAGGGTAGGAGGGTATGGTAGAGGACCCAGGATCAGGGCAGGCATGAAGGGGTGTTCAACAGCAAAGTCCTTGTAAGCTGGAGGCAAGTGTAACTTATTTTTGTAATAAAGTTTTTATTTTTTTAAAAAAGAGCAAAGTCCTACAAGTGACATGGACACACACTGTTGGAGGAGTGTGGCCAGCAGTGTGACTGAGAGGGAGGGTCTGTACCACAAGGGGACTCATAAGTCCACTATCTTGTTGATATGACCTATTTTCTTTCATTAAGGAATGGGGTCAGAGAAACCAATCCCCTGCGCACACTTACAAGGACATTGTGTAAGCAGGCAGCAGTCTGTGGATGTGTCTGGGCATATCGGGTTTGTGGATAGGGATGATGACCTCAGGAGCAGCCAAAGCATAGATTCCCCCAAGCTTCCCTCTGCATGGGGAAGAGGCCACTCCTAGGGAAACAATATCCACCTCCCTTTAAACAGCCCACTACCATGTAAAGCTCCAGCAAGGGGAATTCTATGCAAATCAGCAAGTATGTGCTGAGCTCCCTCTGTGTCTGTCTCTAAGACCCACATGCTACCCAGCAAATGATCCAGGTCACCAGAGGCTTGGAAGGCACATGTGGTTCCCATTCAGAGGACTCCAGCATGTCAGATTGCCCAGGTCATGCAATGAGGCACTGAAGTTTCCAGCAACCAGGTGCAGAGAAGAAATCCCAGCAGGGGTGGGAGCTGAGCAGAGCTCAGAAGCCGTGTGAGATGAGGGAAGCGGTTTTCTCCCCAACCAGGCAATGCACACCTCGCTTTTGTCAGACACTCTGCCTGCTGTCCATCTTGCAAGGATTAGAGATGGGTTCCAGCACACCAGAGAGGTCTCTGAGAGCTGGTGGACCGTTTCCACCAAGCCAAGCTTGGCTTCTCACCCTGTTCTTAGAAAACTCAAAACGAAAGATCTGAACTCCCCAGACAGGTTAATTAGAAAGGAATACAGTTCTGTTTCCAGGCTCTAGCAAAGAATTTATTCTGGCACTGGTGTGAGTACTGAATGCCCTAAATGCATTGAAAGTCCAACCTTGAGGCTCAGCCCATGCCCACTGTGCAGGAGCCCAGGGCATGCCGGCTGCTGACGTTGGAGGGACCCCTGTACTAGAGGGAGGTCAGGCATCACCTCAGCAGACTCCACCAGTTCCCTGCAGGAAGAGGTGAGGTCACCAATGAGCCCCTAACCCCAAGTGAAGGCCATGAGGTAGAGAGTGGGAAGGGAGAACATCTTCTACCCAGGGAGCCTAGTGTCTCCCTGAAGATCACTCACATTCACAGTGTCCTCAGACACTGCCCTAGACCCCTAGAGTGGGTGACAGGTTGAGCCCAAAACCAACCATCAGGAGACATTGGGTCTGTCCTACCATCACAGCCATGTTGCTCTAGCTGAAGTGTAAGAATGACTAGATCATGGGTGTGGCAGCACTTTGTAAGCAAAAGCCCTCAGTAGAAGAACAGCATGAATGGAGCACCCTCGTGCTCTCCTGGGGGACCTGCCCACCCAGAGAGAGGGAACAGGAGCAGCCTGTGGCTGTAGGGAAAGCCCAGCAAATGAGTTCAGCTGAGCAGATTTGACTTCTCCCACGCGCCCACCACGGGAAAGGCTAACACCTGCCTGGGCCAGTCCCCACCTCCCTGAGCCTCATAAGCCCCTCAGCCCAGGCAGGAGACTGGGGAGCATTTGCTAAGAAAATGGAGAGGCCACCGATTGTCATGTCCACTTTTTGTCCTTTCTCACAATGCTGTAAAGATGGAACAGCTGACACCAGACATGTAATTCTCGAGCGTTCAGGGTGTAAACAAGGGCAACTGGCAGGAAGAGACACTTGGCAAAGGATCTGTAGGCTGGGCCTTTAACTCTCTGAGTTCTGCAGCTCTTCATCCAGAGCCAACATGGTCCCCCGGTCTTAACTTGCTACCCAGTGCCCAGCAAGAGGAGAAAGAGAAGGCAAGTCCTGTTCCCTGGATCTCCCAGTCTAGGTGTGTTTGGGGAGGGGGGAGCTGGACTACCCCAGCTCTGTGTGGTCTCTGTCCTGCTAAGGGAAGAAAGGGCTGATGGGAGGATGAAACACACTTAGAGTCTCAGTTAGGCCCGTTTCCCTTCCCACAGCATTGCAATGGAATTTATCTCTGTGAAACCCATTCATAGTCTTGCGTAGACCTTGTTCTTCTCTGGAGTTTCTGATTTAAAGAGGAGACTCCGCAGGACAGTGCTGAGCCTGAAAGTGTACAGCTGGGGGTGAGATTTCAGCACCAGGAAAGGCCCTGAAGAAGAGGCTGAGGGAACCATCCATGCTTCCCTTCCCCCACCTCTGCAGCAATTACCCCCATCCCCAGGCTGCCTCTTCTGAAGAAGATGGATGGCTCCCACCACTGACTTCCCCAAACCTCATTCTTCACCTCTCCAGACCCCTCCTCTCCACAGCCAGCCACTCTCCCCAACCTTTCAGCTCCCTCTTATGCAGCCAAAAACATTCTGCATTGTAGGCTGCCTGCTTCTTGGGGAAGAAAGGGGTCCCTGAAGTTAGCAACTCCTATAGTAGAATATTCCCACTGTGGGTAAACATAAATGAAAAGTAGGCAAAGACATGTATTCCAGCTGCCAAATGAGAGGGATGATTGCCAAGGGTTCTAAGAAGTGCTGTGGTTGGTGTAGTCAGGGAAGGCTTTATGGAAGAAGGAAGGCTTAGTCACCCCTAGAAGGACATGTGGCTCCAAAGGAGGGAGGCATAGGGAAGGCCACAGAGGGAAGGGCAATGTTTTTAGTCCAATAAAGAGTCAGAGTTACATTCTGGTGGGGAGGGGGCAATCACTGTCCCTCTCCTGTGGAGAGGGGAGAGTTGCAGGAATTGTTAGAATACTGGAGGGAGGAGAGAGAGAAGACACCTGGACTGGTGTAAAGCGTGGCAGGGACAGCCAGGGAGGGTCCTGAGACGATGGCCAGATGGTCATATGGAAAGAAGAGCAGTGGAACGCAACCCTTGGGCTCTTTCTCCCACTGCCTGCTCTGCCTGTTGAGCCCCCTGGGCCATCCTCCACTTAATCACCATTGATATGGAAAATCAAGACTCCCTCTGAGGGGCAGACCATGGGCTGTGGACTAATGAGAGCCACAGAGGAACACAGTGACCACTGATCAGTGTTCCACCAAGGAGCAGGACCAAGAGGTGGATCATGAATGAGATGCAGGCTTGGGCAGGCAAACGGGCGGGAGGAACAATGTGTAAATGAGGAACTGTTCTGCAGCTGTCTCCACCTTTCAGAGCAGGGGGCATCTGCTTCAGAAGGCACCAGGGAGCTGCCCTGGCTCACTCAGACTATGGGCACAGAGGCTGGATGGGGACAGTGTGGCCTCAGAACATCAGTAACCCTCTCTCCAGGGCAGCTGGCTGACATGCCCTCCCTCCCTCTGTCCACCTGAGATTCTGCCTTTACCACTCTGCAGTGGGCTGATCTGTGTATTACATCCTCGAGTGTAGCCAAAGTGAACACACAGAGGAATGATGTTCTAAGGGTGGGGTTTCAGGAGCCATGGAAGGTCAGTGGTCGTTCCTGGACCCCTGAAGAAGATCACATCAATTGGTATGCCTTGAAGCGCTTGCTCTTCTTTAAAGGAGACCCCCAGTAAACATGCTTGCAAGGCCAGGTGTTGAGTAACAACCAATGCACCTTCTCAATCCCTGGGTCTGGCTGGTGGGTCTCCTGCTTCTGTCTCCTCCCCACCCTCCAGCTTTCTCCCACTTCCTCCAGCCCAGCTGATTCCAGGGTCTGAGGATCTGATGTTTTATTAAAGTCCAGATCTTCCTATTCTAAGGCCACCTTCCTCTGGCTAATTCTGTAATTCAATTAGTAGGAAGCCAAGGCCAGGCTGGGGCGGGAGGAGGGAGCGCATCACATCGGGAGCCTTCCCTTCCATGATGATTACACCCCACAGGCTTCAGCCCTGTTCAGAGCTGGGCAGGAAATTGTACTTCCTTCACTTCACAATGACAAGGGCCTTTTATCCCCGCACACAGGGGCTTTGTAAATTACTGCCATCTCCGTGCAATTAATTCTGCCGCGCTGTGTTTTCCCCCCACCTGGGAGAGGGCTCCGCCCACCTTCCCAGGCATCAGCAGGGCCCCTTGTACTTGGCCTATAGGATGCCCCTGTTGGAGAAGGGTTTCTGCCACCTCTGTCTACTCCCTCGCCTGACAATGCCCTCCACCACCCACTCTGCTTGCCTCTCCCTGGTCATACTCACCTCCTCCCTGCCTTCCCTACTCTGTCCCCATCCCAGGGTTCTCAATCTCCTCCCTTCCCTGCCCCAGCCCTGGGTCTCCTTCCCTGTCCCTCACTTCCTCATCCCTCATGGGTCCCCCTGACCTCCCAGCCCTCCCACATGTGGGTTAGGAGCTCAGCCCTCCACTTAGTCCTAGGAATATGGAGGATGCTCTCCCTACCCTCACAGGGCTGACAGTCTATTCAGAGACACAAGACATGAGTGGTAAATAGAAGGGACAAGTAAAGAATGTAAAGCAGGAAATGGTTCCTTGGCTACATAAGGAAATGCAAGTGCAAAGTGTTCAGCACACACGATAGAACTGTGACTGTCGGGGGAGGCAGGTCAGTGTGGGCCAGAGCAGGGAGGCATGGGGGTCCATCTTGTGCTGTAGGAGCCCAGGCTACCAGCTACTGATGGCAGCACTGTGGTGTGACTTCTCTCTAATTCTGTCATCTGTCTGCCCCAAAGCCCCAGGTAATTTCCAGTCTATTCCTGTTCAGACAGGCTTCAGATCTATCCTGCTCAACCCCATGTCTCAGAGGGGCTAAGACAGAGCACTAACCTATGAGGGGTGGGAGACCCAGGTGATGAACTGATGCTGGGAGACCCTCAAAGACAGTGGGACAGAGAGGAGGGACTCAGGGTGAGGTCATAGCTCACCTGAGATCCCCTGGATCACATGTGTAGCTACTCACCCTACGGTCCCACTGTCAGTGTCACACAGCTGGAAGGGCCCTGGGAGAAGGGGAGGGTGGTGTTGGGGAGTCTGTCTGATCCACCATGGATTCCATCCCCATACACCAACTCCTGGAGCTCAGGACAATGGACAGAAACAATTTACATTTACAGCTAGCTGGGCAGAGAGAACCTGCTTCAAAACCCACAGTGCCACACCCAGCTCTAGCTGGGAGGAAGCACTGAGCCTGGGCATAGCAGCCCCACCCAGGATAATTCCCCTCAGGGCTGTCAGGCAGCCAATGATGCCTGGTGATCTTTGTCTCCTCAAAACAGGATGTCGGTCCCACTTCCTGTCAGGCTCACCCACTTTTTCTACCTTTTTATTCCATTCTCCTCTTTTAGCACAGATCTTTTTTCTTTAAAGTTAATTATGCAAGTGATACATGAATACATTTTAAGTCTAAATGTGTCAAACTAAACAAAAAAAAGCAAAAATCATGGAAGACATCCCCCTTCCCCACCTCAGGCTCCCTGTTTTCAGTTCTGTGTGACTTCTAGACTTTGTCCTTTGCATGTAAATACAGACATGAGTACATATGGTAGGAGTGGAGTATGCCTCCGTTGTGTATACATGGGGTAGATTATTTTACAACTCACATTTCCCATCTGACAACGTGGCTTTCCCTGTTGGTACAATTAGGATAATTTCATCTTTTTTAACTGCTGTAGAGTATTCACAGTTTTAAAATAAAATGTTCCTTCCCTGAGGGACATTTACATGGTTTTCTCTTTTTTTTTTTTTTTTTTTTTTTTTTTTTTTTTTTTTTTTTTTTTTTTTTTTTTTTTTTTTTTTTTTTTTTTTTTTTTTTTTTTTTTTTTTTTTTTTTGCTAGTCCAAACAGCCACAACAGACCCTTGTTCTATCCTCTGTGAGCAAAAGGACTATGTATACTTGATTGAGTCTTGGGAGGGAATGGCTGGGCCTGAAGGTAGAGACACATTTCTGTGCTACCAGCCCCTCCTCAGGAAGGATGTTGTCTTCTCAGACCCCCAAGTTTGAGCCCTGTGCAAGCCCCTCCCACACTGTCCTGAACAGTTAACACTGGGATTCCCTGAGAACATTCTGTCTCCAACCTACCTTGCGAGGTCCCAAAGAGCTGCAGCAGGGATGTCTCTGGGGACACCCCAGTGCATCCTAAGACAATACACTGGGAAGATCCAGTGTCTGTCATACCCATCTTCATACCTTCCAGCTGCACCAGCCTTGCAGCTGAGGAAGAGCAGGGAGCCACAGGAGATCAAAGCTAGTTACTGTGGGTGGGGCTCCATTCCCTACACAAGAGCCAGAGAGTGTCTAGTGGTTGAGCCTGGGTATCTTCTCCCATGGCCACGCTGAGCCCCACCTCGATCTCCACCCCAGGCCCACCGCCATCTAGGTCACCCTGTGATGTCAAGCTGCCATCTCTCAGACTCCTCCCCACCAAAGCTACCCTCCCCAGCTCTACTATCTGCCAGGGAGCAGACTGGACCCTTTCCTCACACACTGGAGCTGGCATTAATAACTGTTTATCCACATTAGTTGTCTCTTAAGTGAGACAACTAACCTCTCCTGGTGGAATGTCACACATCCAACTGCTGGAGTGATAGCTGGAGAAGGACGCGGGTAGGTTTGACCAGTTGGCCTCTATGTAAGGCTGATCTCTCCTACAGAGGGGCAGAGGGGGCAAGGGAAGGGGTCCACGCCTCTCTAAGCTGCTTCACAAGAGGGGACTGAGATTTACAGCATGCTCTGCAGTTAGTGGCCTCTGCAGAGATTGTTAATACTCACAGGCTAGTAGGTCTCCTCACAAGCTCTGAGGGGAATAACACTCCCATTTTATAGATGAGGAACCTGAGGTTCAGAAAGACACATCAGTAAGACACATCACCAGAAAGACACATCACCCATGTCGCATCCTGGGCTCCCCTGAACAGCGCCGGGCATCAGCCTTTTCTCAGACTGATCGAAGACTTGTCAAGGCACTACGAGCATGCACTGTCAGGCCGAGGAGCCCAAGGAAGCCTACAGGGCAGGAGTCACTGCAGCAACCTGCCTAACAACCCTCACAGACAACCACAGGCACTGTGGTCACTAAGAAAGTGCCGGATCAGCTCTTCGCAGCCTCTGAGCACCATTTCTGTATCCCCAGCCCACCTATCGCCCTTTGTTCATCAAATTAACTGAGGTGTTGGACATTCAGTGCCCCATCCGATATACGTGGAGCTCCTGCCCCTGTTCTGAGCACTGAGAACCAGGCCGGAAGAGAACCAAACCAAGTTCCTGACCTCATCAGAGCGTGAGGAGACTGCCAATCAATAAGCAAATACATATTAATATGTCAGGGAGCGGTGGGCGCTAAATAGGAAAGGAAACAGGATGAAGGGTCAGAGGGTAAGTGTGTACTGGCTGTGGGGGCTGTGTTAAATGAGTGAGTCAAGAGAGGTGACCCCGAGGAGGTCACATTTGAGCAGAAGCCTGAGAGAAATAAAGGATCAAGCCATGCAGGCCCAGTGGTCAGATGGGGGGGTCATTTTTGACAAAGAGTCTGAGTTACAGTGTGTCTGGAGGGGCTGGAAAAGAGGCAGGAAGCCAGGGAGTGAGCAAGGGGAAGACTGGGAGGAGACAAATTCAGAGGTAGAGATGGCAGGGGGAGGTCTCACAGGGTCTAGGGTTCCCCAAAAGACCCTGGGTCAAAATGAAATTGTGAGCTCTCTCAAAAACTGTGGCTGAAACTCCTGGAAGCTGGACAAAGGCAATGGACTCTTTTTTTCTCTGGAATCCTTTGCTTGTTATCCTGGGCCAAGGAAACAATATGGTCTCCTCCTTCTCTTTCTCCTCCTCCTTTTCCTCCCTCCTCTTCCCTCTCCAAACCTGCCCCTGACCTTGTCCCAAGCTGGCTCTCCTGTGAGCAGCTGAGGCAGTGGCTGCCTTTCGGTTGCAGGCAGAAGACAAGGCCAACAAGGGGACGGGAGAAAAGACGCCCCCGGGAGAGGCAAGCGGCAGCACGAGGGACCACGTCACGGGGGCCTCTGACCGCTATTCATTTCAGTCCCCGTGTCTCCATCAATAACCGTCTGCCAGTGACCAGGGGGGAGGAGGAGGGATGGTGTGGAGGCTGGCAGGGGAGGGAGACTGGCTCCTTGGCAACTCCTCCCAGCCTGGGGCAGGAGGGGGGAGAGCAGGCACTGGGCTCTGTCTCCTAGGCTTCTCTCCCTGCTTTCTTCTTCCATCTCTATGTCCCTTGTACACACATTCCCTTCCTGCTTCCTCTCTGAAGCTAGGAGGGGAAGGAAGGAAGGACCATCATCTTCTACACTAGAAGAGGAAGAAGGGGGTTTTATTGGTTGCAAGCCAGATGGTGGACGAGTCAGCTGCTGTAGAGGACACTGGGACCCCTCCATGCCTGGCACCAAGAGGCCAGAAAGCCTAGTGACCAGGACTGGTATAGGCACCAGCCTACCATCACCAGCCTGCAGACCTCAGGAGAGGAGGGCCTGGGCCTGGCACACAGCAGGCACTCAGGAAGTAAATGCCATAAGAAGGACCAAATGGCTGACCATGGGTGGTCAGGAAAGGAGGCTGCCCGCAGGTGGATCAGAGCAGTCAAGGAGGGCTGCCCGA
The DNA here is from genome assembly GCA_004027185.1 of Glis glis. Lineage (NCBI taxonomy): Eukaryota > Metazoa > Chordata > Mammalia > Rodentia > Gliridae > Glis > Glis glis. The sequence goes on from PVJS01000024.1 coordinate 23,899, forward strand.
AGTAGGCAGAACTCCATCAGATTCTTGAAAGATGAAGGGGTTGAGGGAAGTGAAAATGGTGAAGGAAAGCATACTCGGTGAACAGTCTGTGAGCACAGGAATGGGGATGGAGGTGACTACAGGTGGGAGGCTGGAGCAGACAATAAAGATGGAACAAGGGCGGTGGCCATCCTGCACGGTGCCTTCTCTGGGACCTTAGGTGACTCTGCCAAGTCTGAGATAACTAGGACCCACAGGACTCCAGCCTTGCAGGTCTCCCAAGCCACATTCAGCCACATCTGCAGGCAGAGGAAGAGGCCCCCTACATTGGGCAGTTGGAGGAAGGACTCTCCCATCCCCAAACATTCTTTTTCTTTGTCAGTATCTGAAGAACCAACATTTAAAAGTCAGCCGAGTGAGCAGATTCCTGGTCCAGTCCAGTCGAGGAGTAATGGCGTGGCACTGTTAGAATGGCTCAGTAGGAGAGCGAGTTTGGACTTTGGTGATCACTGGCTCAACACTCTCAGTTTGCAGATGGGGAGACTGAGGCCAGATGGGAGGTGTGAGGCAAAGAACCGGGGTTACCAGGGAGTTGGAGGCAGAGGGATGGTAGGCCTCAGTCCCAGCACTGTGACTCAGTGGACTGGGTAGCCCAAGAAGGCCTCTGACTAGTATGGATGTGAAGACCCTTACTGCAAACGTGACAGCAGGAATTGGGGCAGGGGACACAGGAGACACATGACAGCCCCATTCATTTTATTAGGACAACCTGGCCCAGGGTCTTCCTCACAGATGGAGCCTTTATTTGAGGGTTCCTAAGCATCTCTGCGGGAGCAGTGGCCTGGACTCCAGAGGGGGCAGATTTCATGGTCCAGAGTGGCCAGCGGCGCTGAGAGCTCTGGGTGAAAGCCGCCCCTTCGGGGAGGTGCAGGGGCTGGAGCTGAAACAGAAACAGCACCGGCAGGGAGCAGCGGGGAGAGGGCAGAGTCGCCTGAGGCGCCAGGGCTTGGGGACAGGGAGAGACCCGTGGGGAGAGGGGGTGTGGTGGGGGGAAGACTCCGCGGAGGGAACAAAATAGAAAAACAACGGGAGAGACGAGAGGCAGACAGACAGGAACTCGGAGAGGCAGGGAAGCTCCGAGGAGGGTGCCCGGGAGAGAAAGAGGTGGGGAGAGCGACTCGGAGGCGGGAAGGCGGGCGACCGGGGGCGGGCTGCGGGGCGCGTCGGCGGGCCGGGGGCGCCCCACTGACCCTTCTCGGCGCTTGTTTCCCTCCCCAGGCTGCGCTTTCCTCACCTACTGCGAGCGTGAGTCAGCGCTGAAGGCCCAGAGCGCGCTGCACGAGCAGAAGACTCTGCCCGGGGTAAGTGGCGCCGCCGCCGCGCGAGCGATGACGCGCCGACAGGGGGCGACTGCGGGCGGCGGGCGGCGAGACCGCGGGCCGGGGCGCGTGCAGGGCGAGCGGGCGCCGGGCTCCACTCGGGGCCGCTGGGGCTCTCGGTCTCCAGGCCCGACGGGATCTGGCGGGGGGTGGACTCGGCAATGGCCACGGAGCCCAGACGCGGCTGCCGCGCACTGCCCGCGCGGGCGTCCGGAGCGGAGCGGAGCGGGGCGGCACGTCCTGGGTCCCGGGGCCCCGAGCTGCCTCCGCCCGGTCCCCACCGCGGCGCGATCGCCGGCCGAACGCGGCCCGACACTGGCTGTTCCCGGGGTGGGGGGCGCGGTGGGAGGGGGCGCCTCCCTCCCGAGCTCGGCGCCGCGAGTGAGATCACCGCGGTTTATTTAAGGAGCCAGCCCTCGTCTTTGATAAACTATCGCGCCTCGGCCCTGGTTTATAGCTCCTGTGCGGGGGAGAGGAGAATTATTTATGGCCCCCCTAACTGGGTGTGATATCAGCCATGGCTATTATCGAGGCTAGTTCATCACCATAAAATAAGAAGTGTTCCTCGGGTCAAGGGTCTGCGCGGTCTCTCCTGTGGGTTCAGAGAGATGGGGAGGGGGGAGATATATGACTGCTGAGGATCTAAAGATAAATGGAAAGATGTGCGTTTGTGGGCATAATTTCAAAAATTTATAAATATACGGTGTTTAAGCTGATGCAGTGGTCGCTGAAGGGAAGCACATGTGTTCTCTATGTATGCACTGCCATGCTTACACATGCATGTTTACATTCTTACCAAGCAACCCGTATGTAAACACACGTTTCCATTTCTGTCCCACAGCAGGAAAGGTTAACCAGGTAGACAGAGAGAAAATACAACCCTGGGCGGGGACAGCCTTCCTTTGCATCAAAGATCTTTCCTTGCCCTTTCAGGGTGGGGAGTGCTGAATTGCACAGTTCGGTCCTTTCATTAAGACAGCCTTTGTATTGTATTTGGGTATTTGTGATTGCAAAGCACGAGTCTGAGTCATCTTAATAACATACCCGTGGATGCAAATGTATGGAAATGGAGCGACACACAGATTTTGTGTGGAGCCCAGCTCTGGCAGGGTGGCCATTCTCAGTTGGTTTTTTAGTGGTGCGGCTACGTGCACATATATTACAGTAATTACTTTCTGGGTGCCCTCTGTAAGATGGCAGAAATATGCTCCACATCACCCCACGTTATGTGTGAAGCATAAAGCCATACTGTAAGATAATCAAAGGCTTCTGAGAAAGGTTTGTGCTGATTAATAAAGTGTTTATGGTACTTTGTTTTGGGGGAGATTGTGATAGATATTTTAGAGCCACCCAAATGGAATAGAAAATACCACATTGTTATGGGAGGCCCTTTATCAGCTTGAGAGAGATTGCTGGGGAGTTTCATGACGGCTAAAAGCCGAAATCAGATGGGGAAACAGAAAGAGAGAAGGAGGGAGGGAGAGACTTAGGATTTTAAAAGAGGAGAAGCCTGGAACTGGGAGAATTTCAGTAGGGAGTGTGGATCGTTCAGAATCTAACATTAACTTGTGGTTGTTTATTTTACATATAATAGAATAGCTAAATGATGGAGTGTATTAGTTCTTTAATAATTTATAGAAATACTTTGATGTTGCAGTAATTACATTAAAGGTCACATATCAAAGGTAATTTGGTTGAGCAGCTGTGATGGTTTCTCAGAAGCAATCAATATCACTGTCCGTGGTGCTGATTTCACCAAGGGGCCTGCCAGATTAAAGAAGGCTTATTACCAGGCAGAAAGGCCCAGGGGAAATCAGGAGCACATTGGAGCGACACGCCAGCCCCCCTTCCACCGATAATTAACACTGTTCCCCATAATCTGTGCTAATCCTTCATACTGGGAGATCCAGTGGCATTTTTCTGAAATCACAAAGACAAGTTGGATAAGTTTGAGAGGAAGGGTGAAAAAAAAAAACACAAATGTAGGTGGGAGAGAGGAGGGGGGAAAATAGAGGCTAATAGCAGGACTGAAACAGAGCCTGGAGTCCCCACGCACTGCCTGGAACACCATTTCTTCAAAGGCTTCTTGGGGAGACTCATGGCCTCAAAAGCCTCATCACACAATTCTCAGGGCAGGCACAGCCCATGGGGGGAGGGACATGGGGAAAAGATAGAATTGTAGCTCCAAGTTCTGAGGGCATGTTGTTCCCTTACAAACTCACAAGCAGACAAATGAGAAACAAAATGACCTAGTAAAATTATGCTTTAAAGTGCAGTCATTTTGATTCCAGAAAACAGAACTGGCATTATTATTGTTAGTTGGTTCTCTCCTTTGAGATCCGAGAAAATGTGCCTCCAGCACCAAGCAAAATGCTCTCATCCAACCAAATAATACATGCTCCTGCCAGCTGAGGCTGTGTTCAGCACTGCTTATTTGATTGGGGCGGGGCACAAGGAGGGACCTCTTCTTGTCAGCGGTGACCACACTAGGTGCCCCAGCGAGCACATTCTGTGTCTGACTAAGGAGAATGAAATTGAAAAAAAGAACCTGGAAAACTGGTAAACTCAGCAATTTAGGCACTTTTCCAGACTTCAAAATCCATTAAAATCAAGCTATTAAAATCAGCCCTCCACTTTCTCACCAAGGAGAGAAAGAGGGGGGAAGATAGTACAGGTAGCAGATTCCAGATTCTGTTTCCCAGTAAGTTACAGAGCTAGCATCCTGTTGCCAGCAAGATAACTAATCCTATTGTTGTTATGTGCAACACACACCCCACCACCACCACTACCAAAAACAGCAAAGCCACAGAGACAGAACTAGAGGTGCCTCTGACATAGGTCCTCATTTGGGGACTGAAGAAGAGAGGTCACTCTTCTCTTGGGATAAATGGAAACTCAGGAGCAAGACCACAGTGCTGTTCTCACAAATCAAAGGTCAGTTTCCCTGAGAATTAGCCTAATCCAAGTCATCCTGCACTAGTGTCACAAATGGATTATTATTTTTTAGTTTGGCATGATTTTAGTAGAATGAGATTACCAAACCATGAAGTCTCATCAGGGTCTTTTTGAGCATGGCCTTCTGCCAGAATCTAGGCAGGGTGATTTCACTTTTTCTTCTCTCTCTCTCTCTCTCTCTCTCTCTCTCATCTCATCTCACCCTCTCCTGCCCTCCAGGCCTTCTGAAACCCATTCCCTTCTGTTATAAATGTCCGTGCCACTATTTGTGGGGCACAGTCAACGTGGGGCAATTTCTCAATCCAGCAGCAAGCATTTCCTGAGTATGTACCAGGCCAGGTGCCCCCCAAAACACAGAGATTAAAAATCCACATTCCCCTTCCCTCTTGGTGTTGCCCATCAAATTGGGGACAGAAGCCACACATACAAAAGCATAACCAACAATATCAGGCAGCAGATGTTATTATAAAATGATTAGTGTGGGCAATTGTTCAATAATCACAATTGATGTTGTTAATCACTTATTTTATGACTGGTCTGATGTCAAGCACTTTGACTCTGTTGCCTCATTTTATCTTCACAACCTCCCCATGAGAAGATAACATGATTCTCCTTTGCAGATGAGGGCCAGGTACCTTAGGAGTTTGGAGGGAACCGAGATGACTATGGAGTACAGGAATAGCTAAAAGGTTTCCCTCAGGATGTGGACAGGTGGGAATAGAAACCTGGGAATAAGATGAGTATGTCAGCTGAGAGCACTGAGAAATAGCCCAGAGATGAGGCTTGCAAGGCAGACGGGCTGAGAGCTGGCCCGCCTGCCTGAGCAAGAGACAAGCTGGGCAGCAGCAGCCTGCTCTGAGAGCTGTCTGGGGCCTGAGTGCACAGGAGGCCGTGTGGAAGAATTGTGTTCCTTAAAATACAGCCCTGATGCTTAGTCCCAGCTTCTCCAGCCTTTGGGACTTGAAGGGAATTGTCTTCCAGGAAGAGCCCACCTTTTTCCAAAGTTGGGAATACGGAGTCTTAGGAGATTCTGAGGGTTGTTGCTGTTGTTGTTGTTTTTGGTACTGGTGATTGGACTCAGGGTCATTCTACCTCTGAGCTACACCCCCCAGCCCTTTTACTTTTTTTATTTTGAAACAGGATCTCATTAAATTGCTGAGGCTGCCCTCAAATCTGCAGTCCTCCTATCTAAGCCTCCCAAGTACTGGGATTACAGGCATGAGCCACCATATCCACCAAGGGAGAAGCTTCTGACTAGAGAAAACCAAGAAATATGATAGGCAGTGGCCAGCACTTTCCTCTGGTTGCAGAAAGGGATCCTCACCAGGACTGGTAAGGGGAGAGCTGGGTCTAGTGAACAGGAGGCAGGGAGAGGTGGGGCTGCGGGGAGGGGGAGCTGGTCAGGGAGGGGAGCTGTATCTGCTTGGTAAACATTAAAGTTCCAATTCACTAGTTAAAGATTGGCTTTTGTGTCCTCACTCTGGCAACCCTAGAATACAAAACAAACTAACAGTCTTCCCTGTGGCCTCCCACCCCAGCCCTCCAGTCAGCCCAGCAGACATGCAATGTCCCTGCCATCTCAACTCCCAAGGGACTCATGTCATAGCAACTCGGGATAGACCATTTCCATGGGAATTCAGTGTGAACTTCTTTGAGTTTATCAGGATATATGCAAAAATGCTAAATTAAAAAAATAAAAGCTCAGTTGAATTCTTAGCACTCCCTGCCTTGAAGTGTTTCTTTTCTCATTACCCCTTCCTCTCACTTTCCCTTAATCCTATTTTCTCAGCTTTTCTTTCCCTCTCTTTTTTCCTCTTCTCTTTTTGCCTCTGTTTCTTCCTCTCTTCTCTCCCCACTGGACATTTTCCTCTTTCCCCTCTCATTTTCAGCCATCTTCCCTTTCAATCTCACTCTCTCCTTTCTCTCTCCCCTCCCCCTTCTTCCTCCTCTCTCACCCACCCCATCTCTACCTTAACACCCATAGGGGGCTCTAGTGGGACCCCACCAGCCTTCAGGTGCTTTCCTGGCAGGGCCCCTCTCCCTCCTGGATAGCCCTGCCATTGAAGGATCCATCTAATTTTATGTACAACTGTAAAGATGAATGATAAGTAGAAAGGATGCAGGCAAGAACAAGATGAATAAATTATAAAGGGCAAATGATGACAAGACAGGGGTCCCCAGAGACAGTGATATGATAACAGAAACTAAAGACGAATTTATGATGGATGTAGTTAGCATGTTCAGAGGCTGTTAATTCTTCGGGATAGTTTTACAACTTCTAATGACTTGCTCAATCAAAGCGTTTCAGTTTAAGAAATGTATTTCCACTTGTCTGTCCTGTAGGCACTGTGTTGGGTTTGTCTCTGTACAGTGAGTCTGGTCTTCTCAGTACCTGCATCAGGCTCCCAGTCCCTGCCATCCTCTGTGTATCTCTGCTTGAGATCAGGGGCTCACAGCCTGACCCACATACCCCATCTGGTTCCCCAGCCCTGCTGTCCTTCTTGCTGAGTGTATTAGTTTTGGGACTATTACAACAAAGTACCACCAATTGGATAGCTGAAATCACAGTAATTTATTGTCTCACAGTTCTGGGCACTGAGAGTCCCAAATCAAGATGTTGGCAGGTCTGGTTTCTCCTGAGGGCTCTGAGGGAGAATCTGTTCCATGCCTCTCTCTGAGCTTCTGGAAGCCTCAGGCATTCCTTGGTTATAGATGATGTTCTCTCTATTCCCGCACATCATCTTCCCTTGGAAAACATTCGGATTGGATTAGAGTCCACCCTAATGACCTCATCTTAACTTGATCATCAGCAAACACCCTATTTCCAATAAGGTCTCATTCACATATACTGGAGGTTAGGACTTCAACATCTTTTATAGATGTTGCTAAATAGCAACATCTTTTGTTATTTAACCCATGACACAGAAATAGGCTTCCCTATGACTCTTCGGTGGTGGGGAGGTGAAAGGTCTTCAAGGGTATTTGAGTCATGAGAGGTCTCATCAGTTCTTCCTCTGTAACTCCCACCTGGCCTCATGCTTATCTCTTCCCCTCTTGAGAAAATGAATGACATATAATTCTTCCCCATATTCCCTAAAGAGAAGCGTCCATCTGTCCTATAGTGTAGTGGTTCTCAACTGGGCAGTTTTGTACCCCAGGAGACAAGTCATGTTGTCTGGAGATGCTCCTGGCATCTGTTGAGGAGAAGCCATGGATGCTGCTGAATATCCTACAATGCACAGGACAGTCTCCCCAGTTATGATTTGGCCCCAAATGTCAGTAGTGCCGAGGTGGAGAAACTTTGTTCCAGGGTGAAGGATGGGGTGAACAGCAGGACAGAGAGGCCCTGGAGTGCAGCGTTCCCTCTTACTCACTAGTTCTCATTCATTTGGACGACAAGCCCAAGAGTCCTTCAAGTGTAAGAAATGGGAGGTTTAGTTTAGTTTAGGGCACAAACTAAACAGTGTGAGCTTGAAGGGAATGATGAGCAGCAGAAGAGGGTAAGGCTACCTCCAGGCACAAAGGTCGTATCACAACCTGCAGGGCACATGTGGCCCATAGGCTACCATTTCAGCACCAACCCCAGCTCAGCTCTCTCCTTTCACCCACATGGAATCTGGGATCTGAGTGATAGAAGTTGAGTATTTGCTGGTAACAGAGCTGGGACCAGAGCCCAGGCCTCAGAGGCCTAGCCATGTAGAGGATTCTCCAGCCCCTACCTTTGTAAAAGTTAGGGTTTGTGCCCCACACAGGCCTTCCAGCCCAACAGCTCTTCACCACATGACACAGTCCTGGGCCCGTTTTATCCAGAAGGGAACATCAAGACTCCTGGAGTGGAGGCAGAAGGACTTTAAAGGGAGAGACAGGGCCAGCTTGGCACAGGGGCTACATCTGTGGCACCCACAGATCTCACCTCCTCCTACATGCCAGCCTGGGGCCCCAGTCCTACATCCCACTATTTGAAGATTTGCTCCCCTCCAACAGAAACCTCTTGAAGTCCTCTTCCACCTCCCCTGGGGCTTTGCACACACTATCCCTCCTCCTAGACTGACCACTTTCTTCTTCCCTGCCCTCTTCACACTGGCTAGTGGCAGCCCTGTTTGTCAAATGAGTGACTCTTGACTCCCACAGGGACCAAATATTCTCTGTGACCCCCACCACAAAGCCCAGGTCTTGCCATGTCCTGTACTCAGTGAGACTCCCTAAAGGATCTATCAGAAAGAACCAGAGATCCCTGTGTCCACAGTGATGTACTTGACAAGCAAGAGGGTGCCTGACTTAGTGCACACAGCCTCGCTGGGAGGAGGAAACCTGGTCTCCAGAGACAGGCTACCAGAACCAGCCATGTGGCTCTGCTCAGCTCAGCTCAGACCCACCCTGGAGCCACTTCTGTGCCAGGAAGGAGGCGGTGGGCCAGATTGCCTCTGGAGTCCCTCCCAGCTCTGACATACTTTATATTTCTAAGAATAATAGAGTCGGCATTACTCACATTACTTAGGAAGACAGGGGGAAGAGGGGAGAGCAGGAGAATGAGAACAATCGTGTCTCCTGATCTCCACTGCCTGACGCCATTGGTGACAAGTGTAATAAAGTGAGGGTCAGATATGTCCCTCCCTGATGCATGCCCCAGGCCACGACTGCATTCCTGATGCAAGCCCACCTCTGCCCTCTGCTCAGGTCTCTTTCTAAGGGTATCAGACAGGCATCTTGTCATCTTCTGCAGCACTGACCACTACATAGCTGGAACACAGTTGCCACTTGAATCAGCAGCAGTACCCTTGCAGTTTGCAAGTAGGGACAAAAATGAGTGAGACACAGCCTGTTGCTGAAGGAGTTTATAGTTTAGTTTGAAAGGCGAATGTGAGATCAGCTCATGATACAAGCAGAACCTATAGGGCCCAAAAAATGGTGGCCAAGGAAAGATAAAACTCTTATCACCTGAAATGCTTCTGACTCCATCATCCTTAGGTCCAGACAGTGACAAACCCTCTCCTGGACACAAGCCTCCAGACCCACAGAGCTCTTGCCCATGCACATGGCTTTCCATCAGGCTTCTACATCATTCCCTCTGCCTGGAGAGTTTCCATTCATCCTGGGAGGACCAAGTCTCACACCACTTCCACTGGAAAACTCTCTGCCCCCCAGGGAGCTTCCCAGTCCCCGCAGGTGTCCTGTGCTGTCCATTGTTCCCAGGCTGCTCCATTGACTCTAGACTTTGCATCTTGGGGACCCAGACCCCAGTGCTTGCCTATACCTGTGTGTCAGGAAGCAGTCCTTCACTCTGTTGAGTGACCTTGCTGGGCATGGCACCTCCAGGGACATTCCAGCAGGTCTGTTCTTACTACCCCCCCTCCATCCGTATCACCTCCAACACCCTTGAGAGAGCTCCCAGCTTAGCTCAGCTTGGGGAGTGGAAGGACAAGAAGGCCTCGCTTTGTGGCTGTAGACGAATGAAGGAAATGCTGTGCGGAAGATGCTTTTGCCCAGCAGTTGCAGCAGGCACAGGTGTGAGTGTGAGCAGGTGTGAAAGGAGGTGTGCATCCTTGGAAGAGGGTGTCTGAAGTTGTCCTGGGGGCTGTGCCTGCGTGAGTCCATGAGAGGCCATTAAAGAGTTGCTTGACCTTTTGCCAGAAAGCAAGGTTGGGAAACAGAATGTATATCAGTTGCTATTTGGGGCTGGATGTGTTTTAGGATTGGGGAGTTTTCTTCTAGAGAGCATATGTGTGGGCCAGCCGAGGGCCAGATGTCTATGTTGTTGGCCAGTGAGGTTTTGGAACCATGGGATGCCATGTACCATCAAAGACGGGCAACCTTGGGTGATGATGGCAAAAAGCAGTATCATTCTTTATTCTTCAATGCCTCATGAAAATAATTGTTGTAAAGAGAAAAGGGCTGGAGTTCAAGGGGATGAGGTCTCTCCAGCATCCCCCAAGTTTCCTGCAGTTCAAATGCCTGCCCCACATCATGGTCAAAGGCATTGGTGATATGTCTTTATTGGACAACCAGGGCTGCCATGTGGTGGCTTCCTCTCCTGGTGGTTGAATGGGCACAAGGCAGGCATGTTTGAAGGTGAGCCTGGTGCCCAACTCTGTGCCCAGCACAGAAGAGCCAAAATGGTGCTCAAAACTCCACTCCACCCTCAAAACACTGACAGACTACGGAGAGGACAGCAACCTGCTGGGTGACTTGAGTGTGAATTTCCTCATTTCTATAATGAAAGTCAGATGTGTAAGACCTTTATATGCTATGGATTTCTACAAATAATCCAAGTGTTACAATGACAAGACAATGATGTGAGTGTGGATGACCTTCAGAGTCCTTTGCCACAATAAAATCCTGTGACTGTTATTTCATATACAAAAAAACTAGAGGATAATAAAAAATAAAATTATTCACATATGCATCTTGGACTATATGTCCCATTATATTTCAGAGAAGGAAGATGGCTGTGAGTTGCAATGACCAGAAAGGACTCCTTAGAACAGCAGGACAGAATTCTGTTGTGTGTGTGTGAGGGAGAAAGAATTGGAAAGGTAGTATGTTAGTTAGATTTCCATCACTATAATGAAATACCTGAGATAATCAACTTATAAAGAGAAAAAGATTTTTGGCTCACAGTTTTGGAGGTTCCAGCCGGGGATTGATTGGCCCCATTGCTTTTTGGCTGGTAGTGAGGCAGCACATCATGTCAGGAGCATGTAGCAAAACCACTTACAACAGAATCCAGGGAGCAAAAAATATAGAGAGCAAGAGATCCAGGTCTCACAGTCCCCTTTAAGGGCACGCCCGTCCCCATTCCACCACCTCCCAGTAGTGCCACCTTGCAGACCAAGCCTTTACCGCATGGACTGTTAGGAGAGATGCAGTATCCAAGTCAAAGCAGGTAGTAAGAGGGAGAAGACTTTGGGGAGCCAGGAAAATCTGAATTTTCCTCCCAGAGTCAGAATGAAAATGGGGAGAATGTGTTTGGAGGATAAAGAGGCCTTCCTCACACTGCTGCCTTTAGGACAGTGCCAATCAGCTCTAGACACTCCAATCACCCTGAAATGCTGCATGCATTGGGTGTGGCCTCAGGCCCAGCAAGTCCCTAGCTTCCCTTCTCCACGGAAAGGCCCTGCCCACCCACTGGAACCTCCCAGGGCTTCAGAACCTAGCCTCAAGCTCCTGCCTCAACCTAGCCTCAAGCTCTTTGAAGCCCACCCAGTCTGCCCTCACCCACACCAATCCCCCTCTCATCTGAGCCTCCAGAGGTCAACACTGGCCAAAGTATGGACCTCAGACCAGCATAGTCAAGGCCTTGTTAAAGAGGCAGTCTCAGAACTCACTTCGCACCATCTGAGTTATGTCACCTAGACTGTACCCTCTGTATTTGAACAGGATCCCTATGGGATTTGTGGCCATGAAAAAGTTTGGCAGCTGCCAGCCTAACTTAAGGCACTAGAAGATGTTGTCTTCATTTGGGTGCCCCTAGAAGCAGACTCTAGACAAGTACCTGCATGCAAATGGTGCTTATTCAAATGGGCTTTGGGCAGTGACCCCAGGAAACACAGTCAACAGTGGAGAAAAGCAACAGGGAAGAGAAGAGATCATTAAAGGGAACATTATCAGGCAGGCCCGCTTCCACTGTGAGAAGCACTTCACCCCATCGTAGTTTCTAGAACCAGTATCAGGCACACTGCCCAGAGTCCTGCCACCCAGGCACCAGGGAGCTGGGGTATTTATTCACTGATTCTCACCAGGCTTTGGCTGAGGATGTGCCCAGGGATCACTAATTCTCTTCTCTTCTGGCTTGTCGCATGAGCAGGCAAACTGAGCTCCACATCCAGAGAAAGCCCTGAGCACCGAGTGCAGGTGCTAGCACCTGGAAGACAGGCCACTGTCACTGAGGTGGGGAGGGCAAGGGCCCGTGGACAGGAAGGACACTGTCTGCCTCTGCTGGCAATCGGATCTGGCACCATACTCCCTACAAGGGAGTAGACAAAAGAAGCCTGCCTCCCTCACCACAATCACAGCTGCCACTCAGAGTCAGATGCACGAGTATTATCTCACTTAAGACAGCATCACACAGGTGCTCTGAGTAAAGAATTATCAGTGTTATCGTACAAGAAGAAAATGAGGCAAAGGGGCTTGCTCAAGGCTACACAGCCAAGGAAAGTGGCTCCAGAACCCATGTTCCTTCCACCACATTCTGGGAACCAACCCACAGGAAACCAGAGCTGCACAAGGGCAAGAACAATGTCACCATGCAAGGCAGTAACCCCACAGGTGTCCATACACCTGACCTGTCTTTGGATTGAGGAAGCCTTCTTCTGCATGGAAAGCAGAATCAATTCCAGCCACAACTCTACCTGAAGCCTTACTTGGTAAGCCACTTAACTTCTCTGAACTTCAGCTTCAGTGACTACCCTGTCAGTTAGAAACACATTTGGCTGCAGTGGCATCAACAAATGGAGTGTTGGTTGTTTTGTCCATCACAGAGTCTGGGGTCTGGTTGGTTCGGCAGCATAACAACGTCAGGGTCAGAGTCTTTTCTTTTGTGGTTATAAAATGGTTGCTCCAGCTCCATGCATCATAAGTTTGCGGTCAAGCAGAGTGGGTCCAACTACTTCTGTCCCTGTTATCAGGGATGCAAAAAATTCCCGGAAGTGCCCTCCCCAGTAGACGTCTATGGATGTTTCATTGGCCACAGTTACAACACGGGGCCATCCTAGCTGTAAGGGAGGCTAGCAAAGGGAATGTTTTCCCAAGACTAGGCACATATCTGTCATGAACAAAACTGTGCTTCTGTTATGAAGGAGAAGAGAGGATGGATACCACGGGTAGGAACCATAGGTTCTGCCCTCAGCCTGGGAGAGACAGGCAGGGTTGCAGAAGAGCAAGCTGGGTAGAGCAGCAGCCCCACCCTATATCCAGGTGGGGTCAGCCTTCACTCAGGCCTCGACCTGAGGCTTATGGGAGGAAGTTGAGGCATGAAAGAAGTTGCACATGTGTCCCATGGGTGCCTCTTCCATCCAGCACTGCTAACTCAGCGCACACATTCCAACTACTGGCATGGTTTCTAATTCCATGGGACTCATAATGGGGATGATAATTTCAGCCCCTCCAGCACCATATTTGTGCCATCTGTATCTTTCTTTTTCTCTTTCTTTCTTTCTTTTTTTCTTTTTTATTTTGTAGTTCTGGGGATTAAACCAAGGGATGCTCTATCACTGAGCTACACCCCTAGCCCTTTTTATTTATATTTTGAGATTGGGTCTTGCTAAGTTTCTGAGGCTGCCCTGGAACTTACAATCCTCCTGCCTCAGCCTCCCCAGTACTGGCATTACAAGCATGCACCACTGATACCATTTGTATCTTTCTTGAACTTATGTCCTTCTGCACATCTGCATGTGGCTTAAATATTGAAGCATCAAAGGCCCCCATGCTGACAGACACTTTCCCCATGTCACAGGCATCCCATGGGTACCTCTCCATTCCTGCTTCTGTGACTGACAATTACACTGGTGGGCACAACCCTCTGAGAGTGGACTGTCCTGATTTCGGGGCCAGCAGCAATGATGCCAATGTTACTCTTCAGAGAGGGAAACATATCCTCTTCTGGCTTGTCATGGGGGAGTGGAGTGAGGCACACAGCATACCTGTGCCGAGCCTTCCTGAGAAATGTGACTACCCTCTTGGTTAACTTCTGCTCAGCTGCATTGAGGAAGGGACAGAGATGGCTTAGGACTGTCCTGTGCTGGCCTCTGCCCCTATGACCCTCCCTCTGGTCTCAGTCAGCACCATGAGGAAGGCCTGCTCAGCTGTTACCATCCCTCAGAGCATGGACTGTCCCAGGAGGTAGTTCTGGTCACAGGTGTGCTCAAGTAGAGTCACAGACACAGGTGTGGACAGGTCAATGCAGGCAATGGCTACATTAGACCAAATCGGTGCTGGGGGGTGAGCCAGGGTATATAACCTCAGGGGCACAACCTAGAATAGGGCAGGCCACCTGGGCAGACCAACAGACCCCACCCACTGAATGGAAGCCAGTTATGGAGTGGCAGAAGCATCCATAGAAGCCCCTGGGCCTATCCCTGCTGAGGTCCAGCTGTGTTTGAAGAAGACGGTTCAAGATCACCCCTTGCCAAGCATGGCAGCACATATCTGTAATCACATCTACTTGGGAGGTTGAGGCAGGAGGATAGCAAGTTCAAGGCCAGCCTAGGCAGTTTAGCAAGACCCTGTCTCAAAATTTAAAAAGGGGGGCTGGGGGTGTAACTCAGTAGTAAAGCATTCCTGAGTTCAATCCTGGGTACTGAAAAGAAAAAAAAAAAAACAAAGATCACCTCCTTCATGCCCTCAGGAGAGCTGTTAGTTACATTTATCCCAATGATTTGCGCAGTCCCCACATGAGACCTACATCCTCCTTCTCCACTCTTGGCTCACCATCTCTCACCCTAATAAAGGGTAGCACCCCTAGAAGCTGGATGCAGAGAGAGCCCAGAAGATTGAAAACACTAAGCAGTGAGAGCAGGAGCAGGATTGTGTCCTGGACACCCACGAGGTTTAAACCGGTCCAGGAGGCCCTTCGAGGCAGGGAGACAGAGGTTCTGAAATGAATATGCATTCAGCCTCTCCCAGCAGCCCTGACAGCTGGCACCCGACAGCTGGAACCGCTCAGAGGCTGAGAGAAGGTTTTTAATTCAATTCAGTAAGTGTTTCCTGAGCACCCACCAGGAACATGGCCCTGCGCTAGGTGCTGCTCGGCTGGTAGAAGTGAGGAGAGGTCAAGGGCCCTGAGGCCCTTTGGGGCTTCCCTCCTGAAGAGGAGAAAAGGCATACATGCCAAGCAATTAGAAGGCAATGGATTGAGACTCTGGACTGGAATTTAGAGCTCCCTATCTTGGGAATGCTGCGAGGTGGTGGCTATTCACCAAGTGTCTTCCATGAGCCACACTGTGCTGGGAATCAGGGCCTACAGGGATGGGAAAGGTGTGGGTGGATGGGAGGGGCCGAGAGGGTACACCTGTGAGGTGATAGCATGAGCAAAGGCAAGGAGGAAGGAGGACACAATGTGAGGAGACTGAGCCAGCTGGAGATCACACAGAAAGGGATTGAGGGTCACAAGTCAAGCATGGGTTGAGGCTCACATGAGGAGGGCACTAAATGTCCCACTGAGAATCTTGGTCACTTTTCCTCAGGTGATTGGTAGCTGCTCTGGCTTCCTGAGCAGGAGAGTGCCTGCCTATCCATAGCATGCAGCTGTAGATGGAGAAGGCCTGTGTCAGACCAGTGGGGGGGGGGCCTCAGGCAGGGAGTGACATCAGGAACAGGAGTTGGGAACCATGGAGAACCATTCTCAGTTTCCCTTCCCAGGAGCAGCCTCAGTGAGCAGACATGACACACCTGATCCACCTGGGACTGAGTCAGGCATGCACCTCACAGACTCCTCTCTTCCTACTGGGCAAGCCCTGGGGCAGAAGGTTAAGGAAAAATTGGGATCCCTCTGGGCCCCTGAAGCTGATGAGGGGACTTGGAATTCCCCTGGCCACTGGGAGGACTTTCCCCACCTGAAGGAGAAAGTTTCTGTGCAGGGCAGGCCACAGTACTGGAGAGCTTCCAGAGCCTCCTGACTGCTGTGCATGAGAAAACACTGATTCCTCCTCCTGGGATAGAAAGGGTTTGGTCCATGAGGACTCTTCTCTGCCATTATCTCCCTCCTGAGGGCCAGGGAACCTCAGAGAAATAAAGCAGGAAGGGATCTTAGCATCACCTACTCCCCTGAATTTTGCAAATGTCCTGTGGCAGTCAGGAGACAATAGAGTACAACTCTGCTGAGACTGGATCCCTGCTCTTCTGCAACATGGTCTCATCTCCAAGAGGCTGTATGTTTGACAAATGGAGGAAATCTGCAGTGATTCAAAAGAGTTTGGGAGGACACCCATTTCCATTATCATACATATTAAGGGGTGTGCTCAGCACAGTTTTATTACTTTGGAGTAGACAATCCAACTGTGTTTCCAAGTTAATGTCCTGCAAGCCTGCTTTAATGAACAGACACAAAGCATGTGTAATGAGCATGAGCACAGTGATGGTGTAACACTGAGTACTAGTGAGCCACTTGCAAACACTCTTCTCTAGAAAAACAACATATTCCTGCAAATGGTGATACTTATTTGGTGATTAAAGTTTTTGCACCAAAGCCAGCTTCTAAATTCCAAATTATCCTCTACTATGAATTGATGGGTTTGAAATTTATAGACTTCGACCAACTCCTTAAGTGAAGAACTTAAGGTAGCCTAGTCACAGGGGGTCTTAACCTCTCCAAAAAGCCTTTTCTGGCCGGGCGTGGTGGCGCACGCTTGTAATCCTAGTACTTTGGGAGGCGGAGACCGGAGGATCCGGGTTCGCGGCCAGCCTCAGCTGTCTCTCTCTCTCTCTCTCTCTCTCTCTCTCTCTCTCTACTTAGTGAGGCCCTCTGCAACTTCGTGAGACCCGGTTTCAAAATAAAGTGTAAAAAAAATAGGGCCGGGGGCGTAGCGCAGAGGTAGAACGCCCCTGCGTTCAATCCCCAGTACAGCAAAAAAAAAAAAAAGCCTTTTCTGATGGGCCTGAACCTCCATTCTTTAACACCCCCAGGAATTCATTGGGGGCCATCCTGCATTATGAGGTGGCAGGGTGGACTAGATCCAACTGACATCCCCCATACTCTCAGACCCCACAGAGCTTTGCCATTGGTTGTGTGCTTCTGCCTGCACCCTGCCTGAGTGTTCTTTGGACACTTCTTACTCCTGTTAGGTCACCAGGCAGGAACCAGATCTATTCCCAGTTGATCAGATGATGGAGGCAAAGCTGCTATCCAACCACTGTTTGAGTCTTCCCTCACTCTGGCCCCTGGGTTTTGGGAAACTATGTATGCCATCTTCCTCTATTCTTATTAAATGACTTATCTGGGGGACCTTAATATTTTCTTTTAGGATAAACTGAGCTAATGCAACGTGCTTGTTTTAATTTGCGAGGTTAACTGATCTAATTATCTGCAGCGTTTAGTTAAATCCTTGTGCCTGGACCGGCTGGCTGCAGGTGTGGGCTTTGAATCCTGCCAACAGGAAATCTCTTAAAACGAGCTGATCTAACACAGCAGGTCTGCTGGTATGAGGGATTTTCTAATAATGCATGAATTTATTAACAGCCAAAGATAAATAGAGGATGTATTTACATTAAACAAATTCACAAGGAACTGTCTGGGGCTTCCTAGGCCCCCATCCCAGGGGACGCATCCCCCAACTCCACATCACTGTCTCTTTTTGTCCACATGGGTTAGAGAGCCACCCTCAGGGGGCCCATGAGAATACAGACATTCCTGCCATAATGTCACAGAGGGCTGAGCTCTGATGGGGGTTAAAGATCTGGAATTTTTATTTGACCCTAGGCTCCAAAGGAGCCAGGGGTGTTGACCAGCCCTCTAAAAATTGACACAGTCTCACAAAGTTAACAGGTACTTCCCCCTAAGGAAGAAAGGTGATGATCCCATTGTCTTTGGGCTGGAAAAATGGTCCCTAGAATCTGTTTTGATACTGAGTGCTACACCTCCAGGGAGTACATCCAGGGCAGGAAAAGTGATCCTCCCATCTGAAGATGATGAATGGCTCAAAGGGGGACATCCTTGGCAGATGTGATGTGTGGTCAGATTGGAATGTCACAAGGAGAACTCTGGGAGGAACGTAGAGGAGACCTGAGCTGACCCACCACACATAGGTGTCACAAGAGGCTCTTGGCTTCCCAATCCCACCCCCTTCCCTGGCCCATTGAGAGCTGCCCCAACTCCCACCTGGGACTCTGGCCCAGGATGCCAACACTGCTCAGGGAGAGTGGAATTGTAACTCCAGAAATGCCATATTGTTCAAAATCCTGTTAGGCAATATTGTTTGAAGCATGGATTAGGCCAAGCAGCCAAAACCGCATCTGAAATGCATTTCCCATTACCTGAGGCCCAGATGCCCTGACAGCCCAAGTCGCTCAGTACTGACCTGTTTTCAACCAGCATAGAGCTCTGCTCTTCCACATGAATGACCCTGGATGAAATTGCACTTGCAAAGGCACATGTAGAATATGTACACATGTGCAAAGTGTACGTGCACACACAGATGCAGCTGGCTGCATGTGCACACTTATTTAAACACACATGTGCAAGCACATACAAACACCAGGGAGCATGATGCATGTGTGTACATATTACAGATGCATGTGCACACGTAAACACACATAGGAGGGCTGCACACACAGACATCCTGCACACGCCCACATTGGGCATGCAAACACACATATGCACATACACTGTCTTCCTCGGCTCCTTTGGAATTGAAAGAGAATGTAGCTCTATAGGGACAGCTGAAGATAAACTCTTGATTTCTGATTTCCAGAGCAGTTTGGACAAGGTCCTCTGAAATGCATTAAAATGCTAATCACAGCATCTGTCTGAACCCTGGCAGCTGTGTGACTTGGGGGCAAATGGAAACAGAATGTATTCTGAAGCCTGGAGCTACTTCTTGACTCTCCTTCCCTCTTTGTCTCCTGCTCCCCTCTCTTGCCTGCTCCACCATGGGCTTCACTGACATGGCCTCTGGGTCTTCAGCCTGGTCCACAATGGCCTTTGACTCTGCCAGACCCAAGTGCACAGCTCTCCAGTGCTAACAAACAAAGCTGTGTCCCTTCCTTTAGCGCTTCCCATAGTCTCCTGCAGTGGAGGTGCCCCAGACCATGATTAGGATGGGCAGGCCCAAGTTCTTCTACATACAGAAATGGCCTCCCATGCCCTGGACCACCCTGCTCTCAGGCCTTCTGGCCCTACAGGCCCCAGACCCAACCCTCAGGTGAGGGCAGAGAGAATGCCTGCAGTATTAAGGAGGGATGTCAGGACTATTTCATTTAGCCCCCCTCACCCCAAAAAAGGATGCCTTCTTGGTAGACTTTCAGGTACAGTAGAGGCAGGTTGGGGAGAATATTTTATCCAGAGCAGCTTTCTGATGCCTCTTGATGACACTGTATACAGACAAGGGAGTGGAATCAGGAGGGGGTCCATGCCCCCACACTCCTGCTAAACACCCTTCCCTGACTCTCCACCAGCCACAGATGAATCCGAGTTCTGCATCACACTATCATCCATCCATCCCATGACTATTAGTCCAGCCCCTCTTCACCATTCCCTGACAACACCAGGATCCAGGAACAGCACACACCCCTGATGTCCTCACTAGTGTGTGCGTATGGCAGGGGGGGCTCCACACTCAAGCATAGCTCCATCCTCCTCCAGGCCTGCCATTCTCCTATAGGTCAAACGATTTTTGCTAGGCTGTGCCTTGGTCAGCATTCCAAACTCAGCTCAGCATCCCCTTCTCTAGGAAGTTTTCTCCAGGCAGAGGACACCCTGGAGGTAGTTTGCCCTCTCTGCTGGGACATAGAACAGGCTCTGTTCAAGCTTGTGTAAGTGCAGGTGTCACCCCAGGCTCCCTGTGTCCACATCCCCCGCCCCTACCCCACCCCATAAAATTGAAGCTCCCAGCACACTGCAGTTCCATTTCTCCTCTTAAGCATCAAACTGTCATTTCACTAAACACCATCTGGAGACTCCTGGCTTCAGCCTCTCACTTCTCCCAAACTCTTATTAATGTGATGGGTGTTTATTCCTTTTTCCTCTTCTACTTCCTCCAGAGCATCTCAGCCCTGTGGCCTGCAGACATTCATCTTATCTTCGGGGAGCTCTGCTCTGCTGGGGCAGGCGACTGTCTCAGGCTTGGCTTTAAGCAGCTGACAGTGACAAAGAGCAGGCAGAAAAGGCAGGAGCAACCGCACAGCCCCTCTTGGAAGCTAGTCCCAGACAGCCTGGGGGAGACAGGGTGGCAGAGCAAGCTGGGGAAGGAACTTGGTTAAACTTGGTCCACGGTGGCCTTCAACTCTGGTAGGTTGATCTTTCCAGAACTCAGGACTCTCAATGGCTCCTTGGGCTGGCTAAACAGGTCTCGGATTTTTAAACCCCAACCCCTGGGCTCCCATATCACTGCTGCAAGCACACTATGCTCCCCTTCCCTCCCCTCCTGTGCCCATGCTATGGCTCTCATCTGAACATGCACCCCAAGCCCAATTCTTGCTCGTCACTGAAGGAGCACCCACCCGTCTTCCTCCTCTATGCAGCCTTTCCTGACCACCCCATCCTTACTAATTCCCTTCCATAGCACTTACTGCATGAACCACTTCCTTTTGCTCAGTACTCTAACCCACAACACACTCTCTTTCCTATCACAAATTTTATTTTCCCAAATACACGCAAAACTCCCCCAGTGGTGCCCACAGACCCAGTCCTGTGCCAGGCAGAGTGGGTCCACAGCCAAGCCTCCACCCTGAAGCAAAGTGGATCCACAGCAGTGACCATGATGAGACAGACCCCAGCTCCTTGGGGAGCCCAGTTGCTATCGAGGGGCCCTCACAGAGAACCCTCTCACAGTGCCCACGTGCAGGGCCACCCACTCCAGTCCTCCGCTGTGGCCTGGGCTGGCACTCAAAGGCTGCTCACTTCCCCTGGTAGAACATTAAGCTAATGCGTGTTGTGTCTCATTAGTGGCATTCTGTTTGTGCCAGGCCCAGGCAATTTGATGGGTAGTTGATTGGCTATTCTGTTTATTTGTGTCAAGAAAAGCATTTTTTATAAGGGTCCAGGCAGCCCATTTCTGTCCCCATGGCACTAAAATCCTCTGGCAATCAAGCAATTATAAATTAAGACTAAATAAATAATATACAATAAGCAATAAAGACTGCATGCCTCCATGTAGAGAGCTCTCCTTGGGCAGAACATGGCATCTCCTGTGGCCAGGCCTGGAGACCAAGCAGAATGCTACCCTGAGAATCACCAGCCATCCCAAGCTGGAGACAGGGCTCCGTCCGCCCCATGGCAAGCCTTGGCCCCTTCCATGCATGTCAGTCAGAACAACAGGACCCAGGTACATAGAAAACCTTGAACTTTCCAATGTCACTGATCTTCACAGCCTCCAACTGATAGGTGAAACTAGGTAAAGCCTGCAGAGGTGAAGAGATCTGCTTATAAGCAGTAGAAGGGGTTCTCGTGCATAGTAGTGTACTAAAAGACAAGGGAGGGCCCAAGGAAAGCCCTTGTACAACTGTGCACCTACCCACTGGGACTGCCTATCAAGTAGGGAGTTGTCCCAGGAGTGTATCCGAGAACATCAGGTCCAGGTTTCATCAGGTCCACCCACCCCACACCAGCAATCCTGCCACAGCAGCCCCAGCCACAGGGCTGGACAGACTGCAAATGGGGCTTCCCTGCTCCCCATCTGCAAGATGCCTCCCCCAGCAGGGCTTCCCTGTGATCCACAGAGTGCCAGGAGCTCTGAAATTTAAAGGGCTGTGACTTTCAGCTGGCCTGTCTATGAAACACTCCTCTATGCCCTAAACAGAGCACCTGGCTCACCCCAGGTGGAATCCTGAGTCATGAGACAGATGTGGACAAAGCTCAGGTATCTCCCCAAGCTGTCCTGCAGCCAGATAGTAGGAATGGGAAGGAGTGGCTGGGCATGGATGGGATCTTCAAGGGCTCAAGCTGGAGGACTAATGCCGAAAGGTCCCACTACAGAGAGGCAGAGTATGGAGTTCAGTACAAATGCCATCCAGCCTCACTCAGCCTAGGCCCCCCTCCAGCCACTTCTTCCCACCTTCTCCCACTCCTTGTCTGCTTTTCCTCTTCATCCTCACAAAAACTAATTGTCTCTCTCACCAGCCTGCACCCCATGCTTTCCAGAGGTTTATGCATGAAACTAATTATGCACCGCTAATTTGGAAGCTAGCAGCTTTCCCGTTAACGTTCATTTGATTTGGGTCGTTCTGCTGAGTGGCATTTCTGTGAATATGCCACCAGGGCTAGGGCCTGTCAGGGAGGGTTACCAGAGTTAGGGGTCAGGAGGAGGGGCCTAGGGGTCTGGAGTGACCCGTGTGTGGCACTGGCTCCCGTGTGGGGGGAGGGAACAGGAGGGCACGTTACCATAAACCAGAGGAGGCCTCATTAGCGGCCAGATCACCCTGCTGGGAGGTAGGAATATGACTAAAATGTCACAGTCGGTAAGTTGGGCGGGGGCAGATTGAAACACTGCCCTCAAAAGTAAAAAGTGCCAGGTTGGCAGGGGCACTCAGCGGGTATGGGTGCTGCAAGGTGGAAGCTGGGATTTCCACAGGGCAAGATGGGGCTGGGAACGGTGAGAGGTCCTTGTATTTGGAAAGTCCCTCCAGGGAAAGGTCCCTGGCCCAAAGGAATTTGGCGATGCTGTCTGGGGCGAGGTGGAGTCCTTGGGTCAAAGGAAAGAGCAGGGCAGGCAGGATGCCTTGGCCCCAGTCTGAAGACTGTTTCCTCTCTATTTCCATCTCTAACTCCTTTTGTGACCTTCGGAAAACAGTTTAATCTTCCCAGGCCTCGGGATTCTCTTCTGGAAAATGGGAATAATTTTTCCAACTTCACGGGGTTCTGCAAAGGCCCCACGAAATAAAAGGCTTTAAAAAGTTCTTTGTGAGTTATTTGACTTGGTCCACAACCCAAGGGCCCAGCGAGGACTCTCTGACTGCCACTCCAGGCTTTTCTTCCCTGATGGCTGTGGCCAGGGCCAGCTTCTTGACCTGTGACCTGCTCACTCCCACAAAGCCCGCACACTCAGAAGAACTCCCGCTTGGATTAATGTTCCCCCATCACTATCTTGAAATCCTTAATCATTTTTTAACTAGGGCCTCCGCATATTCAGTTTGCACCCACAAATGACATCACCGGTCCTATCAGAACCACCGAGTCTCATAAGGACCCTGTCTCAGGAGGAAGTTCTCTAGAGACTTCTCTGGATTCTTGAGTCTCCTGGAAAGGAGCACCCTGAGGACAAGGACTTTGTCTTCTCCTCCTGTTGTCCCCCCCCCCCAGATGCTGGCTGGGCTCTACCATGTGCTCAGCACAGACCTAGGGCATTTCAGTAGGTTCTTATCCATTGTGCACCTCACATTGTCTGAGATAAGTTCAATAGGGTCTATCTGTCCTGCACACTGTCCTTTTCCCCCTTAAAGGGCCTGGTGAGCATCTCCCCTGCAACTCCACTCCCCTTTCCCAGCAAACATGGGGATCCAGCTCTCTCTCAAGGTAGAAGAGTGGATGTCATGCCAGCTGTAGCATTGGCTGGTGGATGAGGACAGCCTTGCTGTCAACTCCAGTCTCTGGTGGCCACTCAGAGATCTCAGGCAAGTCCACGGGGTGGGATTAACAGCGGAGTCATACCATGCCTACAGTACAGAGCCAGACAGACAGGCCTTCAGGGGAGCAGAGGTGGGACTGGGGAGAGAAGACACGTAACAAGAGCCAGCAGTGGGAACCCCAATTTGTTGCCCAAAAGAAGCTGGACAAACTGCCGTCTAGGGGGCCACTGAACACCCCCAGGAGATCAGCAAGCTCATTTCTCTTTTTTCCTACCTGAGGCCTGTAGGCAGTGCTAGAGAAACCTTTCTGGGATGAGGCGGTCAAATGGATACAGAGGCCACCCCTACACTATGACTATCCTCCTACTTCTGCTGGGCTCCTGGGTTTCTCCAGTGAATCAGCAGGGCCAGTGTAAGAGGGCTGTTCATCGTTTGCTCTCCTCCATTGCCCATTTGATGTGTACTAAAGATTGCTCTCTTACTGTCTCTGGGCCACACCTTCCTCTCAGGTTGGATGAACTTAGCCCTTTCGGCCATACTCTTGTAACTACCTCTCTTAGTCACCTCCAAGTCATGCCCATCTCTCTGAGTGTCCTCATCAACAATCAGACATACCAGGTTTTAACTCCAGACCTACCCTGGGGCTTTGGAGCTAATCTCTTACCTGTGCTGGCCTCCATCTCCTTACCTACAAAATGTGCATAGTGATGCCTTCCTTTGAGGGGACAACAGAGGAGTGGGCAATGGCAGCCATTCTGTAAGCAGAAGTTATTGCTGTGACTCAGTGACCACTGACCCCTCTGCCACAGTGCTCAGCAGGGTGGTTCTGGCTGCCTGTGATGCTGCCTTTCTCTCTCCTCGACTAAATCCCCCCTATCCTTGACAGCCAGGCTCAAGCCTCACCTCCTGCAGGGGTATCTGATACTCCCCTCCAGGATTCCGTGGTGATGGTGAGTCAGCCTGCATATCTATAGGTAGGTAGCTAGTTGCTTCTGTGCAGTGGCTCTTGTCTTAAAGGCCACTTTTCTGCCCCTCCTGAGCCCCTTGTTCCCCGGGCGCCCAGTAGACAGGCAGGGAAGAGCTATTGCACACAATGGACATACTGCATGTATTACACTCTTGGTCTTGGTCTTCCACACGTAGAATTTATTATATTATATGGCATTTGCTGCCGGCTTTTTCTTCCCCCGATGGGATCTGAGTGTCATTTTCCAGCGGGCTTGTTCATTCCCATAGCAAGCCTTGGGAGACCCACCTCCCACTTTGAATCAACCCACGGCTGTCACTCGATGTTGACGCAAGTTTGTTAGTTTCCAAAGCTGGCTGAGAGGCAGGCCTCATGCTGAGCCATATTGACCAGCCGTCTGTGGTAACCAATGCTGAGTAAATGGTTCAAATGGTAACCAGCATTAGCAAATAGTTCCTGTGATAATTACAGTCTAATTTGTGTGTGTGCACATGAATTAGCATGCATCTGTATGCCATTAGCACTCTGAATTATCTCCTGAGCAGCAGCTCGCCTCAGGCCCTGTGGACAAAAGCAACAGTGAACCATATCTAGAGCTCCCATTTCTTCTAAGAACAAAGGATCGAAAATGGGGTTTTTAGAAAGGGAAAGAATGCACTTCCAGCTCACTCTGCAGACTTGCTCCATAAGCTGAACCTTAGGTCATCCGGTGGCTCAAAGGTACAGAAAGCTGGGAAAATCCAGATTCATCATCACTGTTGGGAACTGGCCCAGACAAGGTCCTCAGCTGAGACCTCAAGGAGGGTACTGGGGAAGAAATGAGGACAATCAGATGCCCCTCCTCAGTGTACAAGCTACCTTCCTAGCTAGACTACAGAGAGGAACATGCTCCATTTTAAATGTGTCCAGGGAATTATTCAATGAACTCCTGATATAAAGTGAGAGGCCATCTCCTAGCTCAAGTTTTCATATTACAGACTTCCTGAGAAACTTTTTGTTAAGATCTCTACATGGACCCTTTAGTGCTCAAACATGGGTATCCCTGGGTAGTGGTGATACTTAGACAACTTCCAGAAGAAGCACCATGACATCAGGTTGATCCCTTCTACTTCACACTCTTAGCCAATACTGCCCAACCATTCAGAATTTGGACTGCTAGGTTTTTGTAAGAAATACCTGGAAATAGCTATTCAAACTTCTCTCTGGTTTTCTGAAAAGTCTTTCAAATCACAAACCATTTTATTCAAACCCTTGTCTTTTAGGAACACATGTATTTAAAAGATTGTGTCTCCACACACACACACAAAAAAAAAAAAAACAGTCCAGCATGGGGTTCTTAAATTGGTGTGGTGTTAGGAGCTGAATGTGTCCCAAGGTGACCAGGATTGATTGGGGTGTACCAGCTGTGGCCAAGGACAACCTTCCACAATGTTACAGTTTAGATATAGAATGTCCCCCAGAAAAGCTCATGTATTGGCAATGCAAGCATGCTCAGAGGTGAAATAATTGAATCAGGGCCTTAATCTCATCAGTGGATAAATCCACTGATGGATTAATAATTTGAATAGATTTACTGAGTGAAAACTGTAGACAGGTGAGGTGTGGCTAGAGGAGATAGTTCACTGAGCATGTGGCCTTGGGAAGTATACCTGTCCCTAGTGTCTCTCTCTGTCTGTCTCTCTCTGTCTGACTCTCTCTCTCTCTCTCTCTCTCTCTCTCTCTCTCTCTCTGTTTCTCTGTCTCTCTCTCTCTCTCTCTGTCTCCTTCCTGGCTGCCATGAGCTCAGCTCAGCTTTCCCCTGCCATACCCTGACTATAGACTGAGCCTCTGAAACCATGAACTCAAATAAACCTCTCCTCCTCTAAGTTGTTCTTGTCAGGTACTTTGGTCACAGCAGTAGAAAAGCTAAGTAAAACACACAGCAAGTGTCAAGACCCCCACCAGCTCCCCAAGGGGCTGAGCACAGCCCACTCAAAGCAAAAGCCAACAAGGTCACATATCTCACAGTATACAGAGTAGGGATCACACATTATAGAAACTCCTGTCCAGTCTTAATTCTCCCACTGGTACATCATGTCCATGAACTCTATAGATGATTGAATATGAAAATATTGAGTCTCCATGATGACAAGAGCAGGTAGACAGGAGGACATAAGATCTTATTGAGACAAAGGTGAAGAGAATCCAGGTACCTGAATTTCTTACTGGAAGTTCAAGAGCTCTGAGCAGAGAAGTTGGGAGGGTTGGTTATATAGACCAATGGTTCTGAGAGGGAGAGAACTCAGAGCATCTTAGCTTTAGAGAGGAAACCAAGTCTAAGTATGGAGCCAGCACCATTGGACCCACTAGGACCATGGTAAAAACGTAGAGCCTGAACTCAGCAGAATCCAGAACTGCAAGTGCAAGAAAACATTTCAAAATCTGATGGGATGGCCCCACATCCTTGAAAATTCATCACAAAGTGTAAAGTCGAGGCCAAGGAGATAGAATCAGAAAGTATCCCCAGGGCTTTCTCATCAGTGATGAACGCTGTGAACAATGTCAGACTCACACAGCAGTGGGTTCTCCCACTAAGAGGAACTGTGCAAGGAAGGAAGGTTCTTGGTGAGGCGAGCCAACCAAGCTCTGCGGAAAGCAACAAGCTTTGTGGATACTGATGAGCTCAGCCTACAAAGCCAGCATCTGCAAAAGACAATGAATTCTACAAACAGTAAGTGGCTCTAAAACCAGTGAAGAACTGTGCAAGCAAAGAGTGCCTCTGCAAACAACAGGCTCCACAAGCTGCTATGGGTTCTGCAAACCTTAATGAGCTTTGTAAGCAATAGCAGGCTCTGCAAACCCCAAGAAACTTTACAAGTGGCAGCGAGCTTTGCAGATAGTGATGAGCTCTGCATGCGATGCCCAGTTCTGTGAACAACAGACTTTACAAACAGCACGGGTTCTAAAGCCATTGATGAGCCCTTCAAGAAACAGCTGGCTCTGCAAACAGCAATAGTCTCCACAAATGTCAGCCAGCAGGGATGAGCTCTGCAAGTAATCACAGAGG
This sequence comes from Glis glis, assembly GCA_004027185.1. Classification (NCBI taxonomy): domain Eukaryota; kingdom Metazoa; phylum Chordata; class Mammalia; order Rodentia; family Gliridae; genus Glis; species Glis glis. Next base: position 51,437 of record PVJS01000024.1, read on the forward strand.
TACTGCATGTCTTGGTCCCCAAAAATAGCAGGCAGAAGAATCCCTGTCCATGCCAGGAGATGAAATGTATGATCATGAAGCATTGCTTCCATGTGGGTTCTTTGGTGATAATAGAATGCTCTCTTCAGCAACATTTGAATGAGATAGTCTGTCTGTTCCATTGAGAAATCTCTACTAGTGATGCATCCTGGTTAGGGCAAAGAAAACTCCCAGTGGCAGGTGTTCTGGCGCTTGGGAAGCTCAGAACTTTGATGGGTGTGGAGGTGGCCAAAGCAGATACTCAGACATTCACATCTTTGGGGAAGAAGTCAGAGAAAGTGCTGCTTAGAGATGGGGCTGCCTCAAATACCTGCACAGAATGTAGCCACCCCCGCTCCATGAGCCTTGTGGTCACTGGGAAGGACTCCTGGCCCAAAATATCCTACAGTCTAGGTTATCATTGGTACCTGGCCCTACCATCAGAGCTTATACTACTGGAATTCAAGCATGACCCTTATTAAAGTAAAATCACCACCCACCCGCCCACTCTCCCCACACCCTCAGCCTGACACCTTGGTGTGAATCAGCTCGTCATATCCTCTCCCTGGTGATAGACATCGAACAGCAGTGTTTGAAGGTGTGTGGGAGCCAGATTGCGCCTGAATCCTTATAGCATCAGATAATATGCCAGTGAAGGCTGGCAGAGGAGTGGGCAGAGATAGGGACAAAAAGGCAACTTATGGATCAGGCTTCAAAGCGGAAGAGTCATGGCTCACAATCCTGACAGGCCAGAGACTCTTGGGAAAGTGAGGATCAGAGGATGGAGCAAGTTTACTGATGGACACCTACCCAGGGAGGAAGGGCCGGGGATGGTCTTCTGCTGTGGGATGTGAGGTCTGCTCCCAGGCGGAGCTCCCAGACCTTGTCAATAGCAGGAAGCCTTGCTCGGTTAATTAATGAGTTATTCAGGCTGACCCTTGATCTCTGAAGCAAATCAAAAGCTTTGTATGGCTCCTATTAACTCCCTGGATTTGTTCAGCAGCTGCTTGGGAAGTGGATTGGTAGAAGGCTCCCTCCCCCTCCTCACTCCATGCTCAGCATACCCACAGGGACCTCTGGGGATTCTCAGCCCTGGGTGTGAGGATCCCCCAGAGAGCTAAGTGTCCAGTGGGGACTTTCAGGAGGGGGCAGTGTATCTTAAGAGGAGTGGTCAGAGGAGAAGGGAGACCATGGCCCAGGATGTAGCGAGGGACCACCATGGTCTGTGCTGGGGACAGCACTGAGCAGGTTCTGAAGGTGACAAAGGCTTCTCACCCCAAAAGGAGAGACCAAGACCCTCAGAAACCCTGCTGTTCTCCAGAATGGAGCCCAGCTTCTGCAAGCGTCAAGCTCCCTCCCACTGATGCCATACCTATGAAATGGAGACAGGTCTCTGAAGTTCCCTTAGGAGAGATACCACCCGGGAGGGAAGCTTTGAGGAGAGCCAATGGAGAAGGCCTGGGAGGGGACATCTGTGGGCCAAGCTCGTGCTACAGCCTCTGAGGATGGGACATGGTTGCATCCAAGTATGACGAAAGAGGTGGACAAGTGGGATGAAGCCTGGATTAAACCTGCAGCTCTGGGGCTGGTGGAGGTCTCCCAAGGACAGTCTCAGGCCACACCCTCTGCCTGGAGAAGATGACCGCTGGACTGGCAGCCCGGAGAATGGCATGTGAGTCATCAGGAACAATTCCCAGAGTGAGTGTCCACAGGAGGGCACAGTCTTGGCTCTCCTATCCATGGCTGCCTGCCACTTAATCATCCAGGCCTCAGTTTCTCCAGCTGTCAATGGAGGCTGCCTTTGACCCTGCCTTTGACCCAAGAGAATCTAATCAGAAGATGGGAACAGAAACTCTTTGGGCAACATGTAGCCCTGTAGAAAAGGGAATCGTTTTCATGATGGAGCTGAGTGGCCATAAGCCCTTGGAGGTTCCCTTAGGGACCACATGCCATTAGAGGAGCAGAGCTGGACAAAGCAGGACAAGGCAAGCCAAGGTTAGTCTGAGTCCTGCACTAGGAGCAGCAGAGTCTCATCTGCTCCTCAGTCCACCCAGGGAGGGCAGAGCCCTGGGCCAGAAGAAGCAGGCCTGTCCTTTCCAGGACTCAGGAGTCCAGTATGACAGACCACTCCACCGAGGCCTTTCTTGAGCCTTTATCCATGTTATGATGAGGGTGGTGTCAGGATAGAGAGAATTGAGGCCTCAGAAGGGAAGGGAAACACCAGACTGTCTGCTCCAGAGAAGGAGGAAGCCCAGGCACAAGTCAACAGCGGAAAGGTCTGGGGCATCTGGGCAGCTGAAGAGGAAGTGCTGGTACAGAAGCAGGACCAAGATCCTGGGGTCCTCTGTGCCACAAGGGACTGAGACTGCTGTGACACCCCAGAGGCCTCAGGAAGAGAGCAGAAGCCATGGGACCTGGATCCAGTCACAACCAGTCAGTCACTCATCCTTTCATGGTTCTGGTGACAGAGTTCTGGAGAAGAGCAAGCCCAACCCTAACAGAGATTCCTGTCTGCCAAGGAGATAGACACAGAATGAAGGAGGCCACATAGTGGAGGGTAGAGAATCCTCTGACCCTCAGCAAAGCAGTGGAGTGTGGAGGTGAAGCTGCTCCTGGGACCCTAACTAAGGCCTACCCCAGATCTGGGTTTATTCTCTGAGACAGAACCCCCAAGGTGGCCCCACAATACCCTGTCTATGACCTGAAATCCTGCACCCCAGGGATATGCTCCTGCAGCAGGGATCTGCCATTCACATACCACCACTGTTCCTGGATACTCAGATGCTATGTCCATAGCCCTGATTCCACAGGACTGGGGCAGAGCTCTGGGCTCAGACCTGTCTGCACTGGTTTCTCAACTATGGGCCTAGATTGGGAGGAGCTTCTTGATCTGGGGAGCCCCCAGGCACATTCCTTCCTGTCCCCACAGCCCAGGCCTTGGGGCCACCTCCTCTCTGCTCACAGCTCTGCTTTCCCCAGCAGGCAAGGCAGTGATGAAGGTATAGAGCAAGTGGATATGTGCGGGGTGGACAAGGAGAGGAAGAAGAGGCAGAAAAACAAAGAAAAGAGGGAATCACACTCACAAGCATGCTCTGAACAAATTTGATCCTAAGCCTAAAGACAAAGGAAGGAGGAATTAATTTTTGCCCAGATACAAGATGCTCTGTACCAGATAGGGTTCATCCTTGGAAAGGTGTGAGCAGGTAACCTAAGAAATTCTCCACCTCCCATCCACTCCTCCTCACTTCTCAATGTGTTAAATCCATAAAACGAAATGAAACCAGCTGCTGTTTTAAGGAAATAAAAGGCTCTCATATTCAAAAGCCCAGAGATTTTGAGTGGAGAAGGAGAGGAATATATATGAATGTGGATTTTTCCCCCAAAGTGCCACTTAGCAATGCAAACGCTGTGCAGCTCTGAGGGAGAATGCTGTCACCAGGGGGCTGGGACAGGACTTCAGCTTCAGGGCCTGTGTCCTCACAGTGCAGCCACTGGCCATGGCAAGGAAGGGGCGGTTAGTTAACTAATGGCCACTCTCCTCATTAGGGGCCTTAGCACATCCAGAGGCACTTTCCTGAGCTTAGTAAAGTGGAGGCAATGTGTTTGGTTGACTTGTTAATTCCCAAGGTTAATCATGTAATTTTAAAAAATATCTTTTAGTGTGTTAACAGCCCCCAATGGAGATAGTTAATTAAACAAAGCATGATGTTGAGAGTAAAGTATCCTTCTCGGGCCAACTCTATTTCTTTTTCCTGATGCCTGACGGAACTTTCTATATTGATGGATGTCCACGATACAGCCATCACTTATATCAATGTGCTTATGTCGAATGCCTTGCTTATTGCTGGGGTATGAACAAAGCTGTAGGTAAATACAAGGAAGATTAAGCCTCATTCCTGCCTCTAAGGAGCTGACAACAGACAAGGTCAGAAGATGCACAAATGAGACAGGAACATGGAGTACAGGGCTCACTATCCTGGGTGCTAAAGGTCAGGGAGGAATTCAGTGAAGGGTTAGCTGGTGATCATCCAATCAAGAATGGGTAACCAGAGGAGCCTGGCAGTCCAACTCGAATCACTTAAATGGGGTGAAGCTCACTCACCAGACACCCTGGTCTCCACCATAGAACAGAGCCCACCTGCTACCTGGCATGGAATCTGGTAGATGCTTACAGTCAAAATGCATCCTCTGGTACTCCCAGCACCTTTTAGGGCATGGAGAAGCTACATCCCACCTGTTGAAACGCAAAGGAAAGCTGATTTGCTTTTCTGCTTCCCAGTGGACAAATCTTTGCGAAGCAGTTTCGAGTTAGTTTTTGCCTGAATTGCAGCTTCCCCTTTCCCAAGGTGATGCGTCTGTCTGGTAGCAAGGTTTTTGGTTAGAAAGACAGATGTGTGGAAAGGAATGTCTGGCAGGAGAAAGGGAGAGGGGCCAGGCTAGCTTGTTGGAGAGCTGCCTTCCAGAACAACTGGATCAAGTCCAGGCAAGGCCCAAGGGTGGCCTGAGTGACAGACAGCACATGGGTTAGATCAGATGGGAGTGAAAGGAGAAGGGAGGAAACCAGCTCCTGACTAGGGAGTTCATGATTCCTGCTAGAGAAATAAGCAGCCTTGCTTGTTAGGATCCCTTCTTTATCATTAGGAGAAAAGATGGGGCAGAAGCCCTTATGGATGTTTTCCCTTAATAACTATCCATGTTCCAATCCATCCATCCAATGACTGCAATCTGCATCTGAGGCCCTTTGTGGTCATTCACATCCTTCTCTCAGCTGATCTCCAGCCCAGATAGGCCAGCTTCCTAGCCCTGATACCCCTTGCTCAAGCTACTGCTCTGAGGTTCCCTCGCCCTGCAGTGACCTCTGTCCATCTAAACCTTCCCCACTTCAAGTGTCAGCCCCTTGGCTAACCCCCTTCTCTGAAGTCCTGCAGTTCCTAGAGTCTGGATGGCACTCTCCAGCCCTACGGAAGGTTTGTGGCAGGGACCAGTTCTCCAGGGTGGCATATGCTGTCTCCACCCAGAAATCCCTTCCTTGGTAGTTGCAGGAACAGGACTCTGGGGATTGACCAGGGGCTGGTTAGGAAATGTTCACGAGTATCTGCATTGGGCTAAAGGCCAGGGTGGTCCCCAGACACACAGCCTGTTTTCTCTGACTGCCTTATAGTGTTCACCCGTCCACTCGACAATGGACGAGTGGCAGAGTACAGTCAGCTCCATAAAAAGAGGACAGCGTCTTTGTGAGCCAGTGAGGGGCTTCTTGGAGGGAATGGCAAATCCACTGGACCATAAAAGGAATACTGCTTCCACAGGCAGAGAAAAGCAAGGAGGTGCTCCAAGTAAACAGCCAGGGCAAAGGCCAGGTGTCCAAGTGTGTTCAGGAAGCTGGACGGGGGTTGGAACCTCCTCGGGAGGGCCTGGAATGGCCCGAAAGGTAAAGCAACATTGTTCTGCCAGCTGGAAGAGACTTTTGTACCTAGCAGTGATGCACCCCACCCTGCATTTCAGACTCCCTCAGGCAGTGAAGACTAGGAAAGGGTGGGTGGTGGCAAGAACAGGGTTCAGGGCTATGTTAGGGACTCGGCCTGAGACATGGCTGAGGAGAGAAGTGAAGCAACTGAATTCCAGACCATTTTGAGGTTGAGAAAAGGGAAAAGTGAGGATAAGAAGCTTATTTAGAAAATGAGAAATAAAAACCCTATTTAGCAAATACTATAGCCAGTCTGCTGTGGGGTCTGTGGGAGACAGGATGACTCTAAGCAAGTCCAACAGACTGTGTGTAAACAGTGGGGCAGGGGTTTTGATAGCAGGGACCACTGACACCGGAAACTCCTCCCCAGAAACAGCTGCCCAGCAAGAGGTGACACTTTAGCCCCTCAGACCTGGGCTCCTCCCTAGGCAGGAGGTGCTGTATCTGAGAAGAAGGGAAAGAGAAGCAGCATGGTGGAGCTGGGGAGGGTACACACAGGCCGCTGGGTTCCGTGAGCTTGGCTGCCAGGAGCTGAGCAGCCGGGCTGGGCAGGCACCGGCCATCTGTGTGGAGATGACAGTCGTGGCCTCAAGGGTCAAGAAAGAACTGTGGTACGGCATGTTAGAGTTCTGCCCACAGCACCTGGCACGTGTTGGCCTCTTAATAAGCAGTGGCTGTCATTACTCCTGCTGCTATTATTATATTACCAAGCGTGTCTCGAGGTGATGGGTTCAACTGCCACCATTGCTGGATGAGAACAGGGTGGTCAGGGCCACTCATTTTGGAGGTCTTGCCCCTCACCCCACAGTCCCTACCTCCTGGCTAGCAGGCAGACAGGCAGCATATGACAGCACAGAAAGGCCACAGAGGCAAGGCAGAGCCTTGTCCAGATGCCGGACAAGAGAAGGCTTAGATGCAAGGGAAGAGTGCTGGGATGCCACACCCAGCCACCTCTGGGTTTGCTTGGTGGGGAAGGACCTTTGAATGCCCAACAGATTCAGGATAGGAGAAGCTTACTCTGTTCCAGGCCCCACTCAGTGGAGGGCTTGGGGTTGGGCTGCGCAGAGGGAGGAGAGGGTGATAGGAGGGATGGAGCTAGCATTGGGGCTTCTTGGGCTGCTCTGAGCTGTCCCACTGCATGTCAGAAGACTCCTCAGGGTATGCTGACTGGGTGCTAAGTACACTGCCCTCCCCGAGACCCCTGTCAAGAGCCACTGAGCTGCAAACATACACTCCAACGTAGCCAAGCTGATACCAGTGAGGGGCCTGCGGGAGTGCAAAGCAGGGATTTGGACCAGACCACATGCATGTGTGCAACAGACACATGACACACACATACATAAAACATATGCATGCATACATACTGTGCATACACCTGTAGATGCACACAGACTCATACACACAGAAACACAAATGTGCTCACACATGGGAAATGCACACACACCTGCCATATGTGCACATGCACATAGTCACACACCACACACAGACACACTGGGCGCACATAGACACATACATGCCTATATACAGAGATACCCACACAGCCCACACCATACTCCCAGACCCCTTATCAAGATGACGTTCCTGGACCACATGCCACCTGCCTAGGCCCTCAGGACATAGAAGACACATCCCCATTGGGATTTTCCTCAGTGTCCCCTCCTCCCACATGCCCAGAGGCTGCCACCTGCCCTTCCCAATGTCTTCTGTGGTAGGGCTGGGGCAGCCTGATTGTGCTGACTGCCCTTTTGCAGACCTTGGCTCTTGGGGGTCTCTGGAGCCCTCCCTCTACCAGTGGCCACTCATTCCTGGCCTGGGCTCCTTCAGAGAGAAACTGCAACACGTGGGCTTCTCCGTGTAGACAAAAGGCTCCCACAGCCACAGTCTCATTCTCCCGCCTTCTGCGGTGGGTGTGGGACCCAGAGCACAGGCCTCTGACCCCCCCCCCTTTCCTACTCTTCAAAACCAGGCCAAGACTAGTGCAAAGGGAAAGCTTTGTCTCTTGCTAGGAGCATGTACATGATTACTCTGGACCCATGAAGGTCCCAAGGAGTGACTCAGTGGGGGAGGCCCTGCAGGCAGTCAGTCTGTTGGGGAGGGGAAGGCACCTGGGGAGCCCTCTGTTGCCCAAGAGGTGAGGTGAGGTGGGTGCCATGGGGTCAGCTCCCAGGCCAGCCAGGCGGTACTGCCTGGAGGCCCCAGCGGGGGAGATCAGAGGGCAACATTCCAGCCACGGAGATCATCAGGGATCGCCATGGCAACGGGGGTGCAATTAAGGCCTGTTTCAGCTGGGAGCAGCTGTGCGCACTTTATCTGCCTTGAATAAGGAGCGGGAGAAAAAACCTGGGGAGGGAAATGGGGTGGGGAGGCAGCAGAGGGAAATGGCAGTCCCTCCCAGGCCTCTTCCTGTGCTGGGAGAGAGGAGGGGAGGGGAGAGAGAGGGGGAGATGGGAGAAGCAAAACCTGGGCATAGGGAGAAATCCACTGGAAAGACATTCCCACAGACAGACACAAACACAAAGAGAGAACAAACTCAAGGCACGTGGTGGCCAGAACCCTGCGAGCCCTCTCCCCTTCCCCACGCATGTATTCATTTCTAGCTGTAACAGGGCCCCTCACCTCCTTCTTCCTCCAAATACACACATACACACTCACACATACACCCCTGTAAATGCACACTCTCTCCCTCTGGCCTCTGAACCTTTGCTCCTCTCTAAGCTGTCCCCCAAACTCCCACCACCTCTCCACAGTCCTACGCTCCTCAAGCTCCTCCAGGAAGCCCTTGTGTCCCCCCACTGCACCCCAGGACACCCCTGCCCCCTGCTGCAGGTGAGCTGGGTTTTCTCCTTCTTGGGGCAGGGACTTGGGCGCCCCTATTCTCAATGGCTGCCCTTGGCCTCAGAATTCTTGCTCAGGGCCTCTTGCATGAAGAAGAATGGAGAGTAGACAGGGAGTGGCAGGCAGAGTAAAGGGTCCAGAACTAAATTAGAGACACACCCTGAGTTTACAAACCCAGGGCCTCCTTCATTCCCTTCCTGGCTGGGCCACAAATTCTGTTGCTGTTGCCATACAACTTTTTTGTTTTTTTTGCGGTACCGGGGATTGAACCCAGGGGCGTTCTACCTCCGCGCTACACCCCCGGCCCTATTTTTTATACTTTATTTTGAAACTGGATCTCACGAAGTTGCGGAGGGCCTCACTAAGTAGAGAGAGAGAGAGAGAGAGAGAGAGAAGGGAGAGGGAGAGAGAGAGAGAGAGAGAGCTGAGGCTGGCCGTGAACCCGGATCCTCCGGTCTCCGCCTCCCAAAGTACTGGGATTACAAGCATGCGCCACCACGGCCACGACCTTTTACCAAAGGCATCCCAGCTCTCCAGCCTGGCTAAGGGAAGGAATCCCATTCACTCTGCCCCCAAAGTCACAGCAGGGGAACCATGCAGAATGGACTGAGATGGTTCAGTTCTAGGAAATGAACCAAGAAACCCTGTGGTTCACGGGTACTATTTGCTGTTTCTACCCATCCAAACAGTCTGATCTGTCTCAGGGCCTTTGCACTCATTGTTGCCTCTGCCTGGAAAGCTCTTCTGGTTGCTCAATTGGTTCACTCCCCCATTTCCTTCTAGTTTCTTCTCAAATATCCTGATCAGAGAGACCTTCCTGCCATTCTATTTAAAATAGCTGTCCCCTGGCCAGCTAGTCTCTCCTCCTTACTCTGCTTCACTTTTTCCATCACCACCCAACCAGTTACGCCCTGATTTGCATGTTGATTGTTGGTCTCCCTCTGCTAGACAGTGTGCCTCACGAGGGAAGGGACTGTGTTTACTGCCATATCCCTGGGTCATGGAATCGGACCAGGACCTGCCACACTGTGGCATGGGTCTCCTCCCTGCAAGACTAAGCGAATGTGTGGCAGAACTTCTCCCTCCTTCTGGGAGTCGCGCAGCCAGCCTCAGAGCAAAGTGGAGCCTGAGTTCCCAGTGTCTTCATGTCCATTTCCCTAGGCACCATGGTCACAGCCCACCCTCTCCCTTTCCCCGCCCCCCCAAGGTTCCACTGCCTCTGCATCCCCATGACTTGGAATGACATCCTTCCTCTTCTCACAGGGCTTGAGTCCCATCTGTGCCAGTGTTCCCATGCCTTCGCCCTGCAGCCAGCCCCCACTTCCAGCCTTGAAGCCATCTCTTCCGGTAGACACGTGGGCTGTTTCAGCTGCCATTCTCGCCACTGTGATCCAAACACCTGATGTGCACAAATTAAAGAAAGGAAGGTTTATTTGCTTACGGATCTGGAGATTTCAGTCTGGTCCACTTTACACCAGCTGCCAAACAGGAGCCGGGCTACCAGTTCTTAGGACACAATGAAGGGGGAATAGAGAGAGAGCAAAAGAGGGTCAGAGAGAGAGGGTCAGAACAAGATGCTATAGCTGGGAGGGGCACACACATACTGTATTTGGCCACACCCCCAAGGATCCACCTCCAAACAAGGCCTCATCCAGAGCATGAGGTCTGGGGACATTTGACATCCACACCGTAACAGCTACTGAGCAGGGGCAAGGAGCTGCACGTTGGTGGTCTGGCTCCACTATGGCTAGCTATGACTGGGCAAATCACCTCTTTTTCCTGGCATTGTTTCTTGGCCACAAGGCAAAAAGGTGCAACTCTGTCCCTCAGGGCTTCCTGCTGGACAGACCCAATGGGGGCTTGGGAGTTCTGTGCTGTGCAGGCACCACGTATTCAGCTGGCTCTGCGTCTGGGTGACTGTCCACTGGACACAGCTTGTTGGCCCAAAAGATGAGCAGGGTTGTGTCTGTTGGGCTGTGTCATGGGAAAGTGGGTTGATACATTCTGAAGAGCCAGGCCCAAGGGCCAAGCTGAGCTCACGTTCCTAAGGAGAGAGGCAGTAGGGCTGAGCGCTCCTTGGGAAGCACACAGAGCCTGGAGACAGGGCACTTGGAGGCTGCCAGACCCACGCAGGCAGCGGGGTGGCCGCATCTATTCCTGGAAGTGCCCTTGACAGCGGTCAGGGCAGCTCATGGCAGTTCCCGCCAGCCTCCCAGATGCTAGAGCCCTGTTGGGGGCTGAGCACTTGTGCAGGAGAGAAGGGGTGGGGAAAGCTGCCACTCCCTGTCCCCATCAGGCCAGGAGACAAATGCCTTGTCCCAGACAGCCCCCTTCCAAGGGCACTGTGGGCACAATTTGAAGGAGATGGCAACACAGGGCCAGCCAGGGCTCAGCCAACTGCAGCTGCAGTTGGGAGGCCTCAGGGAGGCCGTCTGGAGCCAGCCCCAGAGGACTGGTGACCTGTAGACAAGGGAAGAACTTCCTCTGTCCTCTGCCAGTGCCCAGAACCCCGCCCCATCCTCCTCAGGAGTATGGGGTAAACGGTCCTCAAGGCCTCCTACCCACACCTCAGGCTTCAGTCATGGCCCATGGGCCTCAAGACCTCTGGTAACAGGAGACTCACTCCCTCAGGTTCAAGAATCCAAAAGCTACCTGTACTGACCATGCAAGGCTCTGCATGATTAGCCATTCGGTTGCCTTGTGGTCCTGGGGGATTTTGATAGGGGAATCACTGAATACCACCACGTACTAAGACCTACGCTTACACCAATGCAGCTCTGAAGGGAGCGTGTTCCTGACAGCAAAATGGAGGTCAGGGGCCCTGAGACCCCAGCACCAGAGGGACTAGAGAGTGAACAAGTGTCCCACAAAAAGACACATGTCAATCAAAACTCAGGAACACTGGCCAGAACCAGAACACCAGAGCAGGTACAGATCAGAAGAGATGGTCCAACCCCAGAGGGGAGGAAGGTACAGCCCCCACACCCAGGGCTGTGTGGTGCCATAGCTGAGCTGCAATGAGAGCTCTGAACCTCTGGCAGCAAGGGATGTGATGGGCGGTCCAGGACTGCTCTTGAAGTCCTGGGGTGCTAGGGAGCCTGCAGAAAGAGAGAAGCAGCCAGTCTCTTCCATCAGCTACTGGAGAGGAAGGTGAAAGGTATGTTTGGTGTAAGTGAAGTCTGGAGTTCTGGTCCCACCTCTGAAAGCCAGCAAGTCATTTTGCTTCCCTGTGCAATATCTTTAGTGACACTCTGAGGTCTGTGGACAGGATACAATGAGATGATGCACACAAACCCCTTCATAAGTCAGTACATGAGGATAAGACCTATGATCAGGGCAAACCTCTCCATGGGTCACATGAATTCAGATTCTGTGAGTCTGGGGATTGGCTCCTGAGCACCAGAGCCCCTTGACTGGCCACAAAGGTAGGCCCTTGCGCCATTTCATTAGCCCCACAATAAGAGGACCTTGTCATGTGTGTGTGTGTGTGTGTGTGTGTGTGTGTGTGTGTGTATGCATGTGTTTGTGTTACTGGGGATTGAACCTTGAACCCAGGGGCATTTTACCTCCAAGCTATACCTCCAACCCTTTTTAATTTTTATTTTGAAATGGTGTCTCACTGAGTTGCTGAGGGTTTCACCAAGTTCCTGAGGCTGCCCTCAAACCTATGATCCTCCTGTCTCAACCTTCCACATACTAGATTACAGGCATGCACCACTGCACCTAGCTAGGACCCTGTCTTTTATGAGACTGGATTCTTTTTTTTTAACTCTACTTCTAATAGTATAGAAGGATTTTCTTATATTTCCTCACTTCTGCAATTGATCACACACTGCTAGGTATTCAGTGAGGGGTTTTTTAATGGAGAATGAATGAGTAAGTGAATGAATGAAGTTCCTAATGTACAAGCCATGGCTCCTTTTGGTGGAAACTACATAAGAAAAAAAGAAAGGCAGCTGTGTGTTGTGATGATCACGGATTTTTTTTTTCTTTTTTGGTACTAGAGATTGAACCCAGAGTCATTCTGACTCCAAGCTATACTCCCAGCCCTTTATTTTATTTTTTGCTTTTGAAACAGGGCCTCACTAGGTTGCTGAGAATTTTACTAAGTTGCTGAGGCTGGTCTTGAGCCTGTGATTCTCCTGTCTCAGCCTCCCAAGTACTAGGATTATAGGCATGTGCCACCATGCTTGGCTCTGATCATGGATTTTGCATGTGGAAAGTGTCCTGAAGTGCTACACTGACACCATAGCCTTCAGGAGTGGCTCCCAGCCCAGACAAGGGCCTGACACCTATCAGACTATGTGAATAGGCTTTATGTGGGGGAAGGGAAAGGGGCTGAGGAGCAGAAAAAGGTAGGGAGAGAAGGGAGGGCCAGAAACCAAGGGAGAATTAATGATCGATTTAATGATTAAAGAAATATGAGTTAATATTTACTGAGTGCTTGCTGTGTGCTAGGACCCGTGCTAGGTACAGTATGTGGATTCTCATTTCACAGGTGGTGAGGCTGCCATAAAGAGGTCAGTGACCCTAGCCAAGAGTAACAGCTTCGAAGTGGCAGAGCCAGAATGTTGACATGCACCTGTGGAATCAGCAGCCCCTGGGAGCACAAGAGGTCCTCTGCTCCCGGTCCATGTCTCCCAGAGGAGCACCCCCAGGCAAGAACCCTAGAAAGGTGGTATCAGTCACCTCAGCCTGACCTGGCCTCTTGAGGCTGGAGCTGTGCAAAAAAGGGCTGGGTGGTTGCTGCCTGGCCACTGGCCTGCTCACTTGCCTGTGAGCCCCTAGTCTGCAATGCAAGGTTCTTGCTCTCCAAATTGATTCTGTTGCTGCCTATGAATAGTGAGGGTTCAAAAATGAGGCATGGCTGCAGTGTTTGCACAGTTCTTAGTCCCACCTACACACACACACACACACACACACACACACACACACACACACCAGCCCCAGCCCACCTGGCCAGAGCCTCACCCCCCCACCCCCCACCTCCGGCCCACCCCTGAGTTGGTCTCTTCCTGCTGCAGCAACCCTTCCACATGCCGAGGCTTCTCCTGAAGCAAGCAAGGGGGACAGTGCTGACAGAGCCATGGGTCACAATCCTGGCGCTCCCGCTCCCAGCCTCCGTTTCCCTTTCTATAGACAGAGATGTGAAGGCTGCTCTGAGGATGAAAGCTGTGTCCATGTGGAGCCGAGCATAGCAGACACTCAAAGCATGGACAATAATGAGGAGGAGGAGGAGGAGGCTGATGGTGGTGGTGATAGAATGACCCAGAGACCTGCAGGCAAACAGGCATCCCTCTGCCCCGTCCCCTTGTCAGCTTCCTCTCAGCTCTTTCCTCCTCTTTCAGCTTCCTGGGGAAGCTCTGTGGGAGACATAAAATGAACCCAACTCATCCCTCCCTTTTCTTTCTGGGAAAGAGTTGCCTCTCTCTGCGTTCTGGTCAATGTGCCTACCCCTCCCTCTGCCTCCATATCCCGGTGTCTGTCACCCCCCCACCCCCACCCCTGCCAGCCAAGCATTGTCTGAGCTTGCCTCTCCTCTCCTGCCCTCCCAACTCTCTCCTTTGCTAATCATCTTAATCACTCTGTCCTTGTAACTCAGCCGGGGTTGTCTGGCAACAGCACTGCCTCAAGAGGTGACAACCCTGAGTTATACACACAAACACACACACACACACACACACACACACACACACCCCTTTGGAAGCCAGCACTGAGACCACTATACCCCAGGCCCCTTCTCAGAAGATCTCAAACTCCCCTCTGTGACTCAGCCTCATGAAACACTAATGAACCCTTCTGGGCTCCATTTCTGCTCCCCTGGAGGAGAATGGAGAGAGCAAGCCCTCCCGGCCCCCATCATGCTCACTGGGACAGGATGCCCAGTGCCTGGGTCAGACTGGGCTCCTGGGTCCTCCCACCCGGAACTCAGTGGGTGCTACGGGGATGGAAAGGAAGACACCTCATCCTCATCTTGCCAGCCTTTCTTCAGCTTCAGTCCACCTTAGCCAGCCAGCTGTAGAGGTGCTGCCTCAGAGCCAGGTTTCTGAGGCCCCCAGTCTTACTGCACTTTTAACAAGTACACCAAAGTTCCTGGTACACCACCCAGCCCCCTTCCCTACAGGCACCGCTTGTGCCTGGTGCTGAAGCCCACAGACCGCTGCCCCATGGAGACCGTGGACCCAGAGCCCGCAGTGCACATGCTGGATGCTCCAATAACACCCTCTCCTGGAAACTGCCTTTGCTTCCCGGAGAGTCAAACCCAGGCCGCTCTCAGTGACTGAACCTAGTGTCTCAGAACCTCACTCAGGGAGTGAAGAAAGGAGGCAGAAGGGAATGGAGGGCTTCATCGGGAGGGCCCATCCTGAGCCACAGGCAGTGCGAAGAAAGGACCAGAGGTGCATAAATTACTACACTACACTTCACCACCTTCTCCTCCTTCCTCCTCTGAAAATGGATAGGTGTGTGCCATTGTGTGTGTGTGTGTGTGTGTGTGTGTGTGTGTGTCAGAGAGAGACTGATTCTCCTGGAGAAGGGCAGCTTTGTTTATCAGGCAGTAACCTTGGCTTTTGGGTAGAGCAAGGCAGTGGGAATCTTTGGAGCCTGAAGCAAAGAATTTAATATTCATAAGTGACCTCACCATAAATGGAGTCCGGTGCCCCCAAAGGACTCATGGACGATGCTGCTCGCCCCCTGCTCGTCTCCTCACACCGTTACCTCTCTCAGGGAGTCCTTCAGAACCTCCAGCAGAGCTCCTGCCGGACTGCCCACAGTATCCCCAGACCTGCCCTGGACTCTTGTCCCCTAAGCTGTGATCCAGGTGGGGCCTGCCTGAGGGTGCTCGCCCTACCACACAGGTGTGCAGATAAGCACCCTGAGGTCAAGGGGGCGGGCCCAGCACATGGTAGGAACTTGGAAAATAACAGTATAGTAGGTTCTGGCCAAGCGCTTTATATATGTTAACTCATTTAATTGACACAGCAACATCTTAGAGATGAGAGCATCGAGGAAGGGAAAAGCAAAGGAACTAGTGCCAGGTCACACAGGCAGTAAGTGGCAGTGCCAAGATTTAAGACCAGGGATTACAGAGCCCGAGGAAGCTCAGATACACTCAAGTATGTATTGTTGGTCCTATATTCAGTAACAGAAACCTCTACATTTTTAGCATCTATTTTAGGGCTTGACTCTGGGAACATGCACACTGACTATTTGTTGAATTGACATCTTCCAGGGCATAGGTAGTAAATATTTGTGAATGGAGGCTAAATGAATTGGGGCCAAAAGGGATTGAATATGTGAGCACAGTGAAAGGGCCAGGAGATGCAGTAGGGGAGAGGGAGCCAAGGAATCAGAATCTGCTACCCATGCGCAGGGAGCCATTGTCCAGCCATTCACACTAATGATGTCATAGTCGTGCTTTGAGACAGTACAGCTGCAGCCTCTTTGATGACATACTTTGGCACATGCCCACACTTCAGGGGGCTCCCTAAAATCCTATAGCAGCTCATAGAAACCCCATTCCTGCTGGCCTCTATGCAGAGGGAATGTGCCAGAATTGGCATGGGGTGGAGCATGGCTGGGACACCCTCCCTTACCTGTTTGGCCAACTCAGAGCATGCTTCTTGCATCTACTTTTAGACAAGCAGAGTAATGGCTCCTGTCTTTTCTTCCTCCACTTTTGTAAGCAAAGGAAGTAGAAGAAAAGAAATCTGGAGACTCCGAGAAGCAGACAGGTCCAAATTGTAGGCCCCTGAGAGGTCCTACAATTTGGACCTAATCCACTG
Organism: Glis glis; assembly: GCA_004027185.1. Classification (NCBI taxonomy): domain Eukaryota; kingdom Metazoa; phylum Chordata; class Mammalia; order Rodentia; family Gliridae; genus Glis; species Glis glis. The sequence continues at coordinate 67,538 of PVJS01000024.1, forward strand.
GACACTCACCACCTCTCTCCCTAGCAGACTGCACTGGCAGCATAGGTGTGACCAAGAAAGGGATCCTCACCCTCCAGGAGTTCTCATTTGGGAAGACAGGAACTACATATAGGCAATGGAAGTGTAGCTCTTCTTGTTTCCACAAAAGCAGAAGTCAGAGAAGGCTAAGGCATGAGGTAGGGTTGTTTGTTTGTTTGTTTGTTTGTTTTTGCGGTTCTGGGGATTGAACCCAGGGGCTTCTACCTCCAAGCTACACCCCCCAGCCCTATTTTTTTATTCTTTATTTTGAAACAGGGTTTCTCTAAGTTGCAGAGGGCCTCACTAAGTAGCTGAGGCTGGCCGCAAACCCGTGATAATCCTGTCTTAGCCTCCCAAGTACTGAAATTACAAGTGTGCGCCACCACGCCCAGCTGAGGCAGGTTTTTAAAGCAGGGGGGAGTGGTAAGTAAGAGCATAGGTGAGAATAGGAAGATTGGCATAAATTAACCGGAGGCAAGGTGTTCCCTAGTAGGGACTATGTAGGAAAAGGGAGGAGAACTTAACAGGACAGACGGGTGAAGATGAGGGAGTCCTGCCCTAAACCTTTGGCCCAGCAGGCTTCCAGGCCCACAGGTCTAGTGGTGGGTGGGGAGACATCTGGCAGCCACCCCTGAAGCCTCTGCTGCCCCCTGCTCTTACATGCGCACCTTCCCCAAAAGAGAGGGACTTTGTAAGGTGGGTGGCAGCAAGGAAGCTGGCTGGGCCTGGGCTTCAAATTCTAAAGCATCCTGATCATTCCCAGGCAGGGGCTAGGAGGCCCACAGCCCTTCTGCAGGCTGTGCTACTGGCTTCCCAACCACTTTTTAACAAATGTCCAGAGGAGAAGCACACAAGACCTGTTTCCTCCCATTTGAAATGCACCCTGTCTGCTGAAAGTAGCCTTCCACAGTCACCATGGGGCCTTCTCAAGAGCTCACTGGGCTGCAAGGTGAATCCTGTATGAGCAGTAGCATGCATTCTGATGACTATCACCCTGACACCATCCTCCCTCCCTTCCTGGTGTATTGACACCAACCATCCTTTCTCTCTTCCTAGATGGTCTCTTGGCCCACCCAGCCATTAATTTGCAAATGGACTATTTTCTGCTTCAAAGGGCAGGGTTGTTTTTTTTTCCCCCTAAGATCTACAGTTTTTAAGTATTCTCAAATGACTAGCCAGAATCAATCTGAGATCTAAGAGTTTGGTGCATGTTGAATGTGGATTCTTGACTTCTGTATTTATTTCTTTATGATACAATCCATCCAGCAGGCAGATGAACGGGGGACCAAGGCAGGGGGGCCATAGGGGCCATGTTAGTCATTTTTTTATTTGTTCCTTCTGCTGAGCATCTGTGGCTGATTTTTATCCTGTCTCCCTCTGTGCACCCTCCCAAAGTCCCTGTGTAATTCATTCTTTGTTCATAAGTCTGGCTGAGCCTGGCTGCACAGTCAATCCTGTGCCAGGTACCAATGGGAACAGCGGTGAAGGAGAAGCTCCAGATGGAGGGCGTCACACGGCGCGACTGAGGATCTTTGCAGCTCAGGTTGTTCTGAGGAGGGAGAAATGGACATGAGTTGCAGGCAGTGGTCAGGAGGGCTTCCTGAGGGAGACGGGCTGAACTGGGCCTTCAAGAGCCCAGGCTTCCAGGGCCACAAGTCCAGTGGTCTGTGGGGAGGCAATCTGGCTGCCACCCCTGAAACCTTGAGCAAACAGATGTCTCTGCTGATTCATGTGCACCTTTCCCAAAAGGGGGTGACCTTGTGAGATGGATGACCACAAGGAAGATGGCCAGACATGGGATAATGGCCCCTGGCTGCCACATCATGCCTATGGGGGCTGGACTGGGCTGCCCTGGCCAAACCACCTGGCTCTTTCTACCCACTCCTTCCTAATTGCCCCATTACTGTAAATAATATCTTCCCATCTGAACAATTAGCCTCCTCATTTTGAAGCTCCCGGTTTGTTCTTTCTGATTCTGAGACCTTAACGTTGGAAAACACAAACACATCCAGCATCTGCGTATGCCTGCGGTCTCCCTGCAACCACCCTGGCCATTAAAGTGCTTGCAGCCCCCCACAGGCTGGTTCCCCAGACCCTCCCCTCACTTGTTTGTTTTACTTGTGTGCAGAGTTCTGGGAGACTGGGAGGGACCAGCTCTTGGCATCTAGAAAACCAGGAGGGGGATGGCTGGATCCAGCTTCCAGGATCTGCCCCACCCTCCTCTGCTGGGAGGAGATCTGTAAAAACAAATCCCAGTCAATCCCCAGCAACAACAAAAAAATTCCAAGCCTTCCTTTGGTGGATGTGCAGAATCAATGGTCCAAGGTGCGGGGGGGGGGGGCAGGTAGGGGAGACAGTCTGAAAATATCAGCAGACCAGGATGTGGTGGTGGTGATGTTGACAACAGTGACAACAAATCCACTATCTAGGATTTGTATTCCTTGCACCACTTTACAAATCATCCTCAGGCCCATCCAATCAGATCCTTTAAACAAGTTCTGGAGATCAGGGGAGAATTCTTTTCTCCATTTGCAACAGGGAACCAAGGACCAAAGAGGCTGTGGGGTTTGACCAAGGTCCTTGGAGGATAAGCAGGTGGATGGCTGGTTTGACAGGTGGGTAGTTCGGTGGGTGGGTAGGTGATGAGGTGTGTTAGTACTTAGGTGGGTGGGTAGTTAGATTGGTTGACAGAAAGCCTAAATGGCTTCAGCCAATATTCCATGTCTCCCCTCCAGGCCGCTCGTTACAGTAATCACCTGCCCATAGGATCAGTTAGTTGAATTTTAGATTGAGCCAGTGACATTCACTAATTATTCCCTGCGGGTCTCACCTCCTCCGTGGAAGGGGAAACAGCTTTTCCTCTGTGCCTCCCATTACTCCATGACTGTATTTTTGGAGCTAAAACTAAGGACATCTGGTCTGATGCGGAGAAAATGCTCCTAGACACTAGAAGTAGTGGAATCAGGGCTGCCCTGGGATGGCGAGGTGAGAACGGATGCTGCCCTGCGGGGCCCAGGACGAACTGGGCGCCCTGCCATGGCCAGCAAGGCCTGGTGGGCTAAGAGGGAAGCAAGGACATGCCTGCCCTTCCTTCTGAACTCTGAGGATGTCCTCGGAGCTCCAGGGGGAGAGCGCAGCCCAGTATCCCCTCCTCCCCACCTGGTTGTTAATTCCAGCACGTTCCCTCTCACCAAGGCCCCCCCAGCCAAGGCTGCCTGGAACACTCCACCGGGAGCATGTTCAGGACACCTTGGGTCTGATGTAACATTTAATGGCCACATCTCCCCAGGTCCCTGCATTAATACAAAACTATTTTACTGGTTCTAACCAGACAGTCACACTGCTAATGGCTCCAGGGCTCAGTCTTGGCAAGAAGGAGGTGATGAAGGAGGCAGCAGCCATCAGCACCTTGCTGTGGCCTTGAGTGGCAGAGGGGGCCAGAGCCAGAGGTCTGCATGTGATTTACATCCTGAGAGCCTGAGGCAGAGCTGTATACCCAGTAAGCATTCAATCCATAGTGACTGAATAAATGAACAAATGAATCAGCCATTATGGGTTCAAGGTTCAGGGATTAAATATTTTCCCCAGAAACATGCAAAAACATATACCCCTCCTTCAGTCTGGGCCAGAGATGATGTAATATTCTCTAGCCATACAAACTGAATCCTGTCTCCCACACCAGCGAGGGGGTAGGGGGCTCATTTGAACTAAACATGAGAGCTCCAAGGATTTGGGGGACCAGAGAATTGGTGTAGGAAGCTGGACAGGCATGGAAGTTCCCAAAACGTGGCCCTTGTCCCCAAGGCTCTTAGACTGGTCGTGAAGACAAGATTCCTTCAGAGAAGATCGCACACAATGCTAGATATAATAAGGTCAACTGGATGCTGATAAGAGGGCTATGGATGTCCAGAGGGGAGTGGAACAGCCCTCGTGGTCGCCCAGTTATTATCAACACACACATATGCATGTGCACACAATCAGAAAAAGGCATCAAAAAACTGTCATCATTCAGTTCTGTTTTCGGTTTTTTCTTTTTTTTTTTTTTTTTTTTTGCGGTACCGGGGATTGAACCCAGGGGCGTTCTACCTCCGCGCTACGCCCCCGGCCCTATTTTTTATACTTTATTTTGAAACCGGGTCTCACGAAGTTGCGGAGGGCCTCACTAGGTAGAGAGAGAGAGAGAGAGAGAGAGAGAGAGAGAGCTGAGGCTGGCCACGAACCCGGATCCTCCAGTCTCTGCCTCCCAAGTACTGGGATTACAAGCGTGCGCCACCACGCCCGGCCTGTTTTCGGTTTTTGAAAACCCCATTTGTATAGACACCACAGGGCAGAAGATACTGTCCCTGACCAGCCAGTACCTCCAGGTCCCATCCACATCCCCTCTACCCTGCTCCAGGTGAATCAGAGGCAGCCTCACTCCAGCACTCGCCGTAGCCAGATCGGAGGCCCAGCTCTGCTCTACCTCTGGCCAGCTACATAGCCTTCCACTGAGGCCCTGGCTTCTCTGAGCCTCAGTTTTTTCATCTGTAAAATGAAGAGGCGGGCCTTGGGAGTCCCTGAGGCCCTCTGCAGCTCTAGCATCCAGGCTGCGGGGGCTGCTGGGCTCTCAGGTAGAGGCAATTTCCCAGATCACTGAGCCCCACCTGGCCACCATTGTGTGCAGGCCTCCCCTGGGCATTAGCCGTCTGGAAACATCGCCATCCATCTTTCTGAATATCTGGTTAAAACACTCACCTAATCCTAACCTAATCCTTTCAATTTGGGGAGAGAATTGAAGAAAAAAAAAATGCAAGCAGCCTGATGCCTGAATGCTAACAGATGGGTAAAAAGTATGTATAAATTACACCCGCTGCTGTCAATTCGAGCTCTCCAGATAAAGTGATATGAAAGGTGTTTCATTTATAGGGGAAATTAATTGCCAGCTGTATGACTGGATGGTGTGAAGAAACCACAGCCACACGATGTGTCCCATATATTTTTCCTGGCTAGATTCAGCACCTTCCGAGCCAAGGGCTCCCGTTCAACTGTAGACCTGGGAGGCACCAGGGTAAACATGACCCTGAACCAACTGTTCCCAAGTCAGGGTGCAGCCAGGGGAGCTTAGCACACAGTGGGAACACAGTAGCATTGGGAGGTAGAGTGCTGGCCCCTCCCCGCCACAGCCCTGACTTCTTGGGCCTTAGTTTCTTCCTCTGTCTGGGAAGTTGCTTGAAATGTGTCTATTATATGTGTAAGAGAAGCCTTCTGCCCCATCAGTGCCCTGGGCACAGGAACACATCAGGGTCTTCTCTGTACCTTCACCTTGCCCTGCCCGCACCCCCACCATGAGCACTTGATCCATGTAAGTGGATAACACTGACACCGGGACACCAGTCGCATCGTTTATTCTGGAACCCATCCACCCTACACCCCCCCATCATCACTCGACCTCCCGTGCTTCCTTCTTCACATCTGTAAAGCGAGACCGTCTTAGCTCAGGCTACCATAGCAACACTTCACAGCCTGGGTAGCTTCCTCAACAGACATTCATTCCTCACAGTTCTGGGAGCTGGAAGTTCAAGGTCAAGGTGCCATAGATTCTGTCTGGGAAGGAGCCTATTCCTGACTTGTAGATGGCTCTCTTCCTGTGTTCTTGCATAGTGGAGAGAGCAAGTTCTGAACTCTTCCTCTTCTTATAAGGACACTTATCCCATCATGAGATCCCCACCCTGTGACCTCGTCTCTCCCTAATTACCTCCCAAAGGCCTCACCTGTCAAAACCATCACATTGGGATCAAGCTTCAACATGTGAATTTGGAGGGACACAAACAAGCAGTCCATCGCAGGGTGCTCCACTGGAAGGTCCGCAGCTCATTTCCCTGCTGGGGCTGTAGTCTGGCTAGTAAGGTTCCCATTATCTCTGTCACTGGCTATGGAGATCAAGAGGCTGAGGGAAAACAGAGGCAGCACGGACAAGCCCTCCAGCCTGCCTTATTGTGTCCTCACCCTGACTGTTTTCAAGGGAAGAAATGTGCATCACAGGGAGAGGTACCATCCAGTGCCCCACCCTGGTCCTCGGGGTCACAAGCAGGTGGGGGTAGGGAAGCAAAGTGTAAGCAAAGTCTAGACAATTTGCACCCGTTTTCCCTGGGACCTTCCCCACAACCAACCCCACTGAGAGTGTCCTCCAAATCATTGGGTGAAGATATTCTTATACCCAGAGCCATTTCTGAGAAAATATACTGAGATGTTGGGTGCCCTCCCCACTCTCAGACCACACAGCCCCTAGATAGTCAGAAGCCAGGCACCAGTGAGCTTGTCCAGTGCCTCACCCCCTTACCCCATCACCTAGCATCCTGCTCGCTCTTTCTTTCTTTCTTCCTTCCTTCCTTCCTTTCTTTCTTTCTTTCTTTCTTTCTTTTTTCCTTCCTTCCTTCCTTCCTTCCTTCCTTCCTTCCTTCCTTCCTTCCTTTCTTTCTTTCTTTCTTTCTTTTTTTTTCTTTCCTTCCTTCCTCCCTTCCTTCCTTCCTTCCTTCCTTCCTTCCTTCCTTCTTTCTTTCTTTTTTTATTTCCTTCCTTCCTTCTTTCTTTCTTTCTTCCCTTTTTTTCTTTCCCTGGAGGTAAGGCCAGGTGTGGGACCTGCATTGAAAGAGCCAATTTGGAGGTACATGCTTGCCACTGTCCTGTTCACCCCCTGGGGGCCTGGAACCTGGCCCCCAGCATCATTGCCTGCTCCTGCCTCTATAGCAGCTCTCCAGGCCTGTGGGTGGAGTCTTTCTATTCTGTCTGGGGAGGGGGCAAGTGGGAGTTTTTCCATCATGCGCCCCCCCTCAGCATTTATCAGAACTATTAAGACAATGAGGTAATATTCTACTCAGATTTAAGTAATAAATTAATCTGCATTATACTGAGGAGGCTTGAGAGAGACTTAATTATCTGGTGTACCTTAGGGTGGAAACGAAGGTTGGGAATTGTGCTGGAAATAGACAAAGTTACCCACGATCACACTTGCAAGAGCTAAGTTGCCAGGCCCCTGGCAGAGGTAGGGAAGTGCCCCTACTGCCCGCTAGCTCCAGAACTCCTCCCACAGAGGGGAGAGCACCACTCTTTCTGACCATCTCTCCAGGGAGTGCCAGGAACAGTGTCTCACATCACCTGTCCTCCTGAGCCCCAAAGTAGGTAGCAACCCCTTTGGGGGGTGGAGACCTTTTATAGTCTGAGCTGTTTGCCAGGGACAGATTGGACTGCATGTCCTCACCAAGTAAATGGAGCTAAGAGAAGGTTCCCTGGAGTTGCAGGCACCTCTACAGCTTCCCAGCTGCATGACCTTTGGCAACTCCATTGACTTACCAGAGCCTCAGTTTCCACATCTTTAAAATGGGGGTAATTTCAGCTGTCTCCAGGATAACTGGAGGATTAGGTGCTGTGAGGCATGGAGTTTTTAACACACAGCACCCTGTGCAAGAAGCCCTTGGGAAATAGGAACAGCCTGTTAGAGGCAGCCAGACAGGGGTCTGAATGTAGAAGCCTTTGAGGGCTCTGTGACCTGCTCAGGTCAGTCCCCAGTTATCATCTTAAATGAACTTAGCAGCAAGCAGCACTGGAGAGTTGACACTGGCATTCTTCATTCTTCAGTTAAGCCAACCAGCATCAGGCCGTGGTTAATTTTTTCCCTGGCTGGTTCCTGCCGCTCCCTGGGAGCAGAGCTTTTCACACCCTGAGCTTCTTGCCCGAGACAGTACTATTTTCAGCCCAGCAGCTACAGCATCAAAGATGTGAAGTCACTCCTGCAGTCTCCAGCGCACCCCTCCCATCAGACCCATCCCAGAGGGAGGTGAGCAGAGAGGCAGGGGCCTGCAGCTGGTCGGGAGCACCACCCCATTCCCCTTCCTCATATCCAGTGGTTTTCCTCCTTCTCTTTATAGGCTCTGTCCAGGTTTGGGGTGTGGCTCTGCTCCTCTGGGGTGGGTTAGGCTCAGGTGTCCACTGAGGCTGAACTGGCAGGGTGCCAGCTCTGCTGGGAGCCCCGGGAGCTGGTGCCTCACTGAGATGTGATGAGGTGGGGCAGGCACCTGAGGGATGAATCACTACAGAGAGCCCAGGGAAGTGGGTGTTGCTGAGATCCTGAGCTGAGAAGAGCTGGACCATTTGTTACGTGTAACCTGACAGTTGTCTCAGTCAGCTCTGCAAAAAACCTGGGACCAGAGACCTTCCAAAACAAAAGAGAGAAACTTAGTGGCCAAGGGAGAGAGAAATCAGGAGAGAGGTACAAGAAACCAGAAAGGACAGCCTCCTCCCAGACCGACTAGAATCACAGGCAGCAAGACTGTGACATGTCAACATACCATACAAGCCAGAAGCACTCCCCAACACACACACACACACACACACACACACACACACACACACACACAGAGCGGCTGGGCTGGGAATGGGGCTATGGGCTGGTCACAGGTCAGCCAGACAGATGAGCTCTGGGCCTCTGCAAGATACTCAGCCCCTTGGCTTCTAGGTGCTCATGTTTTTCTTTTGGAAAAAGTTCATCTGAGAAATTCCACTGCCTCAGCCAAACAAAAAAGGGGGCTCATTCTCAGTGAAGCCAGGATGCCTGATCAATCCTAAGACTGCGCAGAGGGCAGCACCTCCCCCAGGACCCAGAGGGAGCCAGACAGGCCAGAAGAGAAGAGGGCAGGGAGCCTCATGCCTTCCCTGGGTGCTCCCTCCTGGGGCCTCCAGGGCTTTGGAGGACGTGGTCAGAGGACCTCAATCCCCCCTCACCTTGGGGATGCAGGTGCCCATTTTCCCTGCTCAGGGCTTTTCCTCAAAAGAAGTGGGGAAGGAGGTGGTATTTGAGGATGGGCTTAGGGCTACATCCCAAACCAAGCATTGGGACCATGTGGGGGTCTAGTGAGGGACAGTCCGCTCCCCTCCCTGCTCCCTGCAGTGGAGGCCACAGGCATTCACTGAGTGCAGCTGTGACTTCTAGGTATTAGTAGACCAGCTGCCACAAGGCCACAGATAATGGGGACAATTCCCCAAGTCTTCCCAAAAGGCCTCTGCTCCAGGTTCTGCTGCTCCCTTGAGCTCCTGGAGAGGGGAGCCCCAGCATACCCCCAGGCTCACTTCCTTCTCCCCGGCACCATGGTGCAGTGGGGCAGCTGATCCTCACTCCTAAAAGGTACAGCAGGGAGAATGGTAGCAAAGCCCCTTTTGTCAGCTTCTGCCCTGGGAGACAGCACAGAAGGCCCCTCCGGTAGATGATTGGTAACAACACCCAAACACCCAATAAGAGCTGCAGGATTAACTCTGGGCTTTCAAATGCTTGGTCGGTCCTGCTGGATAGTCCTTACAGTCAAGTCCCAGTGGTCACAACTGCAGTTAATAGACTGCAAATGCCAGAAAGCAGCCTCTGGAGCTTCCCATGAGCCCTGCAGTCTGAAGTGGTTCCTCCTCCTCCTCAGAGTAACCCAAGGCCTTGTTGTCTGTACTCCTCATTGGGCAGCTAATCGTGTATGGCCTTGAAACGTCGCTTCCCTTTTTATTCTGAACTATTAGTTAACTCTTGCATTGTTAATTTACTTTTTATGGTGTATGCTTCAGATTTTATGTGCAGTTCCCTTCTCCCCAACAAAACTATAGGCTCCTTGAAGCCTCATTATCCCTGGTCTTACCCTTGGCACCTCGCATGCTATGTGCCCCCAATTGTAGTGGACACTCAGCTAAGGTCCCTCTGTTCTAAAACATCCAAACTCTGCCTTGTGCAGGGATGTCAAGTTCTGGGGAGCTAGCCCAGTTCAAAGACTGGTTTCCACAAAGCAAGCCACCTGCCAGTGCTTCAGACATCATCCTCCAGTCTACTTCTCTGCTTCTCCGTTCATTCTCAAGTGACAGAATTATAAAATCTTAGAGAGAATGAAACTCAGACATCAGGTGGTACATCCGCATACCCGCTCTAGAAATCCTCTCCCTGGTATCTTACAAATGGTCACCCGTCTTTGCTTGTGCACATGTCCCACCACGGAGCTCCCTGCTTTCCAGGTGGCTTGTTCCATTGTTGGCCAGTGCTTAGAAGATGCTCCAAGACAAAGATAGCAATGATCACGACATGACATTTTGAGATAATTTCCAAAAACAAATGTTCAAACAAAGATGGTTCTTGTATTGATAGCATTATTTGCCTACTGTGTGCTGTATGCTGCACTGGACATTAGAGGTACACAGACAGTGGAAGATGGGATCCTTGGGGGCCAGATGAATGTCCAACAGAAGAATGATGAGAAGACATCAACTGCTGCATTGTGTTGGACAGAGTGGAGCATGGGACAGCAGGTCATAGTGCCTGGTTCTGGTCCCCAGGCTGCCTCTAGCACTGAGAGACCGGGAGTGGTCCTTCCCCAGGCAGGCCCTCACTCCCTTCATCTGCAGAAAGGAGTGGGATCCTTTGGGCTCTCACATTCCCGAGGTACAGATACTTCTTGGGCAAGGCGGGGGTGAGGAGACCAGTCTGGGAGGCTCCGAACAGGAAGCAGTGGCAGAGGGGCAATAGCCCAACCCCAGCTTCCACCGCCCCTCACCTCCAACAGGAAGGAGGTCATCTCGTTCACTCAGTCCATCCATTGATTTTTGTATCACGTTGAAATCCATGTGTGTGGGTTCCTGTGTTGTGCATACCTCAGACTGGGACAGGAGAGGAGCAATAGAAACAAGCTTGGCAGTACTTGAAGCTCTCTTCTCACCAGGAGCAAATCAAAAGAGCATAAAATGTCGAGTATGAAGGTGCTGAGAGTGTTGTTAAGAAAATCACTGAAGGCAGGGGTTGGATCCAAGAATGCTTCCTAAAACAGGAGAATCTTGAGGAGGGCATTAAGCAGTAAGTGTGAGCACCTGGCCACGTCTCTGGGACAGCAGAGCTGGTCTCTCCACTGGCCTTCATGATCAGAGGGCATCTAGAGACATCAAAGTCCTTGCCTTTAAGAATGCCCTGGAGGCAAGAAGATCACAAGTTCCAGGCCAGCCTGGACAACTTAGTGAGATCCTGTCTTAAAATAAAAAGTGAAGATGGCTAGAGATGTAGCTCACCCCTGGGGAATGCTACAGTGGGTTCAATCCCCAGTACCAACAATAAAGAATGCCACCGGCCCCCAAACAGTGTCTCCTCACATGGCGAGGGTCTTTGCCAGGCCATGGGAGTAAAGTTATGTTACTTAGCATCTTACAGCTCTTCCCAGTCCCTCTGCTGCTGGGGTCCACGTTGCCTGGTCCTCATGCAGCCTTCCTCACCCTTCATTTGCTGTTTATAAAGTTGAAGAACACTATAGCCTTCCATGATTTCTCTTATTTGTTATTATTTCTTTAATTTGGTCTTTTCAAATAATTCAGTAGAAAAACAAATGTCCCCAGTCTCACCCCACTCACAGCTCCCAGCTCTGGGCCCAGATGGGATGTGCTGCTGCTGAGGGCTTCTCTTCAAATGGGGACAAGTCAGGACAGGTTCTAGAGCCCATGCCCTCCATGTTGTCAGGGGGGCCTCACAACAGCACCCAATCTGTGTGCAGATGAGAAGGTAGGGTCTGCCTGCAGGGCAAAGTCCATCAGTGCTGGCTGCCTCAGCCACTGTGTGTGATCCGGAGGCTGAGGACCCAATAGGAGTGAAGCCAAAGAGAGGATCAGATGGGACTGAAGGCTAAACCTCCCGGCTCAGGCCCAAAGACAACAGTAGACAGGCATCCTTCATGCCCCTAATTCCTTGCAATCAGTGGAAAATTAAATGTTCAAGGTGAGAGACCTATTTCATGCTTTCACAACTTTTCCACAGAACCAAAGCCTAGGACTCAGGAGGCCAGATTATGTGGGCATGGGCAAGCCACCTCCTGGGATCTCAGTTTCCTCATCTGTAGATTGGGCATGATGGTGCCTGCCCAGACAGCCTTGCGTATGTCTTAGGAGGATGAGAAGTGAGAATAAGACGGCACTTTACAAAGTATAGAATGCTGTGCTCATCTGCCAGGGATGTTTAACAATTCAGTCTTATTGTGGTGACTGTAGTTTACTGAGATTTTGCCTAATTTAAAAAAGGTAAAGCAGCTGCCTAATAGAATAAGACCACAAAAATAAGGAGTTGATAAGCACACCAGGAAAGGAGTGCTAGTTCTCACCATAATGACTTTTATCAGTCAATCTGCCAGTTTTGTTTTTTGGGGTTTTTTTGTTTGTTTTTGTTTGTTTGTTTGTTTGTTTCAGTACTAGGGATTGAACCCAGGGCCTCACACATGCTAAGCAAGCACACTACCACTGAGCTACACCCCCATCCCTAATTGACCAGTTTTAATTGGGCACCTATAATTACCAGGAAGTGAACTAGATGGTGAGCAGGTGATAAATAAGGTGGTGACCTAGGACCCTGCCTGACCCAGCAGCTCAGGCCTCCAGCAGCCAGAACTCACAAGTTCTCTAGAACCCAGCCCAGTTGAGGGAGGAAGCCCACAATGGGAGGGAGGTGGAGAGGCTGCCTCACCCAGAGACACTTGCAGCTATAAAAAGCTCAGCCCCACCTTCAGACCAACTGAGAGCTGCTAATGTGAGTGCCAAGATCCCCACGGGGTGAGGAGAAGCAGCAGACACCAGCCCCGGGGCTGTGTGCCCACCCGAGGAGAGGAACAGCTGGGGTCAGGAGTCCTAGAGGGGGTGCACTGTTGCCCAGTGGTCACCAGAGGGGGCCTGACAGTTCACCCCCTTATCTACCAGAAGGGAACTGAGAGAGGCCAGGAAGTGCTGTGAAGACAGGGGACCTGTCCCCTGACTCCCTGCTCAGTATCCCAGCCTGCCAGAGGATGCTCCACACACTGCTTCTGCAGCCTTTGTCTGCACAATTGGCCCAGGTTGGTTTCTAAGAGGGTTGGTTGTGCCTGGCTTCAGGTTTTGTTTAACATCCCAACAGGCTGGAGCTTGTTGTCCTGCTGGCTCCAACCCTCCCCGCCCCAAGGTGTGTGTTGGGGGAGGCAGGGACCCACTGCAATGCTATTACAGTATTTGCATTTATATGAGGCACAGACCCCAAGTCTAAGTCTCTGGGTGCTTTTACAGCCCTGTGTATACATAATTTATTTTTGTTGCTATTTAATCAGTCTCCACATTGAGATGAAAAGTTTCCAGGAGGCCCCAGGTTATTATACAACTTCCAATTCCACCCGCATCCACTGAGTGGATGGGCCCCCAGCCCATGCTCAGCTGCAAATATGGGGGCAGGGAGTGGGCAGGGGAAGCCCCATAGCTGAGGGAAGGGTACTCAGCTAAGGTCCATCTCCCGAGAGGATGGGCAGAAGAGAAGTGCACAGTGAGAGTCACCCTGACCCTGGGGGGAGATGGCGAAGGAGGAGGGGCCTGAGATGAAGGCTGTGGTCAGAGGGAGGAGCCAGCAGGCCTGTATCTGGGGTTCAGAGTCCAGAGACAGAGGGACTGGGCAAGGATTTGAAAAGATAATAGGAGGCAGGAACTGCAGGTAGGGTCCTGATTCAGGAGACAGGGAGGGAGGAAGCCCAAGTGTGGCATCCTCCATAGGCCAGTCCATAGAAGAATGAGGTTGTGCTGGGTTCCTGAGGTGAGCCTCTGAGGACAACCCCTGCCCATGGCTAAAGGCAAGCCCCAGGCTCACCGTGGTCTCCACCTCAAATCATTTTTAGAACATGGTAGATTATAAATAACCAAACAAAGAGGAAGCCGTATGAGCAGAAGTTCTCACCTCTGTCTGTGAGAGCTGAGGTTCTAGGAGGAGAGCAGACCCTGTATGGTGTGGCCCGCACATTTAGAAAACCTAGGACCCCTGGCATACACACACAGCAAAGGCACACACAGACACACTCAAACATACACAAAAATGCATGCAGACACACGCAGATACGCAAAAACACAGGCACACATAGGAATGTGTACACACAGACATGCACACACAAACACCCATATACACACAGTCACAGGCACACTAGCAGACACAATGAGACACACACAAATGTACAGAGGCACATACACACACTCTCAGACACACACACATACATGTACTTTCCCAGCCCTTGGGCTTCCTCTGTGGTGGTCACACCTATGGGAGAGGGGTCCATGTTACAAGAGAAGGTGTGTTGGAGATGGGCAAGGGAGAAGTGGGAAGAAGCATGCTGCCAGGAAACGGGTGTCTGATGGCAGGGCAGAGCAATGCTCAGAGGACCATACCCATGTAGCCAGTGTTATCCCAGCCCCTGGTATACTTCCCTTACCAAGACAGGAGGGAGGGCTCCCCACCACAGTGCATATCAGAGACACTTGGGCACCTATGCCTCCCAAGGACAGATTTGCTAAGGCTTCAGCAAACATCTGGGAGCCATGACTTTAGGTCCTGGGGCCCAAGTAAATAAGACACTGTCCATACCCTCAAAGTCCCATTGAGTTCAGCAAACATTTGCTGTGTGTACTCTGGGTGTCAAAATGTTGTTGAGGGAATGCAGACAAAAGCAAGGTGTGGCCTCAGCCAACAGGGAACCCAGTGTTATGGGCATGGTGAGGGGAATAGGGCCCACCTCCCCACAATGCTGCTTCCCCAAATACATGCAGGACCTGCTTTAGGATTGGCCCTCAGCTCCTCTTGCCCCACAAAGCCCTACTGACAGCAGACCTTCCTTTTAGTGCAGATTTAAAGTTGGTACCTAAATAACTGAGATTTGGGGAAATTAGATGATCCTGTTTGAGAAAATGGAAATAATGAGTCCTTATAGAGGATTATGGGTCCCATGAACTGTCCCAGCATTGGGGAAGCTCCTCTGGATGTGCAAGCCCTGGTCCAGCTACTGTGGAATGGCACCTTGGAAATACGGCCACGCCCCAAAGGATAGGCTCACACAGGAAAACCCTCTTCTTAGCCCCCTCTCCTTATATCAGAGGAAATCCTCTTGAGAACATCCCTAGAGGCCCACCCTCTCATTTTATAGAGGAGGTACTAAGACCCAGAGCAAGAATGTGTCTTTGCCTCCTACAACTGTCCCTGTCCACCTTTAGTTCTTCACCCAAATGACAGCTGGCCGGGTTCAAGCTCCAGATCCACACAGCTCCCTCCGTCCCTTCTCCGTGCATTCCTGAGGACTCAGCCACTGGCCAAATCTTTTATTTTCCTCTCATCACCCTGATTATTCCCTGTTTAATTAAAATTTGTTTCAGCTAATAGGCCTTAAATTAGTATTTTCAAATATTGACATCTACAGGACCCTCATTCATTATTTCCGAAAGCTCTAAGGCTAATTGCTTTATCACCTACCAATTAATTACTCATTCACTGGACAGGTAGCCACTGCCCCTGCAACATGGATGGACATACTCTTGGATGAGCGAAGCTGCACATAGGATAGATGCACACAAAATACATGCCTGTGTGTGCACACACGCACGCACACTCACACACCCTGGATACGTTCCCCAGCAAGTCAGGCCTGGTAGGGTCTGGTTGTGCATGTATTAGGGGACCGGGAAGAAAGCAAAACATGGCATCCCGGGTCTTTGGTACCATACCAGTCCCTGTCCACCCCTCAAGCACATGGAGAATTCTGCAGGACTGGGATCCTCCAGTCCACTCCTCTTTGCTCTCCTCAGCACAACAGCAGTGACACTAAGAGGAGATGCCCAGGGCAAAGGAAGGTCCCCAGCATGGCAGCTACACTAGTGACTCGGGACCTTGAGAAGGGATGGAGTGGAGACCCGTGAAGCCAAACTGAGAGAATGGTGTCTCCAGGTGGATGGAGGGCAGCCACAGGCAAGAGGGGATGAGGTCAGGGTCACAGGAGGGGCTGCAGAGACAGACAGGCTGGGGCTGTAAGGGTCTCTGGAAGCTGCAGGGAAGACATCAAGGATTGTGCCCAGGTTGTGTTCCTTCCACAGTTTCCCAGAGGGACCCAGCTGGGTCAGCAGATCCAGAAAGGGTCTGGACAATCTACAGAACAATCTCCCCTACATCCTGGGAGGAGCCAGAGGTCTGTCTATAGGATTCCTCAGGGAGGGGTCCTCTGTGATTCACAAATATAGGCCTATGTTATTGCCTGCCTGGGCCATCAAGATCTTTCAAGAAGAACAGGAGTACTGTGCGGTGGTGCATACCTCTAATCCCAGTATATGGGAGGCTAAGACAGGAGGATCGCAGTTTCGAGGCCAGCCTTAGCAACTTATCAAGACCCTCAACAACTTAGCGAGACCCTGTTTCAAGAGTTTAAAAAAAAAAGTTAGGCTGCAGGTGAAATTTAGAGGTAGAATGTCCCTGGATTCAACCACCAGTACTACAGTAAAATAAAGAAGAACAAGAGTGTGTTCAGAATGCCACCCCAGAACCTCTACACTTCCCACCCCAGGCCCAGATACTGCACAGCTGCTTGGGATTGGAGGTGAGGCCAGCTGACAGAAGGGAGAGCCCTCACCAGAATAAGGACCTCCTCCCCCAGACTGCTCTCTAGGCTGCGGGGACTGTAAGCTTCCCCCTCCCCGGGGGTGCGGGAGCTTCCCCATAGTGCCCCTGCCAGCCCTGAGCACCTGCCAGTGCTGAGCCTCCGCCCCACAGAGCAGCTGCACAGCACGGCCCCTTTGACCAGCGGGGCTAGGAGGCCCGCGTAGCCCCCTTGACTGGCACTCGGTGCCTTTTTTCACTCTTGTAAACAGTCTGGAGTGATTGGGATTAAAGTCTCTGCAAGTCGCCTGTATCGCTTTTCGGGAGAGCCAAGTAATCCACAGGGATTAAAGAAGCAGCCGTGCTCATCTCCCACAAATGAATATCTGTCAGAGGCATTGACCTGTTAAAATAATGAATTTAATGTGCAGCAAACCGCACACGGCAGCAGCGACGCAACATGGCCTGGCAAATTGTTTTCCACGTGTTCTAATGAGACTTTTAAGGGAACAGGGCCCCTGGGCAAGCTGCCCTACCCCCAGCCCTCCACACCCAGCTATGAGCCCCCTGCCCAGATAGAGAAAGGACCCTGGTGCTGTAGAAATGACCCACCCTGCCCTTGCCCTTGCCCAGGCCACTCAGGAAAGGCAATGGTCCCACTCGCCCTTCTGCAGGTTCATTATCAGCTTTGTGGGCCATTTGGCTTCCTCCAGGGGCTCTTTCAAGGCTCAGCCCCCATGTGACCCTCAGTTAGGCCCCATGTGCCCCATGCCTTCTGTATGGCTCTGTCACAGGACAGTCTGTGCCCTATCAGCCCCTGGGCCAGTCCTGGGGAAAGGAGAGCACCCAGGCCACCTCCCTTTTTTACATCAAGGGAAACTGAGGCCTAGAGAGAGGACCTGACTTACCCTCAGTCACCTAGTGTATGTGTGGCAAGCAGAGGACCAGTGTTCTGGTACCCCAGCCCCTGAGCACCTCTCTGTTTGTTCCCCCCTTCTAGGGACAATGAAAATGGCAATCCAGGCTGCCATCTCATGGCAAGAATCAAGGTTCTCTCTGAGGTGGAAACATAGATCCAAACCCAGGAGTGGGAAAAGAGGTGGCAGGGCAGCTGGAGTGAGAGTCTGCCTCTCTCCCTTCCTGTGGCCAGGACTCGTGCTTGTGGGCAGGTGCTACTGGAAGCTGAGAAGCCCATCCCATGCTCTAACAGGGACAAGCTCATAGCCAGTAATGAGAACACACTGGTCCCAGTGGGGGCTGTGTCCTGTCTGCCTTAGCCCCCAGTGGCCACTGTCCCTCAGTGTGCCTTCAGCTGCTCCAGTCACTACATACTACAGATGTGGCAGAAGAGCCTGTCCTGCCCTCATGGTGTCCTCTCTGCAGAATGAAGGCCCTGCCTCCAGCACCAAGCAGAAGACCACAGGGAACCAAAAGTCCCCTCAGCAGGTAGTACCTGGCCCATCTTCCAAGCAGCTCTAGCTTTTGAGAGGCCTGCATGGGAAGGGAGATCCTGGCCCTAGGGCTGTCTCAAGAAGCCCACTCTCTTTCTTGACTCTTTCCAGGTTTCTCCCCATCGATGGTGCTCAGTGCCAGCGTTAATGAGGTGAATGGGCCAACTTGGTGGAAGGGCAATTCTTCCTTCTTTTACTTTTTTAGAGAAATCATTTGATTATGAGTTTTCAGGTGTCAGGCATTCTAATCTAGGATGTATTCCTTTAACGACAGTTTGGTGGCAGTCAGGAAGGCAGGAGGTCTAGGACTGGCCCCCTGACCATAGCCCCAAGTATGGGAGGGTGAGAATCCTGGAAGGGCCTCATCCTCGATGGTCTAAAGGAGAGATGTTAATGCACATGTACTCAGCATCCCATGCTTAACCGCAGGGCTGTGAGCCTGTCACCAGCCTACACATGGGGCAGGTGGCATCGTGGTTGGATGAACCATCATGACCAAGCACCTTTAGGTCATTCAGTCCTGGGTTTGACAGGACAGGAAATCCGGAGCGTTGAAATAAGTTATTTCTGTCCTCCAGAAACCCAGAGTCTACTAGGAGACACACATTCACACATGACAATTGGGTCCCATGGCAATATAGGATGTGATCAAGTACCCAGGGAGGGGCCTGGGCTTTGAGCAGCATCCAGATGAGGGGCAGGGGAAGGACACAGCCAGTGCCAGGCTGGGCCTAAGGCTGGTACGCAGCTGCTTGAGGACCCTGCAGGGAAGGGCAGTTGCATGTCCTCAGCCTCTAGTCCCCTCATCCCCAGTCTTGGGCGAGGCTGACCCTGAGGGTGGCCATAGGTATTGTACGAAGCACCTGGGGAGTCTTACCCTGGTGCGGCATAACTGCACAGACCTTAGCCTTAGCATGGGGAATGTTGCTGGCTCCGGCTTTGAGATGCTCAGAGTGCGTGTAGCCAGGGTCTGTGAGGCCACCGGGTGGAAAAGCAGAGTTCTCTCCTTCCTTTGGCTCACTGGGTGTGGCTGGCAATTCAAGTACCTGGCAACCTGAGACCCCTTACACCTCTCCTCCTCCCCTAACCTCCCATCATACCTTCATTCCACACCTGTGCCCACGCTGGTCTTTTGTCTTGGATCTCGTGGCTCAGGGTAAACTCTACATCACAGGTTATATAGGCCCACTAGGGGCAAAGTCAAGAGCAGCTCACACTCGGGCGGAGAGAGCTACCAGCAAACGAGACCTTTGCAGGAACCACGTGTTATAGAGAAGGGAGCCAGCTCCCTGGATCAGGGAGTGCCGTCCACGGGCTGGGCAACATGAGTCCCTGAGGCTTCTCAGGGGAGGAAACCTCTCCCCAGTACTTAGTGAGGGTTTCAGATAAGAGGAGATGGCAGGTGCTCTGCCATCTGGCTTCTGTCTAGGTATCTGCTCCTTGGGGGGCAGAGCACGATGAACCCCCAATGAAAGATCTGTGAGCCTCCCAGACAGGCCCAGTCTCCTTGACACCTCCCAAAGCTTTAGTGGAGATAAAGAGGGAGAAGAGAGGCAGCCTCCTCCCCTTTCCCAGAACATTTGGGATTGAGTGAAAGGGTGGCATCAGGAGCAGGGCCAGGCCTGTGCCAGGACTTTGTCACCCATACTATTTGGGTTTGTCACGCCTGCCAGCTTTGCCCCTAAGGCTTGGGGGAGGAGGAGAAAGGCAGTGACCTGTGGAGTGTAGAGAGTTGCCCATACTCTGCCAGGGACAAATTCAAGGGTGCTGCACTCAGGTCCCACCTTCTGCCAATGACACCAACAATGTCTCTGAGCTCTGCTGTAAACTCCACTGCCCTACCCCCTCCAGGCAGCCATCCAGCCCATGCAGAGCCCACCCATGTCTGCGTCCTTTGTCCCCAGCCCTCCTTCCTGGAACTCTCAACTTGGCATCAGGCATTTCATGGGTGTGTCTTCAGCTGATGAGCCAGCCTATAGGGCTGGGACAGGGTCCTTTCTAACTGGAGGACCCACAAGTGATTAGGGAGCACTGGTGCCTCATCCCTGGCTCACCCTATCTGAACAGAAACAGTGGCTTTGGAAAAGCAGTGAAGGGGTGAGCACTGTGCTGGTCCTCAAAGGAGAGCAGAGGCGGGGAGGGGGAAGACTGCTCACGGCAGAAATGGAGCAGGAGTACTGTGGGTCATTTCTCCTGGGGAAATAAGGCAAGGGATGACTTAGGAGCCTCTCCATTGAGAAAATCAGGAAGGGGTGGTCTCTGACCTATTTCCTGGCAGACCAAGGTATGGCTCCCTTGTGCCATGAATATAACCAGGGCACCCCGAGAACCAAGGCTTTGCACTCACTCATGTGGCACATGCACACGCACGTGCACACACACGCTTTCCTGCTCTTTCACACACACTCACTCCCACACGCGTAGCACACACATCACTCTCTCACGTTCGACAGGTACAGCGCTCCCTCCACCCCTGGCTCCCCACTTATTCCTGACACACAGGGCTCACTTTGCCTCCCGAGTACTGCATTATTAAGGGCTGGGATTTGGAGTCAAAGCCTTGGGAGTGTGAGGAGGACAGACAACTTGGAGCCATCTGGGGAGCCTCCTCCTTGATCCTTGCTAAATACATTGTTCTGTTTCACTGCCCTGTGCCCTGGCCCAGCAGGGACAGGCAGCTGTTTTCCTTAACTGAGCACAGGGGTGACCTCTTCTTAGCTTTCCCAGTGGCAAGGCAGACCACTATCCCCCTTGCCAGGCAGAGGATGGGAGGTCAAAGGGCAGCGTCCCTTCTCAGGCCCTGATCCTGCCTTGGGAAATCGCCTATCCCTAGACTCAGTTTTTTCACTCTCTAACAGGGTCAAAATTCATTGCCCACATTATGGCAACTGGATGGGCATGTCTTACAGCAAGAGGGATTTAAGCTAGACACGAAGGACTGGCTTTTGAAAGGGAGAGCTCTTAAGAAAAAAAAAAGCCTCCAGGAATATCTTTTCTCTGTTTGCTCACATTCTGCAGCTTTCTAAAAAGCCACTGCGTGGGTGACTGGAGGGAGGTGTGAGGATTGCCTACCCAGGAGAGAATCAGGCCATGCTAATCCACACCACCAAATGAGGAAGGTTTGATTTCACATCAGATGTTTCGCGGCCCGAATTTCACAGGCTGCACGTGTTTGTCCTGGGGCTGCGTGACCTCGTAACCCTCTGATTGCTCCACGAGCTGGCTCTCTACAGAGAGCAAAGGTGAAGCTCAGCCTCTCTCATCCTGTGTCTCCCCTCCATTAATCATGTGCTGGCACCAGTGAGCCCCACTGTGTGCACAGGCCACTGGGACTCCACACAGGGGCACACAGCCATGGCGGCAGGCGGCAGTCACCGTCTGGCTGAGAGACATGACTCACACATGACACAATCCCGAGCGGGGGTGGCTGTTCATCAGAGCAGAAGGCCGGGGTCGGATGCCAAGGGCTGCCTCCTCCATGGCAGGCAGAGATGCGTGTGCGCTGACGTAAGGAAAGAATGCTTCCAGGGACCCAGGGTGTCTGCAATGAGGTCACCCTGCGTCTGCAAAGGCTGCAGAGTCCACAGCCCAGCCAGGTGGTGCCCAGGGAGGGAGAGAAGGAGCTGAGCAGGGAAAGCTTTGACCTGGGAGCCAGGAGACCCGGTTCTGGTTACCACCCTGCCTGGAAGGTACTTCGTGCTCACTGCATCTGAGCCTTCCTTTCCACCTCGACAAACTAGGCGTGCAGGGTGGCCCCTTCCTGGCCTCTCCCCCAGCAGTGAGCTCTGAGACTCTCAGCAGAATGTGGATGAGCCTGTGCCCTGAAAGGGATGGGAAGGTGGTGGCAGGGCCAGGAGCAGAGATTCGGCAGATCCTACACCTGAGTAAAATGGTGAGAAAGGAAGAGAAGATGTGGGGGAAGGAGAAACTTTATAAGGAGACTTGGAACGCCCTAGGTTCAAGCACAGTTCTTACTTGAGTTGAAGGACAGTAAGACATGGCATCAGGCTCCTGATGAGGACAGATGATGCCATGTGCTCCCTGGAGGCTCCAGGTGGTCCAGGAAGCAACCCCCAGGGGAGCTGGAAGTCACTGATCTCCCAAGAGGGAGGCACTGGGGAGACACTTCTAGTTGTTGGTGACTGTGCCCATCTTGTGTTTTGTGCTTGGAAGGTTCTCTTCATGGAATCCATGAAGCTGCTGTTCCACCTGTTTGGAGAAGCAATCACACCATCAGGCAGGCCCCAGCCAGTGCTCAGGAAACAACGCACTTGTCCCCAGCTCTCCTCCAGAGGCTGGGCTGTCCCAAGGTCACCTGCATCCACTCCCCACTGTGGCCTTCCAAACAGAGAGTGGTGACAGCTAGGAGGCACACATAGTGCCCTTCCCAGTGTTCCCAGCGCCATCCCGCTCCACACTTCAGCTCACACAGTGCCACCCACTTCCCTCTCTCACCACCCAGCTCAAGTCCCACCTCCCACACGACGCGTTTCCTGAGCATCCGCTCAGCCATTGTCAGCACGCTGTACTCACTACTCCATTCACTCCTGTGAGGTGGGAGCTGGCATCCCTTCCACCAGATAAGACTGAAGAAGCTGCCCAGAGAAACTCGGTGAGTGAGGGATGGGGCCAGAATGTGTACCCCCAAGGGTCTGGCTGTGACGTCTGCACCCTACCCATGAGGCCACACTGTCTCTTGTCGCTATTGCCTGCTTTCAGGAACTCTCAGAGCCCTGCAGCTCTTTCTATTTTGAGGTTCGGGGTCTCCCACTGCATGGCAGGCCATGTTCAGGGCAGGGCAGGGCTTGGAGGGCTGGTTCACCCTCCCCAGCCTCAAGCCTCCCAGTGGGGTGTCAAAGGCGTATGGCTCAATGTGTTGCTGGATGCAAGAGCAGATGGTTCACATGATGGCTGGATGCAGCTGCCAGAACCCTGGAGTGGCCATTTTGTGAGTCCTTCGCAGAGGACGCCCCTTCGCCAACCCTATACCACCCCAGGACTTGGTTCCTCCTCAAGATCCTGACTGTGAGCCAGGTGGGCTGAGGCCGAGGGGCTCAGAGGAGGAGCAGATGGCCCACAAACCCAGGCAGGACTGGTTACCTCTTTGCCCTTAAAAAAATCCTGTAGGAACCCACGAAGTGTTGAAAAGACCCCTGTCTTCTCCTGAGGAGGTACTTTTGGCACCAGAGGACATTCCCAAGTTTCTCTGGTCTTCAATCAGCCCTCCAGCTGACACTGCTAACCAGCATAAACAACCGGGCCCACTTCCCTCTCTGCCCTGACCAAACCTGGAGGCCGCACCTTGAATCTCTCCCCAGGAAGGGCTCCAAGCTTTCTCTCTCTCTCTCTGATGCCTTCCCCCAGGAAGAGTGGGATAGGGGGCTCCAGCTATCTTCCAGGAATGTAGCAATCCTTTCTGACCTCATACCCATTCTCAGGCTTGGCCCCCATTCCAAATTCCAGAGTTCCAAAGCAGGGGCCAGGTGAGAGGTTCCTGTGGGGTCACATACCTAACTCTGGCACCATCTACCCGCCTCTTTTCCTAACCCACAGAGTGCCAGTGGCTCCCTGAGTAGAACATTCCAGAAAGACTAAACCCTCCCAGTACCTCTTGCTTGAGTTGTGACCACAGATATACTTCTGGAATCATTTTTTTTTTTTTTTGCGGTACTGGGGATTGAACCCAGGGGCGTTTTACCTCCGAGCTACACCCCTGGCCCTATTTTTTATACTTTATTTTGAAACTGGGTTTCATGAAGTTGTGGAGGGCCTCACTAAGTAGCTGAGGCTGGCCGCGAACGCCGATCCTCCGGTCTCCGCCTCCCAAGTACTGGGATTACAAGCGTGCGCCACCACGCCCGGCCCTTCTGGAATCATTTTAATGAAATGCATCTTCATCAACTCATGTAATCAAACACAGAAAAGTAAAACCAATATTGATTAACAGTTGGCCTATACGTTCTGTAACATTAATTGAGCCCCTCCTGGGTAATAGGCTCTGCACTGAGGAAATAGAGGAATAGGGCAGCAGTTCATTCTTGAGGAAGAGCAGTAGGGCCCTACACTTTATGAGCTCACTGCAGGACCCTCGAGCTGATGTGATGTCAAAGGAAGCCAGCAGTCCCTCTCCCATGTCCCCTAAAGTATACCTACCATGTACCCCGGTGCTATGCCAGACACAGGAACAGCATAAGGTGTCATCTGAGGATTCCAGAAGGAATTGTCAGGGCACCTAACCTTTGCTCAGACAGAACACCAGGCCCTCCAGGAACATGAGCATGCTCACTGACCGACCAACCAACTGACCAACCGACTGCAGGCATGCAATGATTTGAGAAGCTGTGGGCCTTCTGCCAGTTCCCAAATTTCTCTGGGCATGAGTTTCTCCTTTACAAAAACTGATCAATGACCTTCCTCCTGTTTAAGCAGTGTTTCACTATGTGTGTGTGTGTGTGTGTGTGTGTGTGTGTGTGTGTGTGTATTAGCCTCAGCAATTCTATGAGACAGGCAGGGTATATGATATTTTGGAAATGAGGAAAATGTAAGAGAGGCCAATTAATTTGAACTAGGTCACACATTGGGAAGACAGAGCCAGAACCCAAATCTTCTGGGTCCTTCTTCACTGTTCTTTCCATGGCTGACTTAGGTGATCTACAGTCTTTTTCACTGTGAAAATGCTAGACTGCAAGGGATTGAGGCAGGGGGAAGCATACAGAGCATATAGTCCAGCGAGGCTGAGTAGCTGGAGGCTTAGAGGGGGCAGGATGGTCCTGAGTCAGAGAGAGCAGAGCCACAGGAGAGGCAAACACCAAGAGCGAGCAGCAAGGACATGCTGAATGCTAGCACTTTAGGACGGCGTAGATCAGACCTGCCCGTACTTGACCAAGGTTGAAAACTCTGTGTTGCATAGTAATTAGATTTTTCAACAATGTTCCTCCTCTGGTTTATTTATCCAGCAGTAATTACTGCCAGCAGAGCTCAGTACTGGGACTTCTCAGCTTTCCAACCACATGGGTTTCAAGCTTAGTTGAGAGGGGACAGAAAGAGAGTTGGAAGGGAATGCAGTTGGGGCCTTTGATCAGACCACTTTTGCCTTGAAAGAGAGGTAAATTTCTGTGACACCCCTAATGTGTGGCATTTCCAGGGCAGCAAACACATCAAGGCAGTGGGCAGGTGCCAGCCTTTCAACTGATGGTTAAGAGCAAGGGTTCAGGAAGTTGGGGCTCAGTTGGCCCCAAAACATCCTTCAGATCCATGAGCTGTCAACCACATGACTCATTGTGAGTAGGTGACATTTCTTACCCTGCTCTTCTGTAGACCATGGCTCTGAGTGGTCTTTGAAGGGAAACTGGATGCCAGAGGGTCCACAGTTGCTGTAGATCATCTGGATGGGATTGGTAGGGTCAGGAGGAGGCCAAGATTGGGATCAGATGGGGCTCTGTGGTCCCAGTGAAGATGGCGTCTGTAAGCCTGTCCTGAGCTGTGGTTCCAGCTACTGCAAGAAGCACCTCCCTGGGTCACTGCAGGACCTCTACAGGCTGTCGGAGGGCATAGGCACCACTCGGCCCACAGGGGACGTCTCTGAGCCTATTAAATTTTGCCAAACAGGGTGTTGGGGAGATGTGGGCCACAAACCTGGGAAAAAGGAAATTTGTCACAGGTCAACTCAAAGGAAAGGGCAGGCTGAAGAAGAGAGAGTGGGGAATTCAGGACTCCATCTCTGGGCCACCAGGTGGAAAGGAGATGTGGATGCAGGGTATGTTGGCCCTAGCTGGTCCTGTCTTCTGCCCTGGGATCCCAAGTAACAAATTCCTGAGGTCTGTGAACTACACCCCAGGGAGCTACAGCTTTGCAGGTTCACCGGGACTTAATGGGAAGTTTCCCTGGCCATAAGGAGATCTCCCTCCTTTATTTTTTTCCTTCTCTTTTTCTTTCTTTTCCTTCCTTCCTCCCTCCCTCCCTTTCTTTCTTTTCTCCTTCTTTTCTTGCTTCTTTAATATTTTTCTTTCACTTTTCTTCATCCTCACTTTCTCCTTTCCTTTCCTTCCTTTACTATGCCCCCTTTTACACTCCTCCTCATCTTCCTTTCTTCCCTCCTTCAGTCTTCTCCCTTTTCCTTCCCTTCTTCCTCCCCTCTCTGTTCCCCAGAGACATGCTACCACCCCTAGTATTTTCACCTGCCTTGCTCTGAGCCTACCTGATTACAGATCTGTATTTCCACCTCCTCAACACAAAGCAGATGCAACAGGGTGCACCGCAGAGTGAGGAGGGAAAGGGAGGTGGCAGCCTATTAGCAGGGCCTGAACAGACTGGAGTTCCCCAACCCTTCTGCTTCCTAAAGACTCAGACCTGGGCTTGATGCATGAAAAGACAGAGGGACCTTCCAGGCTGTCCAATCAGTGTGCCCAAGTATACCCTGAGTCCTCTTGTAAAAGGATGATTCCAAGACCCCAGCCCCAGAGTTGTGATTCAGGATATCCGGGGTGGGGCTTCACCATCTTTCTTTGTAAAGAGAAGACCAGGTGATGTGAAGTGGGTATCTAGATACCCTGGGGAATCATGGGCTAAACAGACAAGACATTCACTTGAAAACCGCATGCAGCTAAGCTAAGGGCTGTGGAGTCCCAGCATGGGAGCTGAAGGGCTGGAGAAGCAGCGCTCCTGGAGGTGAAGCACTGGAACTCAGCTTTGACCAGGGTAGGATCTACAGGGATTGCAGGAGCGAAGAACACTACAGGCAAGAGAATTTTTTCTGAGTTAAATATCTCGAGTGGCAGGCAATAAATTGGATGGATAGATGGATGGATGTTCAGTCAGTCTCAAATAGCCCCCGCAGACTACTAGGCTCTGCATTGTTCTGGTGTGTTGGTGTCTCCGGCTTTGCAGGACTCTGAGAGGCATGAGACACACCCCCAACCAGACCTCTCACCCTCTTGCCACCAAGAGGACTGTCCTTCCACATTCTGCAGAAGACTAAGCAAGCAGATGAATGTTAAATCTGGCAGCTTCCCTTTCCCTGCCCCACCCTGGGCCCAACGTTCAGAGAAGAGTTAAGTGACAGAGCCTCGTTCTCCTGTATGAATTAATAATTGATTCGGTAACAAATCACTAATATTGCAGTAGTCGTGGTGAATAAGATAATGAATGTGTTCTGTCCAGGGAGTGTCGTGTTGTGAGGATTCAGCTGAAATTATTCATAAATGTGCTACTTTTCCTCATCTCCAACTGCTGCTAGTTTAGCTCCTCTTTTTAATCTTCCCAACCTGTCACATTCGATGGTAGAAATCGTCAGGCTCCACATACAGCAGAATATTAAGGAGGAACTGCCACGGCATTATGTCAAATTTCAATAGGTAATGGAAACAAAGTGCTTGAAAACCCTTTCCCGCTTCCAGTGAAGTTAACAAATAGGACTTTCCAAAAACTTTCTAGATGTGTTCTTTCTCCCATTGCTAGAAATAGGACCCTGGGTCAAGGAGTCTAGACACTTGGGCTGTAGTCACTATTTTACCACAAACTTGCTGTGTGACTTTGGACCAGGTACTCAACCATCCTGGACAAAGTTTCCTATCTCTAAAAGAGAGGTGATACACCTCCCTTCTTTTCTCCTAGGGGTTAATGAGAGAATTGGAAGGAGGTGGGAAATAAAATACTCTAGGTCACTAACAGGTAATCAGGCTGGATTTTCTCCACAAAGTCATGGAACTTCAGACAAGTCAAGTGGTTCACCATGCTCTAAACATGCCTTCCATGTGTTCACCGCTGGGAGGGCCCCTGCCCTGCCCTCTCACCCTCCTTTCTTCCCCATCTGAACTATCTCCCCATTGAGCTCAGTTCAGCCACCATCCACTCCATGATGCCTTTCTCGATCCTGCATGTCAGATGTGTTCTCTCTTCTTCTGCACTCTCCCCAGAGCACTCTGACCCTCTCTTACAACCACTTTTAATATATACCATCTTCCCTAGTAGACTGAAAGCATTTCCAGGGTGGAAGTTGCCAGGCATGGTGGTAGGTGCCTGCAGTCCCATCTACTGGGAAGGGTAAGGCAGGAGGATCACAAGTTCAAGGCCAGCCTATACAATTTGGTGAGACCCTGTCTCAGAATAAAATAAAAAGGGTTGGGAATACAGCTCAGTGGTTGAGTGTTAGACTAGCATGCACAGGGTCCTGGGTTCAATCCCCAGCACTACAAAAAAAAAAAAAAGAATGGAATCTGTCTTCTACACCTTTGAGTATAGTAAGAAAGAAATATTTGTAGAATGGATCTATTGGTAGGTGGATGGGTGGATGGATGGATAAAAATCTTGAAACTGGCATCATCTTGTTTTCAGACAATAAGCAAGTGTTTTCTGAGCCTCTGTTGTCCCAGGATGGAAAAGAGAAGAGGAAGAGTCAGTGGCTTGGCAAAGTGTGCTTAAAACAGGAGGACAATGACAAAGCTGGGCTGGAGAGTGGAGATCATAACATCACAGCTGACAGACACTGAAGATGGGCCTTCTGAAGGCCTTAGTGTGGCCCCTCACCCTACAAAGGAGGCCTGGGGTACAGAGAGTATAGATGCTTAGTTGGACTGCACAGCTGAATGGAGGCAGGGCCAGATCCTAGGTCCCTAGACCACCAGATTGCTGATCTTCCTTCGCACCATAGAACACCACTCATAAGGAAGATGAGATGACCTTTAGAGAGGAGGACTGGGCTCTGCAAGGCTGTGGGACTTGGCTGGGAAAAAAGCAGTGTCCCAAGGGGTTGATGCTAGTTCCACCAAGGGATAGGAGGGATGAAGTGATGATCAACAGGGACTTTTCTCACAACTGGTCCATGGAGTCAACTGGATTAGGGGCCCAGACTAAAGAAAGACCCCAACAGCAGATGCCACAGGTGTGAAGGAGCGTGAAGGAGTAGGAGCAAGAATTGTCCTATTTCCCCTGTTGTGCCCATCTGTCCTCAGTCCCTCTGTACAAACACATCCCCGTCAGATAAATCCTTCCCCACACCATCCACACATACCTTTACACAGCGTTGACCACAGAGCTCCTGAGCAACTGCTGACACTCCACCCTCCCACACACACCCATGACACAGGTGAATATTCCCCAAGACACCCACAAACATGAAAAAATGCACCCTGTAACACACACATGTCCACACACAGGAGAACGCATGCAGGCACGCAAATATGGAGAAACACACATGCTCATCCAAGCCTTCACTCTGAGTAAGTTATTAAAAATGTAGACATCGCTGGCTCCCAGGGTCAATATGTTGTTTTTAAATTTAAACATGAATTTCCATTTCATTGAGCCTCCAGGGCTAACAAGATGTGCTGTGACAGGAGCAGCTAGCTGGAAAAGGCATGATTGAAGAGCGAGCCAATAATGTGTGTGCACAGCCTGGGCGGGGAGGGGAGCCCCCTTGCCCAGCCCCCACAGCCTGGTGTGAGCCATGGGCAGGCAATGAGGGTCACTACTGCCACTCAGCACTGAGTTCTGTCCCAGTTGACCAACCCATGTCTCTTGGTCTAAAAGAACAGAGGGTAATAGCAGAAGTGACATCCACCCATCCATCCATCCACTCATCCACACACCCATGCATACATCTGTCCATTCCTGTGAAGACCCAGAGCTGGACTGAGGACTGTGGAGGCAGTGACAAGAAGAAAAGTGCTGCCCCTGAATGTTTCCACTGATTGGAATAAGATGCGTGTCTCTGTGAAGTCCAGCTGGGGGACCCTCTGTGTCGTCAGACAGTGGCAGATGCTCTGGTTTATAGCCATGCTATAAGCAATTTCCCCCTCTGGGGGCTGTAAGTTCTGTGACAGAAGGTATCATATCTGTCTTGTCCAGCAGTGGGCTCTCAGTGCCTAACCTCAGTAGGTGCTCAGTGAATGTTTGATGAACTTGAATGGGATTGGGCTGAAATCCGGAAGGCAGACCCAGAGGTTTTGTATGTTTGTGTCTTTCCTCATTCCAGCGACTGGCTGGCAGCAGTGCAAATAGTTCATCAGTAGTATGGGAGGGAGAGAGTGAGAGAGTGAGCAGGTGAATTAAAGAAAACTAATGCATAGCAAAGAAAGGGTTCTCATTGGTCAAGACGTGCTACAGGAGGAGATGGACAAGGAGGAGGCTGCTCTCTTGCAAGCCAGGTGGACAGTTACCAGCTTATGGGAGAAACAGTTGCTGAGAGAGGAACCCTTGGTCAGGGGTCCTAGCTGGAAGGAAGGCACAGTCACCCCCATGACTAGCCTTCAGTGGGGCTCACTGAAGCCTGTGGGGAGCTGTGCCACTTCTCCATCCAGTCCCACCCTTTCTCCTCCCGAGGGCTGCCTCCCCTCAATGAGCTCTGATCTGCTGCTTATCTCGGATCCCTGGGGACAGCTCTGTCTGCTGTTGACTGTTCTCTGAATTTCAGAGACATCCACTTGGACTGGACTTGGTGGACTCTATAGGATTTTAGGTATCTCAAATGTCCTAAAGGCAAATCAATACCTAACCCACAAAAGGGGTTAGGGTGGGAAGGAAGGAAGTAGCAGCAATGTTTTTCAGGAACAAGTGACTCCACAGCCTCATCTCCTGGATGTAGTTTGGCCAAAGCCGAACCTCCATTCACACACACACACACACACACACACACACACACACACAAAGACCAGAAGCCATCAGCTAATGCTGTAGCAGACTCTAAACCTCATAGTCTCAACAATGCAGTCAAACTCGATCACACACACACACACACACATACACACATGATAGTCTTTCTCTTGCTTCTGAATTCTTAACTCAGAACAAATCTCAAGACTCTCCTTAAAAACTGAGCCATTTGGTTTCTGCCTCTGGGAAGCAGCCCCTCTCCCTGACTGTGGACCTCATGGAAGCAAAACTCCAGAAAGGGGGAGCAGGGCTCCTGCAGGTCAGCAGGACCTTCCTGTTCCCCATCAGGACACAAGGCCAATCACCACTCAGACCCCTGGCTAGGGGTTCACTGGCCCATGCCACCTTAGGCGGTCTGCAAACTCTCCTTGTAACTACACATGAAGCAGGTGTGAATGCTAACTCACACACCTGACTCACGCCATATATACACACATGCACACACAAAATGCAACTGCTGAGCACACACACCACACCCATCTCCCCCAACAAGAATACCCAAGCCAAAACCATGTGAGCCTTGTGTACAGAGATAGCTCCCAGCAGCACATATGTGCACATGCGCATGCAGAGATGTCCACACGTATCCAGGAGCACAGAGTCATGATGCCAGGCTTCATCATTGGATCTGCCAGCCTAAGGTCCTGGCAGAACAGGCACAGGATGGGAGAGAGGTGAGGGGCAGCCCACCTGCCTGCAGGCGCAGACCTTCATGTGCCCAGGAACGGAGGCCTGAGCCTCTGGTCCTTTAAATATCCATTTAAAGTCTCACCTCTCAAATAATTCAGCAGAGGCATCAGCCAAAAGGGCACACTCTCCTTTCTTTGTCTTCAGGAGCAGGAGAAGGAAGCAGACAGGGGAGAGAGTAGATTAATTGGAGCCAGAACGCCAGCCAGGAATTGTGTAAGCCCCGGTGCCAGGGAGACGGGCGGGGTCCACACTGGATTCTCTCATCATCTCCCCTCTCTGTCCTTTACATATCACTCTCTCCTGAGGACCCCATGCACATCTGGACGGGAAGGGGCTGCCACACTCTCCAGCAAACACCTGAGAATGGTTCCGGGGCCTCCTTGGCCTCCATTGCTCTCATTGGCCTTTCTCATACCAGTATCAACAACCAACCAAAATCTTAGCGACAGAATGGCCTTCAGGGGCCAATGGGTGTGCATGGCCCTGAGGCATGGCATGTGAGGGATCACTTTTTAAAGCCAATTCTGCCTATGGTGCCCAGGAGAAGCCAGGATGGATGGTGGTTAGGCCTGTCCAGGGTAGAGAAACCCATCTGTAATTCCTGCAGTAGGTTTCAGGTATAGACCTCGAATTCTTGCTTATTCTGCCCCCTCCCCAAGAGCCCCCTCCTGACTCTCAGAACTGCCCCAAAGTGGGAATGGGAGGCCAGAAGGGCAGTGCTGCACATTCCCTCTGCCTTCCCAGAACCCCGGACCCTGGATGCCTGATTCTTCCCAGATAGTGCCGTACCCCCACTCCAGGCTTCCCAAATCTCCCCAGCAGAGTCTGGAGTCTACCAGGCCCATTTCTGGGGCATCCTAGAGTGGGCATGTATAAGAGGGGTGAGAGGTAGGTCTCAGCTCAAGGCAAGCAAGGATGTCCCACAGCGCAGCAACTTCTATGAGGGAATATTTGCCTCTACCGAGGGGACCCTAGGGAACCGCAATGCCCCAAGCTTCCTCCCAACTCTAACTCTTTGCAAGTTGCCTCCAGGACCAGGTGACCCTCAGTGGAAATCAGTGCTTCCCACCCACAGGGGACCCTCCCCACTGTCCACACCCTGTCTCCCAGTTCTCAAGAAGTCAGAGGCTGCAATGGCATTCCGGGTCTTAGTCCAGTCCTCCCTGAGAGCCACTGAGAAGTGTTTATTCATGTGGGAAATCAAATCGCTGGGGAGGCCACATTTCCCAGCACAGGAGCTATGTAGGTCAGGCTCGGGTTTCTTCCACATGACTGCCCTTTGGACAGCTGAGGAGAATGCCCCAAGCCCTTGCCTTCACTCACGGCCACTTAGCCTGTAGTTCCTGATACAGAGTGCGGGGGATCCCACGGAGAATGGAACAGACCTCTCCTGCCTGATATCTAGAGAGGGGCCCAGGCAGAACCAGGATGTGCATACTGTGGCCTCCTAATACCAGGGCTCAGAGACAAAGAACCTCCATACACACCCTGGAGTTCCAGGAAAAGCTAGATGTGGGATTCAACCAGCAAGAGAGGCCACATGTAGGGGAAGGGCGTGCCCCAGGGCTTGGCTGGACCCAAGTCAGACTCTCCATTTGTGGGCTGTGTCCTGTGGACAGTGACTTAGGGTTACCCAGCCTCAGCATCCTTGTCCCTTTCATGGATGTAAGGATGATATATGCTGGCGATGTGGTGGTAGGGTTAGGGCTATACCCCTAAAGCAATGCCTTGTGCCCAGCTGAGACTCAACAATGGGTAGCCTTAGGAATTTTGAAAAGAGCAGGTGAAAAGGAGCCTGGAACCCAGCCTGGGGAAACTCTGCCTCCACGTCTAGGAAGTGGGAAGAATTATAAAGGGAGAGTGAGGAGGCCTTCAGATCTGCCAACCCTACATGGAATCTCCATGCTTCTTTCTCTCACATCCTCCCACCTAAAAAAAAAAAAAAAAGCCTTCTTGACTTTTTCATGAAAAACATGTGTTTCTTCAGGGTGGCTAAGGAACAGCCTTGAGGAGAGGGATGTTGAGGAGCCAGATTCTTGCATGCCTGAAAAGTAAAGTTGAGCACTTAGTTCCTTGTAGAGTTCTTTGAAAGAAGTAGCCGAGAGTCTTCCGAAGACAAAGACAGTGGCTGCAGCTTGGTGAAGAAGGCTTCCTGAAGGGTAACACTTTGTGCACACTTCTTATCATGCATGGGACTTAATTTTCATAAATAGTCCTGCTTTCTAATAAGAGCAAAGGAGCCACCTGTCTCTTTGAGCTCATTGGTCTAAGAGTAGCAGATCCTGGGACAGGAAAGAAGAGAGGAGGGAGGCCAAGAGAGGAGAGAGAGATGGAGCTTAGGTCCCAGAGAGGGGTGTCTTTTTTCAGATTCCACTTTCTGCCCTCCAACTACATCTCAGCTGCTTCTCCTGCCTGATACTCTGCAGGCTCGTTTTTAGTACTCACAGGGATGCCAGTGTAACCGGGCCTTTAAAAACTCCTTTTCTTTCAAATCAATGTAAAAATATTCTGCGGTACAGAGCAGATTTGATTAAAAAGGGAAAAGGTTGCCTGAAATATGCCCCCCAAAAATTGAGCTAATGGGAATCTCATTCATTATTTAATCTCCTGCTTATCAGAACAGGACCAAAATGGAATCTAATATGGCATGTGCGTGGTGTTGTCCTGGAGAGCAGACAGAAGGCAGGGCCCAAGAGCAGGGAAGGACGGATCAAGATTTACCATTTCATTTCATCTATTAAACCAGGCTGTGGGCTTTGAACCAGATTAATAACAGTAGCAGGCCTGAAAATCCCAATAAATGCATGCATACATGTATACACACGCACACACACACACACACACACACACACACACACACACTATATTTATTTAGCTGGTATCCATTCTCATATGTTACACTGTGATTCATAAGCTGCTGCACTACTGGACTTTATTAAAAACAAATAAAATCTGCCTCCTCTGCCAGGAGCCCACGAGATGATGGGACCAAGGAATGGCCAGGCAGGCACTGTCTTGCTCACTTATGCTGTGCTGGCAAAATCTGCTTTGTTCTAAAAAGGGCCTGGCAGGAACTAGAACACACACCCAGCACCTTTCCCTAGAGTGATATTGGGGGTAAGGATAATGTCTTTGGAGAGTTCCTCGTGCACCCAGCTTTATGTATACTTGTGCCTTTAATCCCCATAGCAGCTCTGAATATAGTATCTTCTCTGGGCCTGCTGGAATGTGCCTGTAATCCCAGTATTTGGGAGACTGAAACATGAGGATTGCAGGTTTAAGGCTAATCTCAGCAACTTAGCAAGACCCTGTTTCAAAATAAAAAGGGCTGGGGGTATAGCTTAGAGGTAGAAACTGGCCTAGCCCCAAAGAATATTAAGCAACAGGTCTACTGGACTCTATGATGTGTGTTCTTTCTTCACTAAACCATGCCTTCTTCCCTAAGGCCTATCAAAATGAGGCCTGGTGTTTCACTTCTGCGTGGATGGATGATAGACACATCACAGCCCTCCCAAGTTTTCATTTTGTTCAGACTGATCTCCTCCACCACCCCAAGTCCGTCTGCCTTGAATTCCTGGTTCACCCTATTGCCCTACCTCCCAAAAAAAAACACCTTTCCTGGCCTTCTTCCAAAGGCCTACCTCTTCCACCTACTCTACCCAGCCTGCATTCCCTAAGACCCACCTCTGAGCACCTGCTGAATACAAGGCCTGCAGGACCCTATTTTCTAAGGACCATATTCCATGTGCAATTTCAGCTGGTTTTCCATTTTTTCAACCCTGCCCCACATGGGCAGTATTTTCTTCTTTCCACATGCTTTGTGGCCTTGGTAACCAAGGGGTCAGATTAGGTTGGGACAATTTCCCAGAAAACAGCCACCTTTGGAGTTGCCCATCTGTGAATTATCTATCATGCAGATCCTTGGTGGCCCCACTGCCCAGGTTCCCAATGCCCAATAGCTTATCCTTCTCCCTCTCATTCCCTACAAGACCTTAGCCCATGATGGTCCACATAAACCAAGGCAATAAGGATAGATGGGGGAAACAAAGGATTCTCAAAAAAAGGATTCCCAAACAAAGGATTCCCTCCAAGAGGAGGTGTGTTTCTAATGACTACCCTGTGCGCTTTTCCAGGGTCATCTCCCACCCTCCCTATGGTCCCACCTGCCAAATCTGGACTCAGAAGTGGTGAAGGCATGCGTAGGCTCCTGGGGTACAGATGTGATGAGCATCATCAAACCTACTAACTCATTTCCCTCTTTGAATGACAACCAGGGACAGCTTTCCTTTGCTCCTCATCTTTGTAATTCAGTTTGAGCTGTAAAGAGTTTAAAAAACAAAATCAGAGCAGGCCACCCAACAGCCTACAAAACAACTCAGCCAGGCAGTTTCTCCAGCAAACTCATGTCTTATATCTTCTGTGACAAAAAGATTTATAGCAATTTTTTATTAAAAAAGAGAGAGAGAGCGCGCGCTGCGGATAATCAGATCTGAGACGCAGAAATGGGAGTGTGGGGGTGTTGTACATGTAAGTTATTTTAAAATATACGTTAGGTACCTAATGGATTTTTCCGCTCACTGCTGGAGGGGGCTAGCCCAGCCCCCACCCTACCCCCATGCCTGGCCTAAGTGATGGAATGGATGTGTGGAGGCAATAGACAGAAACTCCTATTCTAGTATTTCCCAGACACTGTCTTTCAAGCTCCCTCCCCAGCCACTGCCCTCTCCCCTCAACAGGTAGAGAGGGGACTTCTGCTACCTGTTAGAGGGAAGAACACACCACAGGTGCTTAAGACAGCTGTGATCTTAGGGTACCCCAACTGTTAAGCTCTCAGTATCATTTTATAAATGAAGTAAATGATAACGATACAGAGGAAGGCTCCCCCTTGCATCTTAGAACACAGAGACGGGCCTCTCTGGCCTCCACAGCATGGCATGTACACCTCTAGTTCTCCGGGCCTTCTCTCTCTCCTGGGTCCCAGGGCAGAGCCACCTTCCTAGGAAAAGTAAAGGCAGAGACTGTTGTGTACTCCACAGAGAAAGAAGTGGGGCCTCCCCTAGAATGGGCAGAGTCTGCAGGATGGTTACCTGCCCCTGAGACTGGGCAGGCCTGGGGTGCAGAGATCTGAACTGGCAGGGGCCAGAGAGGGTATGCAATCATCTTCAGGAAAATGCCCTAAACACGAGGAGTCCCAGTCCCCTGGCACCTGCAGGCAATACTGTCAAATGTCTAGACATTCAACAGTTAGTAAAAATGACAGGTGACAATGTGGAGGAAATGTCCAGAAAACATGTCCTAGGAGGATCCAGGGATCTGGAGAACAGGAAGTTGAGAGGTGTGAGCCAGCCAGCTTGGAGCAGGAGGGCAGCGGGCCAAGGGCAGAGCCTGGAGAGGCCTTACAAAGAGGATTCATTTGGTGGGATTGATAGAAAAGACAGTTTAGAGGAGTTAGCAGAATGGTGACAGTGCCGGAGCAGGAAGAAGCCTGGAGCAAGGTACAGGCAATGCTGAAGCCCAAAGGGAAGTACATGCAGTGGTCAGTCAGCTACCAGGGTGGACTGACAGGGAAAGTGCCAGAAAGGCAGAGGCTTTCCAGGTGCTGGTATGCACTGACAGCCACACTTCCTCCCTGGCTTTGGCTGTAAGGTGTATACTTTCTGTCCTAGCTCCTGGAGCCCTCTGGGGACACCTGAGTCCTCTGTGAACTGAGCTCACTCAGAACCAGAGTGTGTAGGGAGAGGGGGCTGGGGTCCTGTCCAGGGATAAGCATAACCAAGGTGGAAGAGGTCCTGTGGATTCAGGAGGGCTCCAGACATCCAGGTGTGCACATGCCCCATCAGGCAGAGTCTGGACTCCATCTCTCCAAGTTCCCTTCCCCATCTTCCCTCCCAGGTCCCATCCCACCTCTTTGTCATCAAGTTAGTAATCTGAAAATAACTACAGAAGTGCCGCACTCAAAGGAGCCCTAGGATTTGGAAACAGGCGCCTCCTTTTCTATGGGGTGTGGTCTGGAGAGCAGAGGAGCCTTCCACTACATGACTGAGATCCTCAGCTTTCCCGTGGACTAACAACCCTGCCACAGGCTGAGCAGGAGCTGGGTGGGTTTGCATGGTGTGCACATGGGTGTGAGTGGTGACCTCTCCAAGTTGCAGTTGTCTTATCTATGAGACAGTTGATAGCACCTGCACATGGGGCTGTGTGGGAGTAACCAAGATGAAATGTGTGAAGGCAAGTGAAGGCCTGGCCAGGCCCTTGGGCGGGACCATGAACAGTGGTCACAGATCCCATTTCAGGTGGAAGACATTGGCATTCAACCACCCCAGCTGCCTGGAGGACTCCACTGCCTGGATGGCTGGCATCATGGCCGGGGGCAAGGCCGGCCATCAGCACCCAGAGCTGGAAGTAGGCAGATGGGGCTCTGAAAACAGGAAGCCAGAGCTGGGGCTGACCCTGGGGAGGAGGGAGGGAGTCCACATAGCTGAGACCATCTCAGAATGGGATGAGAGCAGCCTGACCCCACAGGTCCAGGTGCTTCTGTCCCTGCCTCCATCTCTGTCTGCCCTGCCTCACACACACATGACCCATCACATATCATTTCATGTGCATTTATGGAAACACTGACACATGTCACTCAGGGTTTTGTCCAGTGCTACCCTTCTGCAAAGTGAGAACTCACACAATGGGACAGGCAGCTGCCCTGTCGTGCCTGTCACAAGTCCCAGCCCTGGCCCCACAGGGAGAGTCCTGAGCACACACAGGGACAGGTTAGGCCAGGCCTCCCCCACCATCTCACACCTGTACAGACCCCCCCACCCCCTGTCACATGATGTCACATGCAAACACTGTTTTCCTAGCCCTCCATTCTCGTGAGGGGTCCCCAGACCTTCCTGTGAGCCTTGCTGAACTAGGGGAGGGGTGTTCAGAGCAGCAGGAGAGGGGGTGGCCTTGCCTGCACAGAGGGTGACTCCTGGCGTTATTTTTAAACATTCCCCTCATTTGCTAAATGAGGCTTTTGCTCAGGCTCCCTTTGAAGCGCCTGCTCCTCTCACAGCGGGGGGGTGGGGAGGCAGTGCCCTGACAGATGCTTAAGAAATTATGGGTGAAACTTGCTGACTCAGGCCCCAATTATTTGCTGTCCCGGGACTGTATTTAGTCCAGTAAGTGCTGCTGACTGGCTTGCCCCTCCCTCTTCCTTCCCTTGCTCTTTCTCTTCCCCCTGCCCTATCCCCCCACTCTGGTGGCCTGAGCCCCAGCTTCTTCGTGTGTGTGTGTGTGTGTGTGTGTGTGTGTGTGTGTGTGTGTGTTACTAGGGTTTGATCCCAGGGGCATTCTACCTCTGAACTACACCCCAGTCCTATTTTATTAGTTTTATTTGGAAATAGGGCCTCACTAAGTTGCTGAGGCTGGCCTTGAACCTGTGATCTTCCTGTCTCATCCTCCCAAGTACTGGGATTACAGGCCTGTTCCACCACTCCTGGCTGAACCCTAGCTTCTTTACCCTCCTCCCTCCCCTTCTGAGTGCCACTGGCTCCTCCAGCTCTCCTCCCCTGGAGCTGGCCAGCCTGCCCCAAGAGGGAAAAGACACCTTCCCCCACACTGAACAGAGACCCTGCTCCAGCTCCAGGACCTGCTCAGAGCACACATAGCGTGGGAAGGCCCCAGTAAGGTGTGGGAGAAGGAGCCTGAGGAGGTTCCACCTTGAATTTGGCCAGTGGTAGGAGGGCACCAGGCTGCCCAGAAGAGACAGAGCAGTTCCGGCCAGTCCTCAGGGCAGAATCAGCTGGGAGTGGAAGTGACTAGGGAGTTGTGTTCAGAAGGATGGAAGATCACCTTCAATTTTGGAAGTTCCCTTTGGCTTGAACTTTTGTTTACTCTTTTACCTAGGCATTGTCTTTCTTCCTTACCTCTTCCACATCTAGACCCTGGCTCTTTGCCAGAATAAGGAACGACAAAAAGC
The DNA here is from genome assembly GCA_004027185.1 of Glis glis. Taxonomy (NCBI): domain Eukaryota; kingdom Metazoa; phylum Chordata; class Mammalia; order Rodentia; family Gliridae; genus Glis; species Glis glis. Next base: position 106,689 of record PVJS01000024.1, read on the forward strand.
TTCTACCCCAACTGCCCCCACACCCGCTCCCCATCTGCCTCTGATATGGAAGGACTGGGAAGGGGGAGGGGGTCCCACTCAGAACACAGGAGATGGAATCCTGCAGAATCCAGGGCAAAGGGGTCAGAGAAGGGGCAGCTCCTTGGGGCCCCTCCAATCCTGAAACCCTGGAAGGAGACGGGTGGGTGGAGGTGGGAGCTGGCATACATTCCAGGCAGGTACAGTGGAAGAAGCATTTAGAAACAAGAGCCAGCATCCTTGGGGCCCGAATGCCTGTTCTCCCACGTGGGCAACCTTAAAGACGGATGGTAATTAAACTTGAATGCAAATTAAAATGGTTCAAACCAAACACTTAAAGACTCTCCTCAGCAGCCTCCTTGCTCATTCCCACCTGATCATTTGTTCCACAGCCTCAGCACAAGAAGGGACAGGTCCCCTCCAGGTGGCCCCAGCAAATAAAAAAAGGAAGGGAGCTCAGAGACAAGGAGTCCAGATGCCTTGGGTTTGGGTGGGGGAGCTGGAGGTGCAGAAACGTGCACTGGTTTGTTCCAGACCACCAGCAAACTGGTGGCATATTCAGAGTTCATATTCATATTTATATTCCACAGCGTCAAGGAGACTGCAGGCTACAGACAGAGAGTGATGTACCTGAATGGGCAGAGAGACCCAGAGTCGGCCCAGGCCTCCTTACAGGTTACTCCAGGCCCCAGGTCACACCAACTCAGGGTTGGAAATATAATGTCCCCATCTCCTTATTGGGAGCCCTCAGGAAGGTGAAAGGCTGGACCTGTGTGAGTGTGGTAGGGTGGAAAGGATGTGGACTGCCTCCTTCTCTTTCTTCCCATTCAAATACAACTGTCATAAAGGCAGAAGGCTTACTGGCCCATGGCAGGTTCCTGGGAATACCTGCATCAGGGGAGGTCCTATCAGGGGAGGTGCACTGCCTGAGCTGATCTCTGTGGGTCACTGGATGGAAAGTCTTGGACAAGCTCCTGAATGGTCCCATCCCTTAGTTGCATTGTCTGTAGCACTGGTTCATAGGGCTATTCTGAAAATCAAATGAACTAATGCACAGACAGCCCTTGACACCTGCTCAGTCAACAGGAGTTGGTATTAGTACAGAAGATGGCCAAGAGCATGCTATGAAAGACATTGCAGATCTCCCCCACAACTGCAGAGCTCACTCTTTCTTCCATGATGATGCTGGGTCCAGCAGGGGCCCTGAGCCAAGCCTCCACAGAGGAGGCACTTGCCAAGATGCCAGACACAGCCAACCACCCCAAAGTTTTCACAAACAGGCCTATAGTTCCATTTGAAGGAAAAGGAGGCCTGGTGAAGAAGAGAAGGTGATGAACATGGCCCTTTCCATCACTTCCTTTTCTGACTGAAGAAGGTCCATACACCATCACCCATGGGTCCAGCAGGAGCTCAGTAAAGCCCAGGCATCCCAGAGGCCCGGTCAAGGTCCCAGTCAAGGTCTGGCTATGCTGCACTCTGGGAACCAGTGAAGCCCGGCAGAGATGACCAAGGAAGGGTCCCTACCACCCGTGCCATGCCTAGCACCAGCCCATGAGTTCCCCACTGGGCCCAGCCTCGCGTCAGAGCAGCCCAGGACCCGCTGGGATCAAACTGTTCCAACAGTGAAACACAAATCAGCCGCCCTCGGCCCTGCCATTTGCCAGAACCAAATTCATGAGCCTCTGATAAATAATTCAGGCTTCTCCATCTGTGGAAAAGTTGGATTTGGCCTAATTTCTCTCATAAACAAAGAACATCATCTGCTCAGAAAAGTAAAGTAGACACCAGTCTAATTTTTTAAAAAAATATAGATTCCAATGAACCCCATCTATTCCAGGCCTGGGATCCTGGAATCCAGATGGTCTATAGGAATCCAGTGGATGTGGTGGGTTGAGAACACGAAGTCTGATTTGAGAAACTGGGGCTGGTTCAGTAAAGAAGAGGCCATTTCGAGGGCTTCCATCAATGTTTGAAGAACGATAGATGTGCCTAACTGCAAGTGATTCTTCTCCATTTACTGAAATCAGCCAACTGATTTGTTTTGACATAGTATTTCCTGGAAGAACCTGAGAGCAATAAATATATTTCTTTGGAAATATTCTTGGGCCCAGGTGTATCAGTCAGGATTCTCAGAGAAAGAGAAGCAATGTTTAGATAGATGATAGATAGATAGATGATAGATAGATAGATAGATAGATAGATGATTGATGATAGATAGATAGATAGATAGATAGATGATAGATTTCAAGGAAGAAGTTCACATGGTTGGTGATTGTAGGTAAATGGCATGTCCAAAATCTGTAGGGCAGGCCAGCAAGCTAGAATTTCTCAGGCATAAATCTTCTTTACTTAGAGTCAACTAATTGTAAATGTAGATCGTAGATGTTACCCATATCTACAAAATTCCATGACAGCAACACCTGGATTAGTATTTAATTGAATAACTTGGGTACTAAGACTCAGGCAAGCTAACACATAACGCATCTCACCAGTTTGCTTCTGGTGTGTCTTTTTCCTGGGGTCTCCTCTCCACACTGACCTAAATCAGTGAGGCTCACCTGCATGGACGAGAGACAAAGCATGAGGGAATGTCTGAGCCAGAGCAGACCCTGAAGAGGATGTGCTTGGGGACAGTGAAGCCAAAGGAGCTAAATGGGTTTGACCAAGTTCACATGGCTAGCTGGGTAGGCAAGCATCTTCCTGATCAGGACCACAGCTTCTTGCATGCATGTAGACTAACCCTTATCCTGCCTCCTGGTCCTGAACAAGGTCGTGTGCTGCAGATGTGCATCTCTGTTGCAAAACAGCCCGGGGCTAGTGGACAGTGACTGGTGTTCCTATTTGGGTGTGTGTGTGTGTGTGTGTGTGTGTGTGTTTCTGCTATTTAGGGTCTTCTAGACCAACTGTTGTCCAGCCAATTCATAAAATCCCCCCCCAGAATACCTGGCATCATTCTGATGAGCAAATACTTATGAATGGAAAACCAGTATGAGCATCTCCTGTTAGTTATTCAGCTTGGAGAACCTATCAGCTGGCCCAGCGCCTGATAGAATAGAAGATCCAGAAATGCTGACCTGAAAGGCAATCTCCCAGAGAGGGAGAAAGTGGGCAGCCTTACCCACAGGTGGGAAGGTAGTAACAATGACAAAGTAGTCATATATGAAGTGTGGGCACTTTGAAATCTACATGCACACACAGATCTCTGTAAATTCTCTGCCACCTGAGGGGATGCGACCAGCCCGTTTTACAGATGAAGAACATGCCTTGGTCAAAGGGACTTGTCCAGGGTGTCTGAGTTCATGGTGGGATTTCTGGTGACTGCAAGTCCATGCCCCACCTGCTAAGCTCCACCGCTCTAATGAGTCCCCACACCTTGGAGACCAAGGCCAAAGAATCCATGCAGTGTCAGGGGTGGCGCCTGCTCCTGGCCCTCTCCACCTCTAGGTCTCCTACAAAGAACCTCTAGGTTCTTAAGAGGAAGCCCTAAGAAGGCAGGGAGGAGGGTGAGATGGAGAGAGCTGGCCACAGCTTGTGCCCCAGCAGGAGGAGACCTGCTGGGGCACAAGCTGTGGGGAAACTGTGCACCACAGTAGGAGGCCTCCTCCCACCAGCCCTGGGCCTGGCTCTTCCTCACAATCGACAGGGGGTCCCCACCCCAGGCTCCCTGCATTCCAGAATCAGGCCACAGAGCAGCATGTGCGTGGGACCACAGGCCTTACTGGGAGATTTCTTCTCTCCAAAGGTCATTGTCCAAAATAGAACAGTCCTCCCCTTTCATGATGTACCAACCAAGCATCCCAGGACAGGACTCTGCCATTCTGGCTCCTTTTGCCCACATTTCCAGCCCCCTTTTGCTTCTGACCTCCAAACTTCAGAACTTTAGAAGAGGAAGTAATTTGGCCTGGACTGTTATTAAAAGGGAAAGAGAGGCCCTCACAGGCTGTAAACGCCCCCCCCCGTGTCCCTCTCCCCATGCCCCCAGTGATGGAGCCGGCAGCTCCCGTCCTTTAGCCTGCACACCTATCCTCCCTACAGCACCTGCCCTTCACACTCTGGATGGGCCCAGGGTCCCTTTACAGTCCTGCTGTCGCTGTTGCTGCTGCTGCTGCTGCTGCTGCTGCTGCTACTGCTACTGCTGCTGCCGCCGCCGCCGCCAGTTCCTGGCCTGGACAGGCAGGACAGGAGGGAGGAGAAAGCCCAATCAACAGAACAGAGGGAAGAGAGGAGCCCCTGCTTGAAAGCCCAGAGCTGACCTTGTGTCAGAACAAAGCACATCCAAGGAGCCCCCGGGGTCTGGACCCAGGATTCCTGGCAGGTGCAGGGCTCTGCGACATAGATCTGGGTTCAAGGCTCAGCTCAGTTCTCCTGAGCTAAGACTGGGCTGCTTCTCTGATAAAAAAGCCAATGATGCTGCCTCACAGGGTCGTTCCTTTTACAGTCAGCTTTACTTACAAATAGAGAGCATGCCATAAACCAGGAGATGGTCACCGATCGGGCAGTGTTTGCCCACTCTGGGCCTAATTTGGGGGCTGCATGTTTATGTAACTGTAAAAGAAGTGGCCTGGAGGGGCTCAAAGCCCAGCCTGCCAGGCTCCCCATAGGATCCATGGGGCTCTTCAGTGCACATTTTGCAGATCTCAACCAATCCCTTCAATCTGCAGATGAGAAATTCAAAGTCTAGAGAGGGGAGGTGTCCTCCTCGGGGGCTACCTAGGTGGTCCTGTCCTTGCCAGCTGCAGTTTAGAATGGAAACTCCTGGCAGGGACCACAGTTCTGTCCAGCCCAACACTAGGCACTGCACAAGGGCCCTGCAAATCTCCCTCCACAAGAGGTCTGCCAAACTCGCTGTGTAAGAATGCACTCCAGGCTCTTTAACTGGAGAGGTGAGTGGGTGTGCCGGCACTATAGAGAGTTCAGAAAGTCAGGGGCAGGGCCAGGCAAGGGGCACCAGACAGCTGCTGTTTATCCACAGATAAGACAGCCGTAGGCCTTCTAACATTAGGGAAGATGAGGTTTGTGGGAGGCTGGGGTGATGGGGCAGTGGGAAGGCATGTGGGCTGAGCTGCAGTGGTCAGGGCTTCCATGCTCACCTCCTCCCTGAGCCCCGTGAGCCTGGCGTCCAGCTGCCAGCAGACAGGCACACCAATGGCACAGCCAGAATAAAGACATCCAGACTCGAGGCTGCACCTTCGGAGACGGAATCCTGGCTCTTGCTACTTTAATTAAGAAAAACAAAAGACATGAGGAGGACAAGTTTGCCTGGGCGATGCTTGGGGAGGTGGAGTCGATAGGTTCTTGGCTTCCTCTAGGAGGCTGTCTGCGAGGAACACACTTGGTGGTTTGGCCATGCTGTCAGCAAGACTGAGGTCATGGGTTCACACCCCACAAGGGGTAGGGAGAAAACCCAAATCCTCTATCCCAGACAGATCCCAGCTACTGGCCCCAAGTAACCTTAGCTCAGTCCAGCCACCTGCCTCACACACACTGTCTCTTACAAAGGCATTGGTAAGACAGAGCAGCTGCATTCACTCAACCAGCATTTACTGAGCACCTACTGTATGCCGAGCTCAGTGCAAAGGGCAATAACCACGAAAGCTCCCTGCCCCGCCCCTGCTGTGGCTGCTCACTCCACCAGCCATTACCCATGACTCACCCTGCTCTGTTAGTTGTTTGTGTTTATCTATCTGTTTTAAATTGTTTCCGAAGCCTGTTCACAGCCACCATCTTCAGGCATGTTCTCAATAACCAAAAATTTCCAGATGGAAAAAGGGCAACACAGCTAGGACAGGAATTTGGATCTCCAGTTCTTGAACAACACATTCTTCAAGCCTTGTAGATAGAGAGAAAGAACTCACCCACACAGACAACACAGGGTCCAGCCATGAGATGGATTTACCTAGACAGACAGGAACAGGGAGACGTATCCAAAGATGGATTTATGAAGAACAAAGATTCCCAGGAAGTGCAAGACAAAATTGCTGGAGTCCATGAAGAAAGCAGGACATTGGAGAGCAGGATGTGGGTAAGAGCGGGGACAGTCGGGTGGGTAAGGCTGTCTGGAGGAGCCAGGAGGTCCTTGGAATCCAGGCTGGGGAATTCGCACTTGGCACCATGCACCCTGGAGAGCTTCAAAGGAAGTGACCCATGCCAGCAACCTTTCTCCTTGCACTGCTGAGGGAGGGGGCATCAGAACTGGGTGCAGTGCTATTTGGAGTTCTCACACCCTGGCGAGCAGGGCAGGCCCCAGCCAACCAAGAGGCCAGCTGGATTGGCCTTCAGCACCCCTACTAACTGAGTCATCTCCCTGCCACACCCACCCAGGCAGGAAACCCCCAGGTGACAGATACACACTGTGAGATGAGGTCCCCTCACCAACCCAGATTCTCAGAGGGCTTGATGTTTTACAAGAGGATCCAGGGAACTACTAAGTTCAAAATGACAGACCTAATGGGGGTACCAGAGCACTGTCGCTGCTGTCTGCCTCTCTCCAGCAGTCAGGGTCAGGGTGCAGAAAGTCAGCGCAGCTCCAGCCTGAAAGAGCCTGAGGGAGCAGAGGGCATGCGCACCTGCTGATCACTCCCGACTGAAGGATGCAGGAGGAAGAAATGGCAAAATGGCAGAAGCACACAGCGAAGGATGTGCCCAGGCACCACGAGAGAGGTGCCAACAGGACTGCAGGAGGGACTGAGCCTCCGCCTCAGAGTAGACATGCCATGGGGGAGGTGCTCATGGAGGGCATGTTTACATGCAGAAATAGCGGGCCATGCCCAGGAAGAAATGGAAACCCTGTGGCCTTGGAGGGCCGTTTCTCTTTTGAGGACTGGCAGCTGGTGGACTTGGGTCTAAGAGGCTTCAGTTGCAAACTCACTCTGGGGACTGGAGCTGAGGCTAAGAGAAGTCAAGGCACAGCGGAGAGCTTCGGAGTGAGCGGCCGCCAGTCAGGCCTGCCAGAGAGGCAGTGGCAAGGGGAGCCCCGGGCCGAGTGGGGAGAAGTAGGCCACAGATAGTTGGGGCTGGAGGCAGAAACCCTACTGGGTGTGGCAGCTCTCGCTGCTTCTCACCCCTCTGGCCCCTCTGCACATCTGTCTACAGTGGAATAGAGGGGGTGCTGGGGCTGCCGTGGGAGGGCCTGGCTTCGCTTTATTAAGACATCTGTGTCTCTAATGAAAAGTTACCCGTTGCCGGGCAGGGGAGAGACACAAATCATTATGAATCAATTTAGCTCTGGCCAGCCATCTGCCCGGGCCTCGCGTGGGGGGAGCCACGGCACCGCCGCAGCCAGGGACCGGCGGGCTCCGCTCCCAGCCCGGCCCTGGGCCGGACCCGCGTCTGGAGGGGCCCGGCTGCCACCTCGCGGGGCGCGGGGCCCCAGGCAGCCCACGGCCTCCCAGGGCGGGCGCCCGCGGGGCCCTCGTGGTGCGTCCGAGGACACGGGCCAGGTTGGCGGGCGGCAGCTCCAGCCGGAGGGGAAAGGCGACCCAGTTCCGCCCGCCCGCATCCCTCTCCTGCGCCGCGCTCGCCCCTGGCGCTGACCCGCGCGGGTGGCGTCGGTCGCCGAGCTCCCTCCCGCCGCGGTCGCGGCTCGGTTGCCATGGAAGCCGGCCCCGCCCCCGCCCCCGCCGGGCGGTCCCCGAGCATCTGCCGCGGCCCCTCCCCGGGCCCCGAGCCCAGCGCCGCCTGGAGGAACGCGCCAGTTGTCGCTCGCGCCCCGCGGCCCCCGACAAGCTGGCAATTTGTTGTTGTTTGTCGAGTGCTTTTGTCATGCAAATCCCAGAGCCGGCCGCTGGCGCTCCGCTCCAGGGAGGTGGGGTGTTTTTGCCTTTTTTTTTCTTCTTGGCCTTTGTAGTTGCAATTGTTAATGCTGCTTTTATAAAAACACACACACATAAAGGAATATCTCTTATTTATTTAATTCCATTTGGTTCTGGCGTTTGTGGAGGTTGGGACAGGGGTCTGGTTAAATCCTCTTAGATGGGGGGAACTCACACACCACAAATAATGCCACCACTCCACCCTGTTGTCACCCTCAGGGGTGTGGGTCCTCAGACTGCTGGCAAAGGCCCCCTCCATGGTCAGTGTGTTCCCCCAGGACTCTGGGCAGCCTCAGCATGGACTTGCCCAACCCGACTTGAGTCTGTTCAGAGGGCTGGTTCCTGGAGATCAGTTACCTCTTCCACAATCCCTGTGCCGCCCCTTCTGCTGGTGAAAGTTGGTGCCTAACTGGTCATTTTGTGCCAGATTCCCATGAAGGGCAGCAACAGAGCTGGTTCTCCAAAGAGAATCTTAGCGAATTCTCCGCAAAACAAAAATCCCCAGAAAGCAATGGCTGCCCCCTCTGTGTGACCCTCATCCAGGATCATATTTGCCTGGTTCTGAGTGGTTAGAGCAAGTTCCAGGCAGGTCTGGGGCTGGGGTGGGTCTTCCCCACAGGGTGCCAGGACAAGCTGAGCACCCCCAACCAGGTGGGAGCAGGAGGAGGACGCCGGGTCTTTTTGAGAGGAACAGACCCATCTTCCCAAGCCCTACCCTGCACCCCACCCCAGTCCAGGTGTTTGTTCAATGCCCAGTACCTGAGCAGCTGCTTGGTACCGGGCACCGTGCTGAGCACAGGGGCACCACAGAGGACATAGTCTGCTGTCATAGAGAGAGCTAGGGGAGGAGAGATAATCCCCAGACAAGCAATGTTAGCAAGGCCAGGTGCTGATAGTGCTTTGAGGAGAAGCAGGCAGAGAGGAAGGGGCTTTTGAGATGGGGTGCCAGAAAAGCCCCTCTGAGGAGACTTTGACCTGAGGCCTGCAGGGCCCCTGAAATGTGCTCAGTGGCACAACAAACTGGTTCTCCCCTCCTCTCTTTTTCAAGGTTCACCTTCTTCAGGAAGCTTTCTCAGCTGGACCAAAATGGGCCCCAGTTTTCTCAGCAGACAATGCCGTGTGGTTATAATGTGCACACATCGCTGTAACAAAATCAGCCTTTGAAGTATGAATTGCAGTATGCATTTCTGAGCATTCGAGTACAGTGTTTGGGGGACTGAGAATTAGATGGCTTGTTAGGGAGTGCTGCCAGGCCACACTGGGTAACATCTTTACTTTGCACAGGCGCAGGAAGGTTTCTGAAGTGCAGGAATGGCACTTGTTTTAGGAAAGGCTGACTGGCTTTGCAGCCAGTGCTCCCCTTCCTCCTCCTTCCTCCCAGCTCTGGGTTCCTAGCTCACTCAGAGTGTTCAGTGATCAGATTTGCCATGATTCGCACAGGGCAAAGGAAAGTTCACCTACAGTCTTTCACAGGTTATGCACATAAACATGCACAGCTCAAGAGTGTTTCCAGGGGTTGCTCCTTATGCAAAATGGGGACCAAGTGCAAACTCAGGGCAGCGGAAGCTAAAGCAGGAATGGCTGTGAGGCATGCTAAAGCATTTGCATGTAGGTCTCCTGGCTCGTGCCTGGGTGGGCAGCATGGACCAGAGTCCTAACATCATGATGGAGGGCCCAATGGACTCAAGGAACCAGCTCAGAGGATTTCCCTAGATCCAGCCTGTTCTGGGGAAAGTCTTTTTCTCCCACTTCCATCACAACAGTGGTGAGCAGAAACAGGCCTGAGAGGCTGACTCATCATCGTGGAAGCAATCCTATTGAATGGGGAGAACAGCATTTATTGAGCATCAACTATGCTGTGGTCACTGCGCTTAGAACAAGGGCATGGAGACAATTAAGGGAGGCCGTGGCGTGGTGGTGGAGACAGATACATAAACAGGTCACAGCAATGACAGACACATGGTGGGGTTGGGGTGTGCCCAGCCTGGAAAACAGGACCACTTGAACACAAAGACTGTCTTGTCAGTCACTACCTGGAGAGGTTTCAGAGTCCACAGTGCAGGAGGCTTCAGAGGAGAGAGCACTGCTTGGTAGAATTGCCAGGGTGAATTCCTGTAGACATGGGCTTGAATGTGGCCCCTTGAAGAGGGACAAATATGCCTCAGGATGTGTCCTTGTGTCCTAGATGGTTAGGGGAAGTTTTGAAGTCCCCGATGCTCTGCCCCTCAAAAGAAACAAATATGAATTAAAGTGCAAGGGCCTTTTGCTAAGAAGCCCTTCTTTCCGCTGCTGCTGCTGCTGCTGCTTAGTCTCCAGCCACCTCCAGGCAACAGTTTAGGGGGTCCTCCCCAGATGATCCATTTCCTCCTCTCCTCCCCAAGTTCCCTGTCTGTAGCACCCAAGCCGGCCAGGCCAGACTAGACAGACATGACTGAGGTGGGCAGTCTTCCACATTCCCGGCTATTGTGACAGCTGACAAAGTTGCAAGGACAGGGACATCAGGGAGAACGGGTTGCCTGCTCCCTGGGCAGCTGCCCCTCTGCTCCATTCCATTAGGATTGATCGGGCTGGGTCAGCGGTCGGCCGGGCCTGCACCGGGCACCTGGAGCTTTCACAATGACTAATGGCAGTCTTGCCAGGGCCAGCAGCACCCCCACCAGCCCTCACTTCCACCCAGCTCTTAGAACAAGTGATGCTTATTCTAACTCTTGGTTCACTCACTCATTCATTCATTGAGTATTTACTGAGTTCCCCTAGAAACTTCCTCTCTGCCCTCCGTCCCCTCCCTGCCCCCTGCTGGATCCTACTTATTTTTGCCAGGGCCCCTTCACCCCAGCACACAACACATACTATCACAGTCACCCAGATGTGGACTGTCCCTGTCAACAAGCCTTGCCTTAACCAGACCCCATGTGCCCAGCAGAAGGAAAAAGAGGAGAAACCTAGTAATTATCCTTAGAAAGTTCCCTATAGCTGGGGAGAGAAGACCCACACCCACGAAACTGTTAGGAGATACAGCGCTCAGCCTGGGTATGACCAAGAGATGGTGTGACAGGACTGCCACCTGCCAGGAATCTGGGACATAAGGGTGCTGGTCTTTTCCCCTCTGGGGCTCAAGGAACTATTAGGGTTGTGGTGGGATGGAGAAGAAAAGCAAGTAGAGACACTGACACAGCCACACTCCTCCAGGCACCTCCATAAACCCACGTAGCACACACCCAAGGACAGAGGCCACCGACACGCATGGGGGAAGGAGGCTAAGGCCTTAGAGGATGTCCTGGGGTCAGCAGGTCAGCAGAGACACAAAGAGACAATCCCAATGTGCCTGGCTGGCTGAGAGCTACTGTTTCCACACTCCTCGGTGGGACAGGGCAGGCTTAGCCCCTATCCTGCACAGAAGGGATCCTGGGTTCCACAGCACTCCCCAGGCCCACCCTTGAAGGATCTGTGGCACATGAGCAAGTGTGGGGCCCCCAGGCAGAATCCTGACAGTGTTTTGGTGTGAGGCAGCCAAGTGTGCCTGTGTTCTGTGAGAGAGCAGGGTGAATTTGCTGTGCGTGGCCAGGTGTGACAGATTAGGTGTGTGTGGGTGCAGTGTTTTACTGTTATAATGGAGTCTTCACCTGTGAATGTGCCTGACCATGGGTGTGTGTGTATACACACATGTGCACACCTGCACATGTGACATTTGCACAGTGACCCTGTGGCTGTAGGGCAGAGCAGGGTGCAGTGTCAGGGAGGTGACCATCCTGGGAAGTGCGTGTGGGTGAGCTCTGCTCTCTGTGCTTCCAGCCAGCCCTGGGCACACCCAGAGGTCCAGAGGAAACCACAGCCTGACCCCTGCCTGCATACACTTTTAATCACTTTGGTGCTTTCTTGTCAAGAGACAAGCTATTTGCTTCCTGAGGATCAGATGGTGATGGATGAAATATAGGGAATAATTAAATTAGCAGTGTAATGGTGGTGCAAGGCTCAATTAAAAAAATATTTCCATTGTCATAAACTCTAGCCATAAATTTTAGGAGCCCTGATTCTAGTCCTGCAGTACTTGCTGGCTAGACTGGCTGCCCTGTGGATTCAGGTCTGACCAGATCCAGGAAGGCCTAGAGCAGGGCTGGGCTACTTGAGGGAGACATGGGCATCAGCAATTTGAGGCCCCCTGTGCCACACCCAGTTTTCTGTCTTGTCATATCTGACCAAGACTGCATCAGCCTGAGAGCTTCATCTGGCACAAGCTGACTCTTCAGGTGCGTCCTCAGCGCTCACCCCTGTTGAGCTCTCTCTCTTAGTGATTCTTCTCACTTTAAACTGACCATCAGGAGCTTGGGCGGGGGACTACCTCCTACCCTATTCCACCAAGGCAGGATGACAGCTTGCTCTGGAGGTGAGGGGAGGGGGGGGCTGGGAGCTTCAGGGCATCCTCAGGATCTGTCAGGAAGGAGCCACAGTGCCTGGATCACAGAGGCACCCAGGAAATCCTGGTGACTGCCTGGCTGATGGACTGGCCCAAGGTCACCCTCCAGGGTGGTAGGAAAGGTCTTTAGGACTAGAGGGTACATCCAGGTGACAAGTGCTGAGGTCCTCCAAGGAGCAGTAGACAAGGAGGGTGATAGGACAGAGGGCAGAGGCAGTGCTTGGGAGGCACCCCAGTGGGGATTCACTGTGCCTCCCTCCCTACCAGCACTTATTGCAATAAGGGCTCATCGTATGGCCCATTATGCTAATGAATTACAGCAACAGACCTAAAAGGACTTTGTTGCTGTCTTGAGCTCATTAGTAACTGAGAGGGGCTCTGTCCAACAGGAAGGTTGGAGAGGGAACGGTGCCAGGGTTAAGTCTGAGCCAGGCCACCACTGGTGCTGGGGGGGGGGGTAAGGAGGAGGGGAGGGAGAGGAAGGAAGAAGAAAACAAAAGAAGGGGAGGATGCAAGAGAAAGAAGAAGAGGAGGAGAAGAGAAAAGAGAAAATGGAAGAGTCAGAATGGCAGTTGGAGGCCAACTGGTTACCTGTTTGGGGAAAGGGTACAGTATATCCCCACCCCTGTCTCTGTGCATAACTTCTGGCACCCTTAGGATCAAACCTGACAAATGTGCTAAGGTTGGCATTGACCTCTTATCCTCATCTTTCTTCCCCTTCAGAGAAATCCCCCCTTTTTTTGGTACTGGGAATTGAACCCAGGGGCTTCTACCTCCAAGCTACACCCCCAGCCCTATTTTTATTCTTTATTTTGAAACAGGACCTCACTAAGTAGCTGAGGCTGGTGGAGGACCTGTGATCCTCCTATCTCAGCCTCCCAAGTACTGGGATTACAAGCGTGCGCCATCACACCTGGCTAGAAGCCCCCTTTTGAACCTAAGATGGTCCTTCCTCTTCTGCCTCCCCTTAATAAAATCTGCTCCAAAGAGAAGACCTAAGCTGGGTGTGGTGGTACATGCCTGTGATCACAATACTTGAGAAGCAGAGATAAGAGGATCACAAGTTTGAGGCCAGCCTCAGCAACTTAGCCAGACCCTGTTTCAAAATAAAAAATAAAAAGGGTTGGAGGTATATCTCAGAGGTTGAACATCCCTAGGCTTAATCCCCAGTACAAAAAAAAAAAAAAAAGGAGAAGAAGGCCTACCCAACTCACACCATGCTATGCTATACTCCCCAAAGTGTTCATTAAAACGACAATAATTGTAAGGTGATAGTGAAGACCTAGAGGGCCTCAGAGCATCGTCAGCTGGTGGGAAGGGAGGAAGGTCTGGACAGATACCAGGGAGAATGCTTGCATACCCCAGAGCCCCAGGCTGGCTCCGGACAAGGCCTGGGTTCTGCTCAACTCTGATTAGAGAGCTCGGGATGCCACTTACCCATGGTTCCTGTGCCAGGCCTTGGCTATGGGGATGTGGGACATCGTAGCTGTTTCCAAGCTCTATTGAGATTACAGCTGGAAGGATCGAAAGGTTGGGTTGGAAAACAGAACATGCTGATGATCTTCTGCGGAGGCTGCAAAACAGGGTCCAACCCACAACATTGCCACTGGGGCAAAGAAGAACCCAGAGCCTTGGCAAGCCCTGGAAATTCTACAGCAGAGTCCTCGAGTTCACAGTCTCTTACTGTGTCTGCCGGCTCTAAAAGGAGTAACTGAATCCAGTCCTCTGAAGGATGAACCTTGTCTGAAGGAGACAAGGTTCAGTTTGGGGGTTCTGGGATCCTGATGAACTCCCAAGTGGACTTGGAGGTGAGGGAGACAGTTGGCTGGCTGTGGTTCCAGGCACCCAGACCTCATCCCATGGAGGCAGAGGCCAGCCAGGTCCCCTGCCACCCTGCAGTGGGGTTACCAAGATCTGGCCCAGTAGCCTGGGCTGTTTTGTTGTGGGGCTCAGTTGGCCCAGACCTACCCTCTGGGATGCCCCTGGATGCTGGCCAATAGAAGCCAGTAGGATGCACGAAAGGAGGGGTAGTTTTCAGGTTTCTATAAGTCTTAGACACAAAGTAATGCCCCTGCACAAGAAACCAGAGGACCCCGGGGTCATTTCTCTCCTTCAGCTGTTAGAATCTATGCTTTGAGCAAGGATCAAAGTAATCCCCACACAGCCCCAACTGGGGCCAGCCGGGCTGGGGAGCCCAACACAGCAGGCTCAGACCTGGGAATGCAGTCTTTCTAATGTGTCCCTTCCACTGAAAGCCGAGAAAGCCTCAGGACTGGATGAGAGCACAGTCTACAATTATTTTTTCTGTTAGCAGTTTCTTCTTCAGGTCACCGCGAGTACAAACTTATCCTATAGAAGGCAATAAAACCTTTTTAATGCAAAGAGAATTCACAGAACCCCACTCTGTACACACCCCGCAGTGTGAGAACAAAGCAAAGAGGTGAGCGTGTAGTCAAGGGCTTCTTCTTTGAAGCCTACAGGGGAAACTATTTAGGAAAAGAGAAACTATTTAGAACCATAACAGTTAAAGATTATTGAGAAAGGGACTGAATTGTACCTGGATGTTTTTTCTTTATGGGCTTGTTTTATCAGACTTTCCAATCTTTCGTTTAATGGTGCCATGTTCAAGTTAATTTAATTCAATCAAAAGTTCTATTTTGACTTTTTCTAAGGATAATTAGTGGGGAAGCGTGTGTTCTTTCTCTTCGTTAATAGTGCCATCATCTATACTGTCTTCAAATCAAGAAGGCTCAGCGTCACTGGAGTCCTCCCCTTCCTCTGGCCTGCCTCTCTCCTAGCATGGCCTTCCCCCATGCCTCCCCAGAACCCCCATCCAAGGACAGCGCTCTCATCTTTCACCTGCTCTGCCTCACAACAGCTTCTCTAAACATGAAATGCTCCTGCCATATTCCTGGGTACCACCCCTCAGCTGCTCCCTGCTCGTTGCCAAGGCACTGAAGGCCCATCCTGGCCTGGCCCTGGTGCTGCTGAACAACACCAGGAACTCTACCCTTGGCCACATCACCTCTTACCCCTCCCCCATCGCCGACTCTGTTTCTTCCCACATTTGGCTTCTTTTCTCAGTCTGAGAGTCCCTCCCTTCACAAGGACTCACACACTTCCACCAAACTCTTTCTTCTTACTTACCTCGTCTGCTATTGCCTCCTCTGTGAAGGCTCATCCTTCTATGAGTTAATTATTCCTTTCTCTTGGTTTCCGACAACACTTGATTTCAACACATATCACATGCTATTGCCATCCTCTTTGTACATCTGTAGTTCCCACCAGAGCAAAAGGAGAGGGGAATGTGCTTGGAACATGACAGCAGGTAAATCAAAATAGTAGAAAAGTGAGAAAGATAAACATATTAATTTGTGGTCTCAAGATAATACACCTATAGTAAAAAGGATGCTGTGCATCAAGGTAAATATCACCACCTAGTGACCATATTCAGAATTGCAAGTTTAGCTTATTTTGATTAAATGAATCCTTAAACCTAAACTTTTTTTTTTTTTTTTTTTTTTTTTTTGCAGTACCGGGGATTGAACCCAGGGGCATCCTACCTCCGGGCTACACCCCCAGCCCTATTTTTTGTTCTTTATTTTGAAACAAGGTCGCACTAAGTTGCGGAGGGCCTCACTAATTTGCTGAGGCTGACCGCAAACCCTGATCCTCTGGTCTCAGCCTCCCAAGTACTGGGATTACAAGTGTGCGCCACCACGAACGGCTTAAACCTAAACTTTTGAAGTAAGTCATAAATGTTAACACTTCAACACTTTGAATATAGTGTCTAGAAATAGCAGACTCGCCACTTTACCTGTTTATATGAAGGCTAAATATGTTGAGTAATGAAGACATTTGGAAAATTGATGAGTATCTATTGAAAGCTGGCCACAGGTCTGGTCCCTGCCAGGTATTATGGAGGAGAGAGTTCCCTGTGTAGCTGGGAAAACAAAATTCACACATGAAATTATTAAAGAAACAACGTTGTTGGTGCATGGCACAATGTCATAGAAAATACATTCTGGACGGGGTGTCAGAGAGGGCTCCATGCACAGGGCAGGGTTGGAAGAACACATCAAATAAAATGAAGCCAGTTGGCAGGAGAGTGCTGTGGGTTGGGGGAGCTGGAGGGGAGAAATCCACTCAGTTAATTACTGGCCTAACTGACCACAGATTAACATGTTAACCAGAAGGTGTAGACAAGCTAAGGCGAAAGCTATTACATGCAGCAATTCGTTCTCTCTCTCTCTCTGCTGGGAATAATACCCAGGGCCTTGCACATACTAAGCACACATTCTACCACTGAGCTACAAACCCAGCCTCAATTCTCTGTCTCCTCATGTCCCCACTGTTGCTGTCACTACCTCTGCCAAACTCATTAGGGTGATCATATTTTCTTAACAAAAAGTCACACGGTTGACAAATATAAGTGCATTCACAGGGACAAAAAGGAAAGATTTGGAGTGCAGGTTGACCCAGCCAGTCTGAGACACATGGTTCTATACTCATTAGTGAACCCACAGAGGAGGGCAGGTGGCTCTGAGACAGGCAGAGAGAGGGGTCCACCTCTCTGGGCAGCCTGTGGTGAGGGCAGGCCCTGGTCCAGGAAGGAGTGAGTGAATCAGGAGGTGCTCCTCAGCTGTTAAAGGTTCTTGTTACTGTGAGTGGGATGACAAGGCCACTCTGTCCAGCCCAAGTGGCCCGTGATATTCACGGTTTATTTCTTCTAGCACCTTCTGCTCCCTGGCATCACCATCTTCTGTGGGCTCAGGCCTCCGCAGCATCCATTTCCTTACACGACTCCCAACATACCCCAGGGGACCTCCAGTATCTGTAGGGGCCAGAGCCAATATTGGGACCTGTCTTACCACAGACTGAAGCTGCAGAGCAAGGTGCCTCCCAGCTCATCCACTGCTGGCAGGCATGAGTCCCTGCCCCCCTTGGGATGGGCCACAGGGCCCTTCCCCACCCTGCCCCACCTGCATCTTCCCTCCCCAGTCCCATTCCCAGCCCTGCAGCCTCCCACTCCAGAGCTGAGGCCAGCCTGAAGACAGATATTAATGTGCAAATTAGCACAACCCGACTGGGTCCAGATTGCCACTTAGAATTTGCATATTAATAAATGTTTTTGTGACAGCATTTAGCAGCTCAGGAAGGACAGAGAGCCTCCCCTCCCCCACTCCCATAAGTGAGTTAACAGGACTGGGGAAGCCAAACTTGTCCCCCTACCATCAGCCAACCTGCACACTTCCTCCCATCAATGTCTTTCCCCTCCTCTTCCTCCTCCTCCTCCTCCTCCTCCTCCTCCTCCTCCTCCTCCCCCTCCTCCTTCTCCTCCTCTTTCTCCTCCTCCTCCTCCTTCTTCTCCCTCCCCCCACCCACACTGAGCATCTCAGCTCAGTCTCACAATTACAATTAACCAAGACAAGCTGGAGGGAGGCAAAGGAGCCTGCTGGGCCCCTGGGCAGGCTGACCTGGTGGGCTTAGGGAGACCTTTCCCATGATCCTCAGGGTTTGTCACCTTCCTAGGCAGCAAGCAGAGGACCCTGGACTGGGTATCAGAAGCCCTGGCCGTCTCATGGGTCTCAGTCACAACTTGTATAAGGCATTGGGACTCTTTGGGCCTCTAATGTCCTCTTCTGTAAAACAGGGTTATACCTGACTCCCTGCTTCATGGGATCATCATGGCAAGCTAACAAGAGACCAGATAGGGATGTGCTTTGCAAAGCAGGGAGTGGTTTACAGATGCTGCCTGGCATTTGGCATAGGAGGAAAAATCCTGGGGCTGTATATTACAGACTTCTGTATTAAACATGAACCATCTGGAAATTAAGTATTATGTATAATAGAGTTTTCAGCTGGCTGAGAATTGCCTCCTTCAAGCATCAAAACTTTTAAACTTTCATTTTAACTGCTAGGAGGGAACATCTTCCTAAAATGCATTCCAAGTGCTCTGGGTCCTTCTTCAGTTTGAAAACCTGTGTTCTTCCAGACTGCAGCTCGCCTTCAAACAGGGCTGCGCTATCTGGAAGGCCCTGGAGAGGAAGGGCCATCTCCTGCTCCTGCTGCCTCTGAAGCTTCTTGCTTTCCCCCATGGTGGTTGCTCTCCTTGCTTGCCAGGCCTTGGCCTCTCTGAGGCCCTTCGGATTAAATCAGTGGCCAGTAGGCTCTAAAGATGGAAACTGGAATCACCAAGCTTCTCCGGGTCATCGAGGAGTGTGTGTGCACCACGCTCCATCTAGGCACAGGACCGTGGCACTCACCTTTCTACAGAGGGGGCAGCATGTCAGCACTGTTTGTAAGCTAGCAGTTAATAGCCCTAGAGTGGCTTTTCTATGAGCAAAGTACACAAGAGTTTTAATACATGGACCGTAAACATTTTACATTTGTTGAATCAATGAAGGGATTAATAAGCCTTAGGGGCCTTTATGACCTACTTCCCAGTTCTGTGTTCAGTTGTTTTCTGGAGAGAGAGGTGGCTTGCTTGCTAGTTCCATTATAGATGGAAACGGCATTACTCCTGCATGTGTGTGCACACGGACACATGTATGGATCTACCTATCTTTGCTAACTTGGAAGGAATAAATAGGACCTCTGGAAGCAGGGGGCCAGCACATGCTGCCCACTCCCACATAAGTGGGTTTAAGGGGGAAGAGCAGGAGCTCCTGTGGTTGCCATGCATGGGATGGAGCCTGACTGGGTTATGGACCAGCTATGGGGCCGGGGCAGAGCCAGTCCAAGCCTCTCTGGACCCGTATTCTGAGTCCCTGCAAAGGGCTCCTGGCAAGAGAGGCAAAGCAGGGGAATGACCATAGCTTTGCAGGCTGGACTGCTCATCCCAGCTCTGAGGCCTAGACAAGCTTCTGACCTTTCTGTGCCTCGACTTTTCCATCTATTAAATAGGACTGTGACTATCCCCATCCATCACTGTGAAGATGACATCTGTTAACAAATGCCCAGCACTTAGAACAATCTATGCCTTATATAATAAGTTCTAAGTACATATTTCCTGAGTTTATTTCTAATTTAAAATTTTATTTATTATGCTAGACTGGACATATTAGTTTCCATATTTATTTTTGGTGCAGCAGATTGAATTCAGGGCCCCATGCATGCCAAGCACATGCTCTACCCATGAGCTACACCCTAGCCCCTCTATACTATTTTTTAAATAAATTTTATCATGTATATTTAAGTTATAAAACGTAAGATACACATACATAGTAAAATGGTCATCGTCATCACACATAGTTACCCTCCCCCCACCCCATTGGCAAGAGCAGCTATAATGACTTATTTAGCAAAAATTCCTGTATGCAATACACAATTATTAACTGTAGTTCCTCATGGTGTACATGAGATCTCTAGATTTGTTCATATTTGCTGCTTTTCCTTTTGCTTTAACTACATTACCAGGTTGAGTGAAGGACTATGAGATGCAGTGTAAAGAAAGGGCGGCCGTAGGTGTGGGGCTGTCCTCCCAGGGGTGGAACAGGGAGGCCTCCTCCATGCTCCACTGGGCTTCCACTCCTGCCCTGCCCCCACTGGCCACATCTTGAATACTGCCTCAGTCTGCTAGTGATGAAGAGTGTAGGCTGATTATGGGACAGGACAGGGACTTGCTATGCCATCTCTAGGGATGCAAGAAGGTAGGCCAAGCAGGAGGGAGCGCTGGGGCCCACAGGGACCTGAGCCCTAACCCAGATGGCAGCAGGGGTCATGCAGGTCTCCCATTCAGCAAATCAGCTCCAAGACAACCTCTGAGCTAAGTCAAAAATTCCAGCATCCAATTCCTGGGCTGGACAGTGGGGAGAGGTGGGGAAGAATAGGCAGCACCACCCTCCTGTCAGAGACCCCATTCCAAGGCCACACAGGCCCTCCTTGACGTCTCATACTAAAGGAATGCTCTAGGGGGAATATTCAGTCCCTGCCCTTGGGCACCTGCAAGGCTCCCACCTAAGTGAACCCACCTCCCTCCAAAACCCCATGTGGTGTGATACAGCCTTAGTTTTCCAGGAGTTCAGAGCCCAGAGTCAGGAGCCCTGAGCCAAGCCATGCAAGTGGCCTGTAGATCTCACCTTAGAGAGCACCTCCTCCAGAGAGCACCTACTCCAGGAAGCCTGCCCCAATTTTGTGACATAACTGCCTAAAAGATTCTCTACATCCTTGACTCCAATGTAGCTTCCTGAAGGCTAGCAATGGACCTTATTCCAGCACTAGCACAAGGTCTGACTTCTAGTAGGCCCTCAATACTGGTTGTCAGATAGATGGATGGATGGATGAATGGATAGAGATGAATGGAAGGAAGAATGGTGGATGGAGGGAGGGGTGGATAGAGGGGTGAATGGAGGGAGGGAAGGAGGGAGGGAGGGATGAATGATGGTGGGTAGAGGGATGGAGTGATGATGGATGGATCATTTGTAGAAGAATGACAGGAGTAGCAGTGGCCAGGGTACAAAGGAGGCCATGAATGTGGAGCTGGTCAAAGCTGAAGTGGGGATGGGCTCAGTGGAACAGTGGGGAGAGAACCTGCACACAGACCTTCAACCCGAGGCCCAGGGGAGAAGATCTCAGCACTTTGGCTCTGGAAAAGAAGATGTTTCCTCAGAGGAATAGCAGCAGATAAAGTGGGGAGCTGAGGAAGCGGTGTTCGGCAGGATGTGGGTGGGAGGGATTGCAGCTGGTCCAAGAGGGAGGGAAGGGCAGGGAAGCTTCTCTCTGCATCTCCAAAACCACAGCAGTTTTAGGAGGGTCAGCCCTGTCATCAGTAACTCACCCTTGGGTTTAAACCAAACACAGGACTGGGCAGGAGAGTGGAGGCAACAAGTTGAAAGGAACCTGGAATTCTGACTTAGACTCAGTGGATAATGTGGGCATGAGACCTGGGCTTGGATCCACAGGTCCCCAGAACTCATCAGCCCTTTGAGTGGGAGGTCGGGCCGAGGGTGATGTGAAAGGTCCCAGACCAGGGCAGCAGCTCAGCTCTCTCACTCACTGAGGCCCCCTGAGAGCTAGACATTTCATTGGCCTCCAACACCATGTGCTGTGCACACAACATGGGAGGTGGAGGAGAAGGCCAGAGGCTGCCTCCAGATCTCTCAGGCATTCCCTTTCCAGTCCTGCTCATGCCCAGCACAAAGAGGAAGTCCTTATCTTAATGTGACATTCATCCCTCTTGGTGCATTTGTTAGTGGGGAAACAGGGAGCCCCGTCTAAGGCCATAGAAGACAGTAGAACTTCTTAGAAGTTCTCTAGGGCGAGGAGACATTGAAGAACTTTTCTGGCTTCAGTGGGACCCCAGATCTTGCTGGATCACTCAGGAGCAAAGAACTGTATTTTTTCCTTGTGGCCTCTTATTTGCGATGCCAGAACTGGCCATTATGGAGGTGATTAAATTTAAAGACACTGCACTAAACTCCAGCCTACAAAAGGCAGCCAGCATCATTAATATGTAATTGGAAGCTAAGCTTAATGAGATAAGGGAGAAAAAATATAGGATACAATCCCCCTTGGCCTCCACACACTTCCTCAGCAGCACCAGCCACTGGCAGAGTGGACACTGAAGCCACCCCAGGGCCAAAGGTGGAACACAGGTGAAGAAAGCCCCTGCAACAGAGAGCTCCCCTTCACCCACCCATTCATCCACTGAGCTTACAGTGACAGAGCACGCAGTAGGTACCTGTCCTAGGCCAGGCCCTATGGACACAGGTGAACAGCTGGATAAGGACCTGCCCTTCCAAGGCAGACATCCAGCTAAGGTCTGCAGGATAGCCAGTCTCAGCCAGAAGAGGACAAGGAACACAGGACCCCAGCAGATGGTGAGCAGGCAGCTGGTCAGGACACAGAACACTAGGACAGGAAGACCCTGAGGAAGGAGAGGATTAGTAAGGGTGACACTGGCAGGGAGACTTTTTGGTGAAGGGGACATATCAGCCTTGCAGAGAGCAAGGGAGAATTGATGCCATGAAATTAGGAGCTGGGGGGGCATGCTGATCCCAGGCCCTCTTTGGGGAGCAGTGCACCCCACAGCTGCTCCTTCCCCTCTGAGCCTGGTGGCCCAGCTGTGTTGACATGAGGAGCTCCTTTCAGACTTCCTTCCCCAACGTTTGTGGGTTTTAATAAAACCCTAACATATAAAAGCATGGCTCACCCCCCAAGTGCCATTTCCCTTTAATTTGGGGTTTATAATATATATGTGTTTACTTCACAGCAAGGAATGCTTCCAAGGGACGTGCTTGTTGCAAGCATTGTCTGATTTATTTCCTCTCGAAGCTCTGAGAAGAATGTGGTTGTTAATAACAATAACACCGCCCATCTTACAGCACTCTCTGCTTTTCAGGGCATTTTAAAATCCATTATCCTATTTAATAGAATTGTAGACTCACAGGGAAATTGTAAAGTCAGGGAAGTTTGTCCTTGGCCACCCCTGCGACCCTCTCCATTCCTGCCTCCTCCCAGCTCCTCTGTCCTGTCTATCAGGATGTCCCAGCCCTGCAGAGCCACCTGGCCAGCCCCTGAGTCCTGAGACCCCAGCAGCAAGCAAGGGGGTGCGGGGGAGGGTATGGGGTGAGCATTCCTCCCTATGGGACTTTGAGATGCTTTCCTGGGAGAAAAACTAGGTGAGTGGGAGCTGACCTCTAGTTTAAGGATAGGAACAGGGTCTAGCTAACCCAAATTTGAGGAGCCCTGCTTTCCACTGCCCAGGGATTCCTCCCCCTCCCCTATCTTTTCTGTCTCTCTGCTGTTGCTCCTCCTACTGCTCCTCCTCCGTGGCTCTATGGTCACCCTTGTCCCTCCTCTCCTGCACACACTCCCTGTCCCTGCTTTCTACCCTGTCTGGATTCTGAAAACCCCCTTTTCCTGCAGCCATCAGCCCTGCCCCAAGCTGAATGAGCTGTCCTAGCTGTGCCAGGAGTCCTGAGTCCCCGTCCAAGAGGAATCAGACACAGTCCAGACTCCAGATGGGGCTCCAGCTTCTAACCCAGACCTCAGGGGTAGGGTATGACCTGAGTCAGCCATTTCCCCACAAACACACCTGCCTTTTCCCCCTAAGTCCAGCCCTAAGAATCACATCCTAAGCCAGCTTTGTATACATTCATTTCATTCTTTCCGTCCCCCCCACCCCTGCTTTCTCAGTGCCTCCCTCTCCTCTAGGATCTTCACAAACAGCCCGTCAGTTGGCACCCACCCAACCCCACTGGGCATCCAGCTCTAGAGCTTTAAAATCACTGGAGGAGCTGAAAAACAATTCCCATGCCAGGGTCCCACATGCCCATTCTGGTTGAATTAGTTTGGGGTGAGTGTTTTTCTGTTTTCTTTTTCTTTTCTTTAAACTCCCCAGATGGTTCTAAAATCCAGCCAGGGCTGGGACTCACTGAGGTGTCCTCTGGGCTGTGTAGTTCAGGCAGCCCTTGGAGAAGTGAGCAGTCCTCCGTCAGCCTGGGGCAGTGCCCCACCCTCCCCTGCTCCCCTCTGCTGGGCTCCTCTGCCTTCCAGCTCTCAGGACACCTGTTTACTTGACAGCTCCTTTCCAACCCTCTCTCTCCAAGTCTCCCCTTTTTTCTCACTCTCTTCTAGTTCTCCCCACTTTTGACTTGCTCCTTCTCCTCTTTTTTCTCCTCCTTGCTTTCACTATCTTTTTCTGTCCTTCTACCCTCCTGCTCCCCTTCCTCTCTCACCCCTCCCTGGATGCTTCTTGCTGTGCACCCACCTGAAAGTGAATACTCAGTATTAAAACCCAACTGCACCTGAGAGGTAGGGAGGGACTCTGCTCTGATTTCAAATTGAGCACAACTTCCATAACAGAGCCCAGGCCAGAATTTGTCCACCGGCATGACTGATCTCCAGCATAAACTGGACCCCAACTCTGGCCAGGCCAGAGGGAAGTGGGGCCTGCTCTCTCCCTGCACCCCAGGAAGTCAGCCAGGCAAGGCTGCAGCTGCTCTGCAGGCCCCAAGCCCTTGCCCATTTCCAACCAAAGTGAGGCCCGATCCCAAGATGTCTGCCTGTTCTCACCCAGAGCTCCTGGCTTCTGGGGATGATGCCTCAGCAATAGAGGGGATCAGTTGCAGCCAAGTCTTCTTCACATCCTTCCTGGGATTCTCCAACCCCCAGCACTGTAGTCAGGAAGGCTTGAAGGCCAGAGGAAGACTGAGCGATGGTCAGAAGATTAGGAGAAATGGGGAGTGCATCTAGGGAGGGGCAGGATTGCAGGAAAAAGTGTTTGCAGGGACATCAAGGGGGCTGGGCTGGGCCACAGAGGAGTCCCAAATAGGGAGAGAAGGACAACCAGGCCAGAGAAGAGCTTGGGCACAATATAGTGGCCCCAAGGGCCAGGAAGGAGGGCTGAGCTTGATCTTGATTCTGTGGGGACTACTGAGCCCTAGGAACTGGTAGGTGGTCCTGAGAGAGATATAGCTTGCAGGAAGGGGTTGGACTAGGCATTGTCCTTACAAGGAAGGGCTGAGGCCTGGCAGGGAGGAAAGGATGGAGACAGCCTAGGATGATGCTTCAGGTACCCTTCTCATTAAGAAGCCCATCTTTACTCCTGACGAACCTGCCCACGAATCTGCACTCAGTAAAGGAAATTGATTACTTTCCATTGCAATTAACATCTGGTCCCGGGTCACATCGTTAGGATAATTTGTTACAGGAAAAGCAAAGGAACTAGCTACCCAGTAATAAAGTTCTTGTGGACCCAATTAAAAAGGTCTCCTCTGGCACTTGAGGAGGGGCCGGAGTGGAGAAGGGCTCCCGTGGGCTCAAGTCTGGGACCTCAGGGCACAAAGGGAGAAGTCATCAGAAAAGGACATTGGGGGGTGAAAGCTCAGGGAAGCTTGGCTCTGGCCCTGTCTGTATCCCATATGCTTGAGCCTCTACTTCCTCAAGAGGTGCAGCTTGGGGTCATGATAGGAGCAGCAGTTCTAGTCTTGCAAAGACCCAAGTTTATGTCCTGACTTCTCCACTTAGGGAAACCACTTCCCTTTCTGTGCCTCAGTTTTCTTATCGATAGTATGGAGTAATAAATCTCCAAGTCGAAGGGGTGCTGAGGGTTAAATAAGCCACAGGGGCCCCAGCTCTCTGTACAGGGTCAGTGATCAGTAGACGCCAGCTCTGTTTGGATAATTCATGCCTTCGTCCCATGCCACCGCCACAGTCCGGTCTAGGAGGGGCTCCACTGGGTGTATCCCTCCCCTCACTGGTGGGACCAGCCCTGAAGGCTGGCGGCGACTCCACTGCTCCACTGTCAGCGCCCCTCCTGGACACCAGAGCTGTCCAGTCTGCTTTGTGCTCCTTGCCTTCTGCGTTCTTCAACCCCGTCACTGAGCACTTTCCTAAAACCCCCAAAGTTACCTTTGTAACTCATTTGTTTGTCAGGCGGGCAGATTTATGGCAGGTGTCTGTATAAATATTTATACTCTGCGGCAAGGAGGTTTTGGAGGACGCATGAGCACACACACACACGCACTAACACACACACACACAGTGGTGCCTCACCCCACCCGAACAGAGTGCCCCCTGCTCAGATCAGCGGCAGCCAACAATGAGTGATGGTCACCCACACACATGCTCAGCCTGCAGATGCACATCAAAGACTGGAGAGGCCCACACACCACAGACACACCATGCTCACGCCATCCTCCAACGATAGCAGTAACCGCTGGACAGGGCCTGTCCCAGCAGTGGCCCCAAACAATAAGACTTGGTGTGGCATCCTCACCACCACCTGTCAGCTCGCTCACTCCCTGATGCATGCAGAAGGGGCTGCAGCTCAGCCCAGGGCCACAAGCAGAGGACAGTGCTGGGCAAGGACAACTCTCCACCCTGTGCCTCCCTCCCAAGAGGGGACCCCTCCACAGGGGAAGAAGTCAGGCAAGAAGGGGCTCGATGGTCCTTCTAAAGTTTCCACTGAGACTGATTCAGAACAATCTTGCTGGGGTTTTCTCGGCACCTGGTAAGTTCTGCACCCTGAGTACACTTGGGGGCCAGACCAGGTGTGCTGCCTGTCCTTGTCCATGCACAGACCTGACCAGCCCCAGGACGGGCAGTGAGCCCTATGGTTGCCTGAGAAGGTGGAGATCAGAGAGGAGGCCTCCTGAAGGGAAGGGAACATGGAATCCTGGTAGGAGCTGGGGTTGAGGACGGTCATGAGCACAAGAGCCAAGGCTGACCGCAGGACAGTAGGGCCATGTGCCGGGCACTGGAGCAGCCCCGCAGACCCCAGACTGGTGGGCCGAGGACTCACAACCTGACCACGAGCCTTTAAACTTCATCTCCTTGAGGTTTTAGGGGTTGGGCATGGGGGAAGAAAGGTGGGAACTACAGAGAACTTCCCCCCAAAGTGTGGCCAGACACAACAGCTGCTCGGTGAGCTTGGTGACTCTGAGTTGGGATTACTATATATTTGAGTAAAATACACACTTCCAGCCCAACACCCACCTCCCACATTCCCCTTTCAAGCTTTTCACTTGGTGAGAGCTGAGGTTTGTGTGCTCACTGCTCCTTAGTATTACTATTCAAGCCAGCAACTACAATCATCTGCCTCTGGGAGCCTGTAGGCTGCTGGGAGCAGCCCTCTACCTGCCCGCCTGGGCCTCTCCTGGATTTGGAGGGAGCACATGCACATGTGCTACCCCACCCTCTGCACGGCACCAGCTGGCTCCACACCCTGCCCACACCGCCTCCACAGCTCCTGCACATTCTGACATTTCAAACTCTGTGCCTGTGTTTCACCCTGGGCAGGGAGGTGCTGGGACACCACCAACTCTGGAGCTGGGTGGCCCAGGCACAGGACTGGCCCTCCTTGTGTCTCAGTTTCTCATCTTTAAAATGTAGAATCTATGTGCTGCTCTTACAGAATGGTGGTGAAGATGAAAAGAATAAATACAAGTACCCGCCGGTCGTTGTAATGCTACACATCACCATTACTATTCTTTCCTTCCTTCCTCCAGGTCCCCCAAGGAGAGACTGTGTATTTATTTCCCCCACTCTTTGGTGTCTTGGGTCGGGCCCAGGTCTAGAATGCTACTGCCTGTGTGTGCTCAGGGTGGGTGGGATGTACAAGAGTCTGGGCCACCCCCTCCATGTCTGAAGCCACCTGCGGGCAGGGCTCAGGGCACAAGACTGGGCATGGAAGAGACCCTTCCTCAGGAACAGCTTGCTGATGGGCTGACTGGTGCTGGAAGTCCAGGCAGGGCACCCAGACCCAGCAGTGAGGTGGCCACTCTCCCCCTGACTCACATCTGGGGCCAGCAGTGGCAGGAGGCAGGGCGAGAAGCAGAGGATGCCATTGTGACCCTGCCACCACTCCCCGGCTAGGGGCCATGGTGGCCACATTATCTCTGGGCCACCTGTAAAATGAGGATCGTCTTTCCCTTGCAAATATTTCTGGCCTGGTGTGAGATATAGGAAGAGTTAGCAGAAAGAGAGAATGTAAAGGACATTGGTTGTTGAATCAAGACCTCCTCAGCTGAAGCTCTCTCTTGATAATTGAAACTCTACTCGTCCTGAGTGCACCCCCCCCATCCCAGCCCTCAAAAGTCTTACCAACAACTTGCTCAGTCAGGGGCCTGTCACAGGAAGAATGCTCATCTTTCTAAAGCTTTATTGTCTGTACCAAGATCCAACTGCACATTGAAAAGAAGCTGCACTGCCGTGCATGGTGGCGCACGCATGGAATCCCAGTACTTGGGAGGCAGGCGGAGACCGGAGGATCCAGGTTCGCAGCCAGCCTCAGCTACTTAGTGAGGCCCTCCGCAACTTCATGAGACCCAGTTTCAAAAATAAAGTATAAAAAATAGGGCTGGGGGTGTAGCTCAGAGGTAAAATGCCCCTGGGTTCAATCCCCGGTACTGCAAAAAAAAAAAAAAAAAGAAAAGAAAAGAAGCTGCACACATTGAGAAAGATGTGCTTATAGGCTTCTGAAGTAGGCCCATCCCTGAGTGATGGTCATGTGACCTCCTCTGGCCCCAGAATCAGGCATATGCCTCAGTCACCCTTATGGCCACCCAGGACCTGGGCACTGCCCCCAATGCTCTTTGGCTCTGTTTTTCTCCCATCCTCGACCAGCTCTTTGGTCACACTCACTGGGTGTGAATGTGCCTGTCCAGCTTCCAAAAGCCCAGTTTCCAGTAGCAAGATCATCTTCTCTCCCTTCCTCTCAATCCAACCACAAGTCAAGAAACTCCATACAAGGGGCCTGACATTGCACAGGGAGCATCTCCATAAGATTGTAAGATGCCCTGTAGCTTTTCAGTCTGAGGACCTCTATGGAAAGGAAGGGTCTTGCTACCAGAACAGGTATGGCCACAGTCTTAGAGAGAAGGCAAGTACTAAACAGGGTAGCTGAAAGGAGTTCACCCCTCCTTGAGGGTCTGTGTGCATCCTCAGAGTCCATCATCCCTGGGCTTCTGGCCAGTAATCAGGCCTCAAGGACCCACAGAGCACCCCAGGACCTCAAGACCCTGTGAACTGCTCCAGGGCTGGTACCTTGAATCTTTCAGATTATTTTTTTAGTACTGAAGATTTAGCCCAAGGGCATTCTACCTTTAAGCTGAACCCCCAGCCCTTTTTATTTTTTATTTTGAAACAGGGTCTCACTAAGTTGTTGAGGATGACTCTGAACCTGCAATCCACCTATCTCAGCCTCCCAAGTACTAAGGAATCATTCAGCTTTATTCTGACTGTTCCTAGCAAGATCAGTAGATGTTCATTGATTGGATTCTTTGTTAATGATATTTGAGGAATCATGGACAATGGAAATTATGCAGTGAGACCCGAGAGAAGCAAATGTCTGATTTTATCAGAAATAAAAGGTGGCTTCCCACAAAATAGACAAGGGAGTATGGTCAGCCATCAGCAAGATGCTAGAATAGATGGTGTGTGAGTGCTCAGAGAAAGAGGCAGTGGTCCTGGGGGCCCACCAGGGTCTCCCCAAGAAGCCAGGCCTGTTGGCTGGTTTCCTTCACTGAAAGGTCAATTTGAGTTCTGTGACCCTCAGCAAGTTTTCTTATGAGGATCTTGAAGATAACTAAAGAAGCATGGTCCAGATGACAGAATAATCAGACTGGGCAGTAATTGGTTGAAGATCTGTTCCCAAGGTGTAGTGACAATTAGGCAGTGTCAGCCCAAGGAGATATCAAGAAGCCATCTCTGTCCTTGGTCCTGCCGACATCCACATTGTTATCAATGACTTGTCTAGTGATATGTCGGTCAGACTGACCGAATTTTCTGATGATTTAAAGTTGCAAGAAATGGTTCATCCATTAGGCAACAGAATAAGAATGCAAAAGGATCTCAAAAGAAGGAAGAGATGGGTAGAATGCAACAAGATGATGTTCAATAGGGAGAAATGTGGGGCCTTCGCTTGGGACTGAAAATCAAAGTGCAGACACATAGACAGAAGGAGTGGCTTAAAAGCAGCTCCCATCTCGGAAGGAGAGTGCTCCCTTTGACAGCTCAATAGGAATCTCCCACATCTTTTGGCTGCTCTGGAACCTAATTGCAGACTGCTTTAAGACCAGCGTGGTATCCAGAAGGAAAAGATGTTGCTCCTACTCTGCGCTGTTCCAACTAGTTCTGGGGACCCCTAAGGGGCTGGGTAAAACTACACACAACTCAGTTCAGATGAGGATTCTAAGAACAGTGAGAACGTTACCTGCATGATACACAACACATGGGTTAAAGAACTGGCACTACTAAGCTGAGAAAGAATCAACTGGGAAAATGGATACTCAAGGATGTCCCTAAGGAAGAGGCTTGCTTCCTATGGCTCCAAGGATGACATTATGGCTACCTATGGAAACCACCAGAAGCCAGTTTTCAGGTAATATAAAAAGCATGGTAACTTCCATTGCTGTTCAAGGAGTACATAGCCACTGGGATGGGGTTAGGACACTGCAGTCAGGTGAACTGGACACCTCAGAGCAGGGATCATTTAATGGGAATTAGGATCAGGAGCTGGACAGTCTGGATGGCCTCCAAGTTTTCTTTTAAATGCACCTGTGTTTTATGATTCCTACTGGGTGCAGAAAAATTCCAGTGGTACCTCCACCCTGCCATATGCCTTCTAATTGGAATGATTCCAATAGCATCCAAGACCCAGGTGCATGGGGCTGGTAGGAATTTTGAGACCCCACCCCCATTTCTGGCTGGTCCCTCAGAAGGAGGAATGAAAGGGCTCTGAGCCCAGAGAAGCTTGCTATCACAGGGCCTGTTGAGTTAGGAGCTGGGAACCTTTGTGGGTTCTTGGCTTATGTGTCCTGGGGTGTGGCTTACTTCTTGGCTTTTTCTGTCCCTCTGGTTCCAGGCAGCAGGTGCCTTCTGTTTTAGAGGCACATTAGACAGAGGAAAACAGGCTCTGAAGACAAAGCCTTTACGGCTTTGCAAACCCAGCTCAATGGAGGTGAGGAGGAAAACTGTGGCTTCCCGTGTTCCACACACCCCAAGCCCAGGGGCCAGGAAGGGGCAGACAGGGGTCTCATGCAGGGAACAGAGTGCACCAGGCATTCCCTGGGCAGCATCTCTTTGGGCCTGCTCTGGGGCTCCAGAGAGTAGGAGCCCAGAGCAGCCCTGGGCTGTCTGGAGCAGAAGGTATAAATGGGGTTAGAGGAAGTGATATGGGAACAAACCACAGGGGACCATGAATGCCCAATCAGAGGATTTAAAGATAGTCCTTTTGCACTGGGGAGCCCGAACATGTCCTTGTGCAGTTGAGTGGTGGCATCCGGTGTAGATGTGGGGCAATAAGGAGCAGAGCTAGGATAACGATGGTGAGAATAGAGAGGAAGGGACGATTCCGGAGAGTTTAAGGAATTGCAAACTCTTTCAACTGTGCCTGGACCTCAAGTATAGCAAGGAGAGGGAGCAGGCAGGACCCTGCTGAGGTTCAGGAAACACACTCATACTTCCCGAGGAAGGGGCTACCCCTACATCCCTCTCCCATCTGAGAAAGGTGACACTCAGTCCCCAGAGCCACTCGTAGTTCCTCAGAAGGTCCAGAGAGCCAGTGAGTTGGGGGCAGGGAGGCACCTGGAGGCCATCATGGGCTTCAGGCAATGGGTGGAGAGGGTAGGGATTCCTCCAGAGCCTGAAATAGAGCCAAGCCTGCTGCCACCCACAAACACTACAGTGTTCTGGATGAGAAAGTTATACATTCACCTGTCATGAGTTGTTAGCTCTATGGTGGGGCTGGAAAGAAGAAGAAATGGGTCCACTGGGAGAGACTAGGGGTGGAGGTTTTCCTTTTTCCAAGGTGAAGCCAATCACCCCAGTCTGCCTTTCCTTTTCTCCCTATTCTTGAATCCATCTGGGAGCTGCCTAAGCAAACATTCATCTCCCAAGGCAGATGCCCCTGAGGTCTGCAGGGCCCATAGGCTCCCACATGCAGGCCTGTGAGCAGAGGGAATATTCATGCCCACCCCCACAGGGATGCCCAGGTGTTCACCCAGGTCTTCAAGGGCACATGCTACTGCTCACACACAGATGGTGCATGCCCACCTGCACCGCCATAAGGCACAGAGCACACAGGTGTGCGTGGGCAGCTCATCTGTGTACTCACGTGGCTGCTCCACCAGGACAAGGGCCAGACAGGCAGGCCTGGGCTCGCACACTGGTGCATGGGGATGGGTACCATGGCCACCAAGGTGGCTCCAAACCCTAGGGTCAGGCTAGAAAAATGACTTTGCTGGCTGAAAGTGACAGGGGCTGGCCGCCAACACAGAGAAGGAGGAAGTTTATAGCAGAAAATTGGATTTGAAATCAAACCAGGACCCTGGGCAAAGGGGTGGTCGGAGACTGCGGCAGCCAGGATGGGACAGGAGCTTGGCACGAGCAGTGGGAGGGGAGACTAGCCAGGAACCAAGGGCAGGAAGGCCAGCCTACCTCCACCATCCCTGGGGAGCCAGCAGGCCCTGCTGAGTGCCGTCTCACCCAGCGGGGAAGTTGAAGGCCCAAGGTCAGACAGCCAGCTAAGGCTGGAGGAAAGATTCCACAAACGGAAACACGAGGGTGTGGGGTGGAATTCCCCCTGGGCTCTGGTCAGTGGAGAAACAGGCAGGGAGCAGAGGAGGCTACCTCCCTAAAGGGGAGGGGTCGGAGGGTGGGTTCATGTGCATTGCATATTGGAGGAAAACTGAAACTCACTGAGTTGGGTTGGGGCAGGGGAAGGATGAGCTCTCATCTGAAGGACTGTTGAGCAAATGAACCAATGCCTATATCCTGTGACATATATTGGTGTCACCATACCCAGGTAACAGATGGAGTCCCTGTGTCGTGGTTGGAGCAGGAACCTGGCTCTGCGACCCCAGGGCCAATAGCCACCCTGGGGCCACTTGGGCACCAAGCCCACCCTCCCCTGGCCCTGCTAGAAGACTAGCAGGGTATATGTGTGTGTGGGGGGGGGGTGCTGGGGGATGTTAATGCAGCCAAACAATTAACTGGAGTTGCACAAAGGGGCTGGGGAGGAGGCTGCTCTTGGCAAAGTGGTCTGTGCAAGGAGAAATGGATGAACTTTCCCACTTCTTCAGCGCCACGAGCTGACAGTAAATATCAGAGGTAATGATATTGACTTTAAGGTATTATGGCTCCAAATGTCACTTGTGCTCTCATTCTCTTTCTCTTTCTTAAGGAAAAAAAATACTCTCCCCAATTTGATTTACATTTTCCTTCCCCTGCTTCCATGTTCCTAGAGCAGGGAAGATGCCCAACATCAGACCTGCTAGGAAAGTCATCTGTGGCTCCCCTGTCCCTTTTGTCCCAAATGTCTAGTGCAGGACCAGGAAGACATCCCCAGAGCATCCCTTCCTCCATCCTCACCACTCCACCCTGTTCCAGAACCCACTGCAGCCCTGAGGCTGGGAGAATCAGGAGTCACGGGCCCTGCCTAACTTTCTATCTTCATCACTCCTTTTCCCATCTCTGTCCTCAGCCAGTTGTTCTCCCCCAGCATTCCCACGTACATACGTTTTGACTCTCCAGGAAGCAAAGGTCCCACCCTGTCTTCATGCCCCTCTGCTGAACTACATAGGAATCATCTGCATTTAGTTTCCAAATACCTTATAATAAGAACATTTGCTTCTTGTTCTAGTAGTAGCATTTCTTCTAATTATAAGTTCTTTAGGCCCAACTGGAAATTATTATACATCAGAGTTGAGGGCAAATCCTGTCTATAGACTGAGCTGACACTTGGGGCTGATGGACAGTGTGTACTGCTGAGGGTGGGGTTCCGAAGGAGATGGAGCCCCAAGAGAAACCCCATCAGGTTCAGAGTTACAAACCACAGCCACACCTCTGGACCAAGCCCAGTGTCCCCTTGCTGGAACCTCTAATTACTTAAGATTCTTGTGTTCCTTGCTCTCTTCCCCAACTGTGGCCTGAGCATCTGCCATGCCAGGGTGTGCCCTGTAGCCCAGAGTGTGCCCAGGGAAATTCCCAGGTGGCTGCCAAGGAGAAGGGAGAGGGCACGCACATTATTTCTCCTGCCCCAGGGAAAGGACCCCAGGTTGGCAAAGAGCAAAAATTAAGAATAACATATTTATGCAGAAGCTGGTAGACAGGGAAGGATCAGGCTGGGCATGGTGGTGCACGCTTGTAATCCCAGTACTTTGGGAGGCGGAGACCGGAGGATCTGGGGTTCACGGCCAGCCTCAGCTCTCTCCCTGTCTCTCTATCTATCTATCTATCTATCTATCTCTATCTCTATCTCTCTATCTCTCTACTTAGTGAGGCCCTCCACAACTTCGTGAGACCCGGTTTCAAAATAAAGTATAAAAAATAGGGCCGGGGGTGTAGCGCGGAGGTAGAACGCCCCTGGGTTCAATCCCCGGTACCGCAAAAAAAAAAAAAAAAAAGGGAAGGATCAAGGAGAGGGAGACAAGAACACACAAAAATGAGGGAGATTGGCAAGGGGTGGGGCAAGTGTTCCCAGTGCGAAGGCTCCCCATGCCTGAGTGCCTGAAGCCCATCGGAAGACCAGAAATATTCCCATTTGAAGGACTCCAAGGGTGAAGTACTTCATAAAACAAAGAAACTCCCCTGCCAAGCGGTATTCCCTTATCCACTTTTCAGTCTCCCCCAAGAGACCCTGGGTTTCAGAAGCAAGGTGTTCCTGGAGACGCTGAGTCACATGTGGTCCCCACCCAGCAGTCCATGCCACCACTCACCTTAGGAAGACAGGTGGGCACCCCAGGGTGGCGCAGAGAAGGCCAGAGAGCGGTGGGGGTCCTGAGCAGGAGGCAGGGGCCTGAAGTGGGGCAGAGGAGAACACCGTGGCAGGAAGGAGCCGCGTGAGCACACCGTTGGGGGACTGGGGAGTACTGACTGGCAGGTCTAGCCACTGCAGGGCAGCCAGACAACTGCAACCTCAGTTATGAGGAAGCCAGTAAGTAGCTTACTGGAATGCCCAGAGATAGCAAAGGTCACTGATAACCCACACCTTTTTTATACTACCAAAATCCTACTGTCCCCTCCCTGCTGGGTGACTGACAGATGACTGTTTTCCTTCCATCAGGGTAACTCTCTAGTGACACCTGCCACCTGTCACCCCTCCAGCTCTTCTAACTGCAAGCTCTTGCTAGGAGCCAGATTATCAATACCGTTAGAATTCTGCCTAAAGTTAAGAGTTACAAGATTCTCAGAGAAGGCCCGCGAAGGTGTCTCATGTGAAAAATGTCTGTACTTATTTTCATTATGTCGATTTTGGATACCTGGGAAAATGTTTCCTCCTCCCTATTTCTTGTCCCTGTCCTGGTAGGTGATAAATTTCTGTACATGAAAATATTGCCTGAGTGGGAAGTTCCCTTCCTTTGTCAGGAGGCTACTAATGGCTTTTTCGAGGCATAGACACACACTGAGCGCTCACCGGGCCCCCAGGACTCTGCAAAGGACCCAGGGTGCAGAGGCAGCCGCCTAAGAGGTGGACTCCCTGTGCTGGGTGTGCCCAGGAAGGGGAAGAAATGAGAGTTTCAGGAAGGATTGGAAAAAAAAAACAGGAAGAAATGAGGGAGCCTACTCTATGCTAGGCTAGGGATTTCTCCTGAGAGGCCCCGGAGGGAATGTCCACTCCAAAGTCCAGACAGGGAAGCTGTCCAAACTTCATCAGGGCCTGAAAGAACCCTGAAGTGTGCAAACTTATACAATAGATTTGTTGGAATTTGGAGGGGGCCCCACTAGGCAAACCCAGTGGCAGCACAGAAGAAAGCAGGTGGTGGGCAAGAGAAGAGAGACCAGATACAGACACACGGGTGCAGAGGAGGTCCAAGTGCAGTAAGAAGAGCGGGCCCCAGCCCTGTTCTGACCCACAGGACCTGCTGAGGACCTGCTGAGGAGGCTTAAGTCCATCTCCTGGGCTGTGCAGCCCCGTGGTCCTCCCGGTGCCCATCAGAGTCCATTGCACTCCCGGATCCCCAGCCCCATCACTGGGCCCCAGCAAACAGGAGCAGTGGAATGCCAATCGCGGCTGAGCTGGGGCTGCCTCCAGGCCTGGCCTTGACCTTCGCTGCCGCTGGGGAGGGGTTGCCTGCAGCCCTGACTTGATTAACATTTAAATGCCATTTGATGTGGGGCGGAGGAGCAGGGCTGAGGCTAACAAACCTCAGAGCTGGAGTGCGGCTGGATTTGGCATCTGGCCGGAGAGGCCTACTCATCAGACACCGAACTGAAGATCCACTCTAGTCCCCGGTGTCAGGACAGTGACAGGGCCGGGGTGTCACCAGGCCTCCATCCCTTCTCCTGGGCCTCCTGCCTGGCTCTGCTCCAAGCCCTCGGCTCATTTCTCCAAGATTGAGGGACAGCTCGCTCAAGTACAGGTGGGACCATCGGGCCCCAGTGGGGATGGGACCCCAGGGTTCCTCTGACCCTGCCACTTCTGCTTCTGCCTCAGACCCCCAAGGCATCCTCAGGAACTCCCCTTCGACTCCCCTCCCGCATCTCCCTGCCAGCTGCCTCTGGGCAAAGAGAAGGAATCCCTGCCCTCCCCACAGTTGCTGCCACGACCGACCGCAGCTCTAATGGGTCAGGTAGCTCCCCGGCAGGGGTATCTCTGAGGGGAGTCTTTCCATGAGATGTGAGCAGAAGCTTTAAAAGCCACTTAAAGTTTCCTTGATGAGCAGCAGTAACCCCTCAGGAGGAAAATGGCCAGAATAGACCAGAGAGCTGAGGGGAGCCACAGGGCACTTCCGCCCCCCAACTGCATTGGGGTAGGGCCCAGGTCCCACCCCCAAGCCAAGTAGGGTGTGATCTTAAGCTAAGCAGGCTAATTTTGTTAACAGGCTTGACTTGATTTGCATATCCAGGAGGAGTGCTGTCCTCGGAAGTCATTAACACAGAAGTCTAAATAACTTTGCTAATGGCCCGGCTGTTGTATTTACCCGAGCTGGCCTGCCAGCCTGCTCCTGGGAGGAGCCAGAGCCAAAAGGGTGCTAGATGCCCTGGATAGAGCACCTGGAGAGCCACAGCCCAAGTAGAAACCCCAGGTGCATTTTAATTTGGTAGCATCCTTTAACCCTCCGGATCCCAGGGTAGTTCTTGGTTTAACTCTGCCCTTTGGATGGATACATTTGCTGAGCCAGATCCGGGCAGGAAACACAACACTTCCACCTTTGTGGAAATGCTAGTGTACCTGTACAAATGACAACTGGCTTTCCTATATGAGCTGCCTTCGCAAGCAGAGTTTTTCAAGACTTCAAGTGTGTTCAGCATCCCTACAGGGGGCCCTGTAGGGAAGGACTACTAATAATAACTAGTTTCCTGAGCACCTACTGTGGGCCATGCCTGTGCTAGGTCATTTGATAATATGTGCCCTCACTGACCCTTGGAGCACCGCAAGGACAGCAGGAGCCTTCTCATCTTGCACATGATCCCACGGAGACTCAGCAAGGCTTGGGTAGCTTTTCACATTTGCTTGCTCCTTGAGGGTTATCATCCTTTCACTCACTGAACAGGTCTTTTTGAGCTCTTACTATGTGTCAGGCCACAGGGAATGAGGCCTGCACACCAGGCGTCCTCCAGGAGCCATCCTCCAGGAGCTGAGTCAGCACCCACTGGCAGCTTAAGAGAGGCCTGCAGCCTCAGGTGCTCACAAGAGCACCTGCATCCTGCCACCTGCCCATGTTCAGTGGAGAGCCATTGCCAGGTGTCAGGCACACCTGGACTAACTCAGGAGAACGCAAGAAAGGAAAGGATGGCCTTTGTGGGGGCTGGCTCCCTGCCAGCCACACCCCGCCCTCTGCCCTCCCTCATCCACTGCAGTCTCGCCCCCCCCCCTTGCTGTTCCCTCCACCTGCAATGCACTTCACTCGCAGGCCTGCAGGCTCCTCTTGCACAGACCTCTGTGGTTCCCATGGGCATTTCAAACTAAAAAGGCAACAGACCACAGACACACAGAGTGGAGCTGTGTGAGGCCAGTGCTGGAGTCTGGGGCAGGTGGAGGGTGAGCATGAGCGTTGGGGGGAACCCGGGTCCTGCAGGAGCAGTAGAGCACAGGCAGTGGGAAGGGAAGAGAAGGG
Source organism: Glis glis (assembly GCA_004027185.1). NCBI lineage: Eukaryota > Metazoa > Chordata > Mammalia > Rodentia > Gliridae > Glis > Glis glis. Next base: position 144,437 of record PVJS01000024.1, read on the forward strand.
CAGGAAGGCCTGGGTATGTATGTATGGGGAGAGGCTGCACCAGTGGCCTTGGAAAGCTGAGGCAGAGGCTGTGAGGGTACAGAGGAGAGTAGGGGGCCTAGACACCTCAGCCCCAGCAAGAGGCCTTGTGCCCGGCATGGACGGGGGCCCTGCTGGAGAGACTCAGGTCTGTATCAGAGACCAAGGTCAGAACATGCGGTGGCTGGGGACTCAGGCAAGTTAGGGAAACTGGCTACCCTGAGTGTTTCATACAATACCTTTTGCGAGCATTAAGAGGATATGATGAGGCCATTGCCGCCAACAGAGATGCTCCCCCTCTGTGCTGAGGCCCACCATGGGCCTTGGTGGCCAGATTCATCTCCACAGCCTTCTTCCTCCCTGCACCTCTCTCCTAACCTCCTTCTGGTCCCCTCTCTGTGCCCTGCTCTCCCCGCCCCATTCTCTTTCTCTTTGCTGCCTCCCTCCCTTCTGTCACTCTCCCTTCAATTACCATAACACAGAACAGAAGAATATTTTATTATTTGGTGTCTTTATTAAATCAAGTTTTATGTTCTCTGTTTTTCATTTTTAAAGTAGATGAGTGCCACACTACATTTTTCTATTAAAAAGCAAAAACTCAACAGAGTAGCTTTGATGGGCCTGTGGTGATTTTGTCTGCTGGCCAATGGTTCTTGCAGGAAAAAGAGAAGTGGGGTGTCTCTTTGGCCACATAGCTGCCACCTGAGCCAGAAGATAAGGGGTCTCAGCACACCTAGTACACCATTTCCAGAGACCCTGGGGGCCAGGTCCTGGACTAGGCAGAGTACCTGTGGCTGGATAGACAGGCTGCAGCCCAGGCTGAGAAGCAAGGCCTGCAGGGCACTCCAGGGCTCCACTGGGCCCCTTGGTACAGCTCCCCAGCACGGTTCTGCAGAGTGCAGGCTCCTGGCTAGTTTAGCTGGGTGGGGCGGTCTTGGGGATTCCCCCTTGGTACCATCTCAGGGAGGAGCAGGTGAGTGCAGGGCTAAGGAACCACCTCCACTAGGGAGGCTGCCTGGACTGAGGCCACCCACTCTGCTCATGGCACTGTCCCTTCAGGCCTGTTTCCAGCTTAAAGTTTGTAGCTGATCATGTTATAACACACACACACACACACACACACACACACACACACACACACACTCAAAAACACTGAAAGCATTCCCGGACACAATCAGGTAGTCTCACAGGGATTCATCTTCTCAAGCATACTCACACACATGCATATTCAGAGGCCTGTAAACACCAATAACAAGGTACACACTCACAGATACAGCTGTATACTTTTGTATATGCGTGCCTTACTGCCCAAGCAGGCTACCATTGTCTCTGTCCCAGATAATCATGTATGTATCCCATCCCATCCAGGCACCAAGGGTTTCCAAGCATACATGTGTGCATGTGCACACACGCACACACACGCACACACACACACACACACACACACAAGCACAGGAGCACACATGTGACCCACCCTTATACCCAAGGAGCCTGCCCTCCATGTCTGGAGAAAGAGCTGCTGAGGACCCAAGGCTTCTTCCTTCTTGGACAGTCTCCTCCACGGGCCAAGCCTCACTACAGCCTGAGTTTCTGGCTCTCACCACAACCAGAATTACCAAACTGCTCCGAGCCGAAGGGCAGACGCTTAGCGCCTTTGCAGATAGGTTCATAGGGAAGCCTGGGGGCGGGTGGATGAGCTGGGCAGAAGGCCTGGTGGGAAGCCCCATGGGCCCTTCCCCTCCTGGGCCTGCGCTGGGTCTCCACTCACCCCAGAGAGCGCCCTCCTGGAGAGCAAGCTTCTCAGGGCCTCAGGGGGAGGAGTCATGGCTCAGGGTGAGGAGCAGGAGCCAGAATGGGACTGTCCAGTCCCTAAAGGTCTCTAATTTTAGAGCCTGGCCTAAAATATGCACGGGTTTGCTGAGAGAATACATGTTTCCAGTTCCAAAATGTTTTCAGTTTACATGTGTATGCAGGCAAGCATGGCCCCAGAGAGCGACCCTCGCCCTTACTCATCTTAACCCTCGTCTCTTGGTTAAGATGGAAATACCCAGGCCCTCTGTGCCCCCGGCAGGCCCCATAGCTCGAGGCATGTACCCTTCACTCTGTGGTCCCCATTCCTCCAGAGGGTGAACTTGGGGGTCTGGTGGCATCAGGGCAAGGCTAAGCTTGTTCTCACTCTGTGTGACCTCGGTGGGTCACTCACCAAGACTCGGTTTGACTGTAAAATGGGGATAATAGCACTTCCTTGCACAGCTGTGGGGGAAGGAGAGATGAGCCCCCCCACCAGCATGCTACTGAGAACAGAACAGTGCTCAGTATGGGTCAGTTCCTCCCCCCGAGTCTAAGTCCTATGGAAAAAATTAAACACTCATACCTCTGGCTCTGACCTTCCTTCTAAGAGCCAATCCCTACCACCCCACTGGTCTGTGTCACATTTCTACCTGAAGCCCCCTTGGGTGACTCCTGGTCCCTCCACACGACGTCAGTGCTAGCTGCCTCCAAGTCCCAAGGGTCCTCTCAACTCCATGCCCAGGTCCAAGCTCCCCCACTCCATGACCCACTGCCCTCCTCGCACCACACCCTGTCACCTCAGGTCCCTCCTCAGAGGCCAGCCTAGTCCTTCTGTCAGAGGGTGAAGGGTCCATTCCTCACCTCAGGAACTCAGGACGGCGGGGTCCTTAGCATGGCAGAAAAGAATTTCAGCACGCATCAATCAGAGACAAAGACAGAGGTTTATTTAGGAAAGTGGGGGATACACGTTCAAGGGAGAATGCGGGCCATCTCAAGAGGGAGAGAGCAACTTTGGGGTCTTTACAGTCCTCTTATAGAAGACACCATGAGGGGGTCGGTAGGGACACATGACAGGGTGGAGGTCTGGACTCCTCAGAATCCTCAGGTTCCCAGCATCGATGGGTGGTGGCCAGGTGGTACCTGAGCTTAACCTTCCTTAGGGATCCTTTGTTTACTAAGCATCTCAGGTGGGGATAGGGGCCATTATGATTAAGGGTGTGGGCCTATTGAGGCTTCTGCCTAAGATAGAACAGACCCTGTAGGGTGAAGTTAAGGGTTATGAAGTTTCTAGATTTAAAAAATATATTTTCCCTTTCCTTCCCAGTTGTTTCCGTTCTACCTAGTATTTCATTTCTCTTATCCTACCTCACTCCCACCACCATCCCCAGGGACTGCTCTGCCTGGCCTGACTGGAATTTTACTCTGATTTATGATACCTTGTGTTCAATCAACTCACCCCTTGTCCCCAAGCCCCTCAATAAAAAAAAAAAGGTCCTATCTTACTCCTTCTTGGAACCCCTGCCTCTCCACCCAAGGCTAGGCGTTGGTCCATACCAGTGCAATGTGGCTAGGTGTTCTTCTGCCAGTCCCACCTCTATGCCTGGGCTGTATCTCTCCGTGGATTCCCAGGTGCCTCCTCCCTGCAGCTTTCCTGCTAGAACCTCCCCACCTACCTCGAAGAGGCAGCTTCTGTCCTCTGAGCCAGGGGCCTCCCTTCCCTGTGTCTGATGTCGACTCCCAGATTCTGACCTGTATCTGGCCACTGGGTATGTATCCAGGGAACACTGACTGGCTCTGGGCCAGGCTGCCTGGGCTCCGGACCCAGTACACTTCTTTTCTACAGAGTGCAGAGGAGGTAATGATGAGGATGGATGGGATGGTGTGTGTAAGCTCTTAGGACAGTCAGGGTCTGAGGTGACCAATCAAAAGTCATGGTCACCCTGCTTTGTGGCTTGCTTTAGTGTTGTTTTCCTGGCCTTACCCAAAAGGAGAGATACCTACAAAGCCATAGCCTGTGCTCCTGCTCTCACAGCATTCAGGATAATATTCAGTTTCCAGAGTAATGAGAGGTCTGAGATAGAAGGGAGACACTGCCAACAACACCCCCCACCCATGTAAACGGTGGCGTGGACCCAGTGTGTAGAATTTCCTTGTCTTCCATTCCTGTGGCTCCCCACAGCTGCTTCCCCTAAGTAGTGGAAATTATTCTTGAAAGCTTTGTCTTAGATGCTGGCTCAGTATCAGGGTAAACCCAGCCCCTTCATATCAAAGACAACCCATTTTGAGCAACCAGGAATGGCATTGAGGCCACATGCAACCAATGGGAAACCTGGGCGAGAGGCTCAGGGCTGGAGTCCTCCCAGGATATTTTGGGCCAGTGGGCCTGAGGGCATGGGCAAGAGGAGAGGGGAAAGGAACAGTTTCTTGGAGAGGAGGCCACATGTACAAAATGTGTATAAATGTATATAATAATCATTAGCAGCGATTCAGCTGTCTGCTGCTGGTTTGCAAGATAAATTGCATTAATCAACACGATGCCTTCAGAACTTTTGGTGAGCCGTTTCTTATGCTAATTGGGCCACTTAAAGTAGACTGTCATTGCACCAGGATCTCCGCCTGTCAAGACAATTACTGGCATGTGCAAGCCCCTCCCTCCCAGCCCTGTCTCCCCCACCAGCACCTTTTCTTTTTTAAATATAATATTAATGAGAAGAGCTATGCTAATTACCTGGCCAAAAATAAAACCCTGAAAGAAGAAGGGAGGAGTAGTGGGTAAGGATATGACCGACAGGGAGACTGGGTCACCTTGAAGGTGGTGTGGAGAAGCTGTCTGAGTGGGGGCTCCCCAGAAGTCAAAGATGGGGCCAGGTGGGAGCTCTGGGCCAGCATCTGTTGCCATGGGGTCTGGAGTTGTGCCCCTTCCCCTTGTTGGTCCTCAGGACCTCAGGTCAGATGCACCATGAATCCTGGATCTAGGGTCTGGGAGAAAAAACCTACAATCCCAGAATCAGACACTCAGAGAAATAGAGGAACCTTTAAGAGACCAACTCATTTCAGCTTGATCAAACAAAGCCAAGTCCACTGCCTGCCTTAGTAGCAGAGCATACCCACACCCTTGCCATCTTTGTGAATTCTTAGAAGGGGGAGGTATCTATAGGGTTGGGGGACTGGGTGGTCCTGCAATGTGGGGTCCTTATTGGGATCAGACAGGGTCCATGACATACTGGTTTAGAATGAGTGGACACAGCAGGGAGAGGGCTCTGAGCAGGTAAGGATAGTAGACAGCCACTCGAGCCAAGAGGTGTGCCTAGGAGAGTGAACTATTGTCCTAAGAAGGGGAGCTTGAGTGGCTGATTGTTCAGAAACATGGAGTCTCGGGAAGCTCCAGAAACAAGGTTCTTTGCACCGTTCTCTTCCTGGGTGAGGATCCCCTGGCAGAGTCAAGTCATGTTCCTGTGGATGGTCTCGGTCTTCATCTCTTGAGCTGTGTGGCTGCAGGTGGTTAGAGTTAGTGTCAACATGTGTCGGGGTGGGGACAGGGCTTCTGACCATTTGTGTACCTGTCCCTGGTTGCTAAGGGCTTCTCATCCACTTAACAGGGCACTAAATCCTCCTAGATCTGTCCCTACCATGCCCCTCACCCAAATTCCACTACCATGCCCAGGACCTCCCAGAACCTTTGCCTGCTGTCTTACCTCCATGTGGAGGCTGCCGGCGTGTCTTACTGAAGAGCAGATCCAGTGGTGTCACACATCCCAATGACCATGCATCGCAGCAGGACTGAGCCCACACGCCCAGGCCTGGCACACTGCCCACCTTGATCTGGCCCCTGCTTCTTTCTCCCAGTCCATCTTTCTTGCCCACAAACACTGTCCAGTGGCTGCTCCCCTCCATGAAGCATGAAGCCCCTACCCTCCACTCCTCTCACCTCAAGGTCTTCGCCTCTGAGCACTCACCTCTCTTATCCCACTGCCAAATACCCTTCTCAGCCCCAGGCTCTGGGCAGACTCCAGTTTGTCCAGTGCCCTAAAGCACTTCCAAGCACTTCCTCCATCCTCCCTGCTTTGTGGTTCTTTTTTTTTTTTTTTTTTGGTATTGGATAGTGAACCCAGAGGCATTCTACCTCCAACCCAATTTTATTTCTTATTTGGAAACAGGGTCTCACTAAGTTGTGGAGGACCTCGCTAAATTGCCAAGGCTGGCCTCGAACCTGCGATCCTCCTCTCTCAGCCTCTCAAGTACTGGGATTACAAGTGTACACCACCACGCCTGGCTTGCTTTGTGGTTCTGAAGGGACAGCCCAACCTCTATTTGGGTCTCAGCCCTCCTGCCTACATTATTGTTTATAGGTGGGGCCTGTGTCTTATTCCAGATACATCTTTAGTGCTTAGCACAGCCATTCATGCTCAGTAAGTACTTGGGGAGAAAACCAGGACATCTTTCCATTGCCTTCTGATTAAAAAAAAAAAATTCTTCCATAGGCCCACTGCTATCCCTTCTGCTTTAATTTTAGCCCACATCCTGGTCATCTTAAATCACCTCCTGGCTCCTTCTTCCTCCATAAACCTACCAAGAAAGATCCAGCCATGCTGGGGCCCTCCAGGCTCTCTGACTCGAAGGAGGAAGCTTCTGGTTTCTCCAGCCGCCTCTGTCCACTCTTCAGATCCTGTACGGATAGCCCCACAGGAAGAGGGACGTGAGGGCCCCTGTGCTTGATTCAAGTTCAGCTTCAGAGGACAGGACCCACTGCAATAAACTGAGAGTGCAGAAACCACCCCTTGTCTCGGAGCTTTCTGACTTTGTTTCCATGAAGGGTGAGCCACATTGTCCAGCGTTTTCCTCCTGCTTCCGGTGGCCTGGCCATGGCACAGCCGTCTTCTCCCAGGTCTTTCTTTATGTCCCTCAGTCAGGGTCAGACTTTCACACCTCATTCCCGCCTTGCTGGTTCTACCTTGGGAGCAGTGTGTGGGCCATAACACAGGCAGGTGCCTTCAGGGGCCAGCTACATTCGATGGCGGCCTCCTGCAGACCCTGTCTCTCCATCCCTACAGCTCTTCTTGCGTCTGGGACAGTGTCTCACCAAGCACTCCGAGGGTGGCCCTGAGTGACCACTCTTCTTGCCTCACCTTAGAAGGTGTGTCATTCTGCCGGGCGTGGTGGCGCACGCTTGTAATCCCAGTACTTGGGAGGCGGAGACCAGAGGATCTGGGTTCGCGGCCAGCCTCAGCTACTTAGTGAGGCCCTCCGCAACTTCGTGAGACCTGGTTTCAAAGTAAAGTATAAAAAATAGGGCCGGGGGTGTAGCTTGGAGGTAGAATGCCCCTGGGTTCAATCTCTGGTACCGCAAAAAAAAAAAAAAGAAGGTGTGTCATTCTGAAGGTTCCTTAGAGAAAGGTAAAGAGGGCTGAGAAAGAAATGAGGAAGGAGGATTTTGTTTGCTAAGAGAATCCACAAAGGCCAAGACCAGGAGAAAGGGATTTTGCCAAGGAGACTTTCAAAGACCACTTTCATGTCCCTGAGCTGCAAATCCAGATGGAGAAGGGGAAACCCAACCTGGGCCCCCTACACCCAGAGGCCTGTGTGGCGGGGACCCACAGGGTTGTAGAGTAAGAGGCTGGGATCCCTACAGTGATGTAGGCTGGGCAGAACCCAGCATGGTCCTTGGGTGGTGTGTGTGTGTGGGGAGAAGACACCAGATGAGCTGGGAGCGACCCAGCCCAGGACACTGTTCAGGAGGCTGGCATGGTGTGCTGAGCCTCCCAGCACAGGTGAAGGGCACTGGGCCCTCTTAGCAGATAAACAGGCTGAGTCTAAGAGGGGCCAAATGGCAGCCAATTTCTGTGCTCCTTTCAAAAGACTGTCCAGAGAAGGAGAGAGAGGGCAGCAAGAGAGAGGAGCAGGCAGAGGTTGGGACTGGAGCTGCACAGGGCACAGGAGGGGCCTGGGAGGAGGCCTGAGGAGCAGCGCCAGGCTGACCTCAGGCCCGTCCTCTGAGGGGTGGGGCTGAGCCATCTGATTGTCCCCTCCCAAGCCATGAGCGTTGAAATCAGCGTGAAGGAACAAAGGGAACCTCCTGAGAGCCCTCATCTTAGATTGAGCCTTAGTCCCAGAACCTCCAGACAACCCCTGCCTGTAGGCCAGGCCACAGCAGCCAGGCAAGGAGGGACAAGGGCTGGACTTCGTGGCTTCCTGTCCTTCCTTCCTTGCAGGAGGCTCCCAGCTTCTCAACACCTCCACCCCAGCACACAGGCACCTCTTAACAGCACCTCTCCATTGGCCACCTCCTGCCAGGGTGCCCTGGGCAGGTGTGGCTAGCAGGACCCCTCAGCCTGTGCTCAGGAGAAAGGGAGGTGAGAGGCAGCCACAGAGGAATGTCCTGCAAGGGGCATGCAGGCAGGGGCGGGTGAGGGATCAGGGACTGAGGGGCCAGGGCCTCTCTGGGACCCCTTCCAGGATAAAAGAAGACACTCAGGCAGAGAGCCAAGTGCGGTGTAGAAGATGGGTTCACCAGCCCCTATTAATAAGTAAGTCATCAGCCTGGCGTTCCCCTGAGCGATGAGCACAGCAGCGCATCAGCATCTTCCCGGGAGGGTCATGGATAAATCTTCCCTGCACGGCTGTTGTCTCCAACCCACTTGGGCAGGCCGGGTGGGTGACAGGGAGGCCTTGGTGCTCTGGCCTCCCACTTGTCTCCTTGCAAAGTCTGTACTGAGATCCCCACCAGCCCCACCCCCAGGGCCCCTGAAGTCTCACTGGAGTTGGTCACTGAGCCAGCTGGGGGCTCTTCCTACCTTCCCAGGACCCCTCCATCTGCAGGTTCTAGAGACCCCCCACCTCCACGTAGCCTCCCAGGCATACCCCTTCTGCCATCTGCCTTCACCTCCTCAGCAGAGTGCCTCACTGTCTCTCTCCCCCTGTGTCCCCATCACTCCATTTCCAGGATTCAGGTCAGGCCAGGCTCTTCCTCCTTCAACCCCATCAGCAGTGCTGGTAGAATACTGATTTCCCTGGCCCAGTGGCAACCTGTGGCACCTTCTGCACCCGACAGCTGTCCCATCTTCCTCGCCCCTACCAGGCCCCGCCCACTCCCTCACCCCACCTCTGCAGCAGCATCTTGCATTGCCCTAAGCCCCACCTCACCCCCCACTGGCTCCCTGCCCCCATCCTCAATGTCACCTCCTCAGAGATGCTTTCTCCGTCTCCCATCCAGCCCCCGCAGCCCTTGCTATGGGTCATGATTGATACTGAGTTTGTTGACATACACACGGCTGCCTCCTACCCTGGATTGGATAGTCCATCGGGGCAGGGCCATCTAGACATGGCATATAGTAGGTACTCTGAACCTCAGTCATATGATGACTAAAACAAGTTAATTCCAGAACACCAGCTATGAAATTGGCAAATCCGTCATACCTATTTCCCATTCTGCGTTTATTCCCTGCCTCTTCCCCAGAGCCCTATCTTCCTGCATCTCCCTGCAGAGACTCCTTCCCTCTGGCCTGGCCTGTGCTGTCACCTCAAGGGATGTGCATGTTAGAAGGAGACCTGGAGAAGGGGACTTGTGACTCCTACAATGGGCGATGTTCCAATGCTGTGGCAGTAAGCGTTGGGTAGACATAGTTCCTGCCCAGAGGGAACTCCTCACCTCCACCACCACAGGAGAGGACTATGGGATGGTCCCTGCTCCACACCCCAGAGAGGGCATCCTTGGCAGACCAGAGGGACAGGCACAAGACAGCTCTCCCCAGGAAGGCACCATTTGGAGCAATTCATTTTTTAATTACTAGTAATTAAATGTATGTAACCTGCCCAGCTGCCACTCCAAGAACTGGGACAGAACTCCCAAGGTGCAGTGGGCCAGGTGCACCCTGGGAACCCAGAGCCCCCTTTGGCCACCTCCGCAGGCACAGAGGCGAGTGGGTGGGTGAGCGAGTAGGAATGAGTGCAGGGCCCTGGAGCCTGGAGGGTTGAGAAAAAGCAGGATGGCTGGAGAGGGCAGGTGGGCCACCCACATTTCCATCTTGGGGGTCCCCAGCCTCTCTGGGGCCTGTTTCCATTCTCTCTTGCACCTGGAGCAGCAAGACACCTGACTGGGCCATGCCCCAAGGCTGGTGCTCACAGGGGGTCCCACCCTGCAATTCCCACCCAGCTTCAGCTTGGGAGGTAGCCACTCCCAAAGGAGCCCTGCACTGGATTCCTAGACACAAGGCTAGGAAGCCGGCCCCGCTCAAACCTAACCACTGGGCCATCTAAGCATCTATTGAGCATTGGCCAGCGCTGGTTGGTGGACAGCGGTCCCAGTCTGTGTGGCCCTGCCTCTGGGAGCCTCTGCACCCCCCAGGCTCATAGGAGGCTGGTTGTGGCCCTGAGGACTGGGCAGCACCTTTTCCTCTGGTTCCCCCTTTGATCTGGCCGGCTCCTAGCCCCTTCTTCCCCTCTCCCTTCCTGTCCCCCTCAACTTGTCTCTCTCCAACTTCTCCACTTCATCAGCTTTCTTCCTTTAAGGGTCTCTTGTAGAACAATTAAATCGAGGAAAAGGCGACCTCCTTGTTTTCTTGCAGCACTGATTTGGGGAGTGGGCTGGGGGGCAGTCTTGCTGGGAGGAGGCCTGGCTTAGCCTAAGGGTGCCTTAACTAAACTAAACTCCACCCTCTGTGGTCCCTCCTCCATCCTGCAGACTCCGGATTATGTAGGCTCTGTACAAACAGGAAGTGGCTCCAGCAGATGGGGTGGAATTGGGTGCTAGAGAGCCCATGGGATCCCGGAGGACACACTCCCCGTGGAGAGTCTCCAAAAGGAGGGAGGACTCCTGTGTACATTTCTAGGGGGATGAAATCCTGGAGGCTGTGAGATCACTAGCAGGCCTGCCTCAGCCACGTGTCCCCTAGCTTGGAACATGGTTCCCTCATCTGTCAAGTGGGAATGGCGACATCTCCTGTCCTCAGATTCAGTGTCTCTGAAAGCCCTTTGCCAACACGCATCACAGGGTTAATACAGAGAGCAGAATACAATGAAAAGTACAGGGAGGGGGTACGTGTACCAGCATCTGTGACTCCTCTTAACTCCAAGGAACAAGCTTTTAGTGGCCCAGTTCTTCCAGAGTCTACCTGTAGTTCTTACTGCTGCATCCAAGGTGTAGCACCTCCTTTTCATATCTGCCTCAAAAGCAGGTGATCCACTTCTGGGTCTTAAAAACAGCTCCAGGGAACCACTATGCTTAGCGTGACCTCTTTCTTCCTAGCCCCCTGCCTCTGCCCCACAGCACCCCAGTGCTCTGCAGCAGACCTCTGAGAGAAGTCATTTGTTGGTACTGGTTCCCTGAGAGCCTGGGGGACAGGCAAGTTGGAAATGTGCTCCTGAGTGGCCTGGCTTTTGCCTGACACTTACTCTGGGTGCCTATGCATGCTGGGCTCCATCCTGCCCTGCAGGACTCCACCTCTCTAGGAAGATTCATGAATAAACCGCAATGAGTAGGCAGTTGCTCAACAGTATGAATCCGATAGTCCTGAGCAAGCAGTGGTAGGAAAGGGAGAAAATGAGGGGGGAGGGGAATTGATGCTGGAGACCCAATGGGCTTCCTGGAGAAGGGGACTCTTTGATAGAAGCCTTTGAAGAATGGGTTGATGTTCTGTTGGAGAGAGCTCCTTCTGGGCCGGGGGAAGCGTGGTAAGGAGGGAGGAAGGATCAAGCAGGGTGAGGGGCAGCAGGCAGTGTGGACAGGCGGCCTGGCTGGAGTGGAAGGTGAGGGCTTGGGAAGAGGGGAGACAGGATGAGGTCTGCTGCAGCACACATGCACACAGACTTCATATTCATGTTCCTGGAGAACCAGGGTCTGCAGGGCATGGAGCACGGGCAGTGCCCAGGTGGTTATAGTGAAGAAAAGACAGCATGCACACACCGGCCAGCCCGAATACACGCACAGGTGCCCAAGCCCTCACTCATTCCCTCCCTGCTCCCGACATACACAGGCTCCCTACTCGGTCCTTGGGAGACGGGTGAGGCTGAACACAAAGCCCAGCCCCGCCCAACCCAGGAACGCACAGTTCACAGTCCTTAGACTACACCTGGGCGCCATCTGGTGGCCAAAGTTAGTACTGCGCCCCAAGGTTTCCAGCTTCTGGGAGACTTCGGGACATCTCACCCAGAAGTGGCATCCTCCCCACTCCTCCGTGTCTTCTCACACACACACACACACACACACACACACACACGCACACTCATCAATGGCCAGTCATGACACAATGGCCTATATCCGAAGGGCCTCACAACAGAACTCCTGCAGACACACCTGGATATGGACTCGGGCCTTCCCATCCACACTTAAGCAGGTCTGTTCCCAGCATGTCCATTTCCTCCTAGGTCACGCTGCAGGCATGGAACTGCGCTCACAGGCTTTCAGGACCTCCTCCTCGGTGTAAGAATTGGGGTACCCGGCAAGAAACCCCCACCTGTGCGCATGCTCCTATAGACACCCACATCCATGGGGACCACAGGGAAGGGACTCTAGGGGCCTCTCACATAACCCCTCCCATGTTAGAACCCAAGGGCCTCCTTGCACTAAAAGGACTGGTAAAAATTAAACAGTCTCGCGCTGGTTTTGTCCCAGGTGGCTCACAACACATCTTTACATACATTATCTCAATATTAGTTATTACCCCTACTCCATTATTTCCCAGAAGCAGGCACTGAGGTTCCAGGTCACAAAACCAGGACCAGCTGCAGGGAACCCAGTCTCCTCCACTCCGCTGGACTCTGCTGTGCTCCCTGGGCAGGACGGAGGCCGGACCCCCATCTGAGCTGGCAGAGTGCAGTTGAGGAGGCTGTGACAGGGTAGATGTTGTTTCTCGGTCCTGCTCCCCTGCCTCCCAGAGGACTGCCTGCCCTCTGAGGCAGGGGCCCTTCCCCACCAGAGCTGCAACAATAGCATGGGGTCACTCACTCTGACCTCACTCTCTCGGGCCTTCCAACCCTTGTGCTCTCCAGCCTGAACCTGCTCAGAGAAGGTTGCTTTCTATCTTTCTGAGCCCTCAGGACTGCTGGCAATGAGCAGGGGGCCTCGAGAGGAGGTGGAGAGGGCTACTCTATGCCTGTGCGTGTGCGCTGTTATTTTTCTCCAGTCAAAATTCCTGTATGGATACAAAATGGTCACAGCCCTTCCAGGACAGAATTGTCAGGGATGGCTCTAAGAGGCTGGGTAGAGGAGGCTGGAGGAGGAAAGAGGCTCAGGGTGGGACCTAGGGTGAATGTCTGTGTCCCTCCTTCCTCCTGCTGAGAGGAAACCGATGCATACACACACGCATGCTCACACACATACCACCACCACCATCACCACCACTCTGAGCCCCACAGACAATGCAGCCTGCAGACACCCATTTATGGATAGATCACAAACAAGAAGAGTATGCAAGTTCTAGCATAGTTCAGCTAGAGAGGTAGAATTAATCATGGCCAACTTCCTGAAGGAAGTGGATCTTGAGCCTATTAGCATCGGAGAGCCATTAGAGAGATAAGTACCTGCTATGAGCAGCTTCGAGTGAATATCTCATTTAATACTCTCAACAACCCTTAGTTGTAGGAATTATCATTTCCCTTCTTATGGATGAGGAATCTAAGTCAAGTACCTAGTTTAAGGCCACATAGCCAGTAAACGACAGGTGACCGAGACCTTCGCCATCTTGGCTCCTAAGAGCACTTTCTTTTATCATCCTGCAATCCTAGAGTCAGAAGGAACCTAAGTGGTCTTTGGTCCCAACTCCACCCCAGGCAGGATCCCCTGAAAGCAGCCTGCAGGCTCTGCGGGATGGAGCAGGGTCACAAGACAGAGGGGACTTCCCAGACTTCAAGGTGGCCCAGGTAGAGCAAGAGGATCCCCGCCTGAATGGTCTGCTCACTTACATGGCACTGCCATGTCCTGCCCCCAGAGCCAGGTGCAAAACCCTAACACCTTCCACCTTTCACTTTCAGCCCTTTGGAAACAGGGTGATGCCCCAGCCTGCTCTGCTGAGTGCCCCCATCTAACCCTCCTCACATAAGGTGGCTTCCAAGGACCTCTCATAAAATGTACATACTCTGTCCAGAAGGACACACTTCTGTGTCTCAACATGCTAAATGTCCTCTGCTGATTCCTCAGGCCAGAGCCCGGTCCTCTCCCTGCAAAAGCCCCCGGAGGACACCTGCCACACCCTCAGACTGTGGTCACCCAAACCCTGCTGGATGCGTCTCCTGCAGGTTACAGCCACACCCCTGCTGAAGCCTAGCTTCCCATCTATACCCCATGGAGCCCCTCAGGGAGTCTCAAAGGTGGTGGTTCTGCCTGCCCACCAAGGGATCCTCATCACCATCTTGACTTTAACCAGTTGTCCCAAGGAAGAGAAGTGAGGCATTTCCTGTGGAATGCATGGGGCTGAGCAGCGGAGGCCGCGAGTGGCTTGGACTGCCACTTGTATCAACGAAAGAGTGTCTAATAGTCAGAGACAGCTGACTCGCGGAGCAGGGAGTTTCCCATCACCAGAGGCATTCAAGCCTGGGCTGAGAGCCCTTGAGGGGGCTGCGAGGTTGTTGCCAGTATCTTGTAGGTTGTGGGATTACAGCCCTTTCATCTTCCCTGAGTCTGACTCACTGCACTGTCATCTCCATCAGCATGGACGCACCGTTCAAGAATGAGACTTGTTTAGTACAGCTATGTGAGAAAATCCAGCAGACCCCTGTCCCAGGGTATCAGTCCAGCAGACCCCATCATAGAAGCCAGAGAGGACACTGACCACCCTGGGGTCTACCCTCCAGCCTATGGGACTGGGAGACAAGAGAGGGCACTCAGTTCAGCAATACTTATTGAGACAATGAACAAATGAATGAGTGAATAAAGGAATGAATGAATAAAAGGTCAGCCACAAGACCATGTCCCCTCTGAGCCCTCTTATTCCAAGTCTAGCCCCCAGTTCAGAGAACCTGCAGGCTTCCCTGGGACTCCGAGCCTCTGGAGTCCCAGCCCAGAGCCTCATAAGAGGTGCTGTAATGCTGCACCTGGGACCCCAGTATCTTTATCACCCACAGCAGGGATCCCAGTTCAGTTAGCACAGAGCCAAGCCCAGCTGGCAAAGGCATAAGCCTGAGAGCTCAGAGCACCCATAAACTAGCTTCATGCTCCAGAGGATGCGGCATTCCTGAGGTCAGAATGGGGGCCCAGCCTCTGTGTTGACCGCACTTCAGGAAGATTTCCTGAGGCTGGGGTTTGTTGGAAAATGTGTGCCAGCCCCCACCACACTACCCTAAGCTGGGCATCATGGCGAGAATCGTCTCAACTGTGCAACGGGGAGCCACTGAAGGATCTTGAGGAGGAAAGGACCTTAGAAAGCAGGGTTAACATGTGGCAGCATATGGGATGCATTGTTTCAGGAAACAAAGGGACACACAGAATCTCAAGTCACTGTGAATCCCAAGGCTCGGAAAGCTCAGTGCTGACCTTAACCCCTTGCCCCTGCTCCCTCCTGCCATGGCAGGGACACCCCTAGCAAGAAGCCTTCCAGGCCTTTGCACACACATGACAACATGCACGGGCACACATGCGTGTTCACGAATGCTTCCATGTTTACACATGCATTGAGCTCAGGTGAGCATGCTCCCTCCCCAGGTTCCCAGGAAGTCCCCACTTTCCAGCCAAGGGATCCATTTGGGGGACAAACACTCCCCTCCCCACACAGAGAGTGGCTTGGCATCAGGGTGAAATTTATCATCATTATCCTAATATCATCTTCAGGCTCGGCAGTGGCAGCAGCTAAAGAAAATACCAAGGCTTAACTTGGGGCGCGGGAGAGAAAGGCAGGAGATAGGAAATATGATTTATGATGGAAATCAATGCAATCATAATACTTTGTGCTTATAAAATTGGGCTGCGCCTCCTATGCCCACACAGGCCCACTTCAGCCCTGCCTGTCACAAGAGGAAGGGGCTCCGGGGGCTGGGACTAGGTGGGTGGAAGGTCCCAAATAATGGGCACCACCCATCTCCTTTCAGCCTTTCTCAGGGTCAGTGGGGTGCAGGGCACTGTCCGAAGAGGAGGGAAAAGAAGAGCAAAGGGACATGCAGCTGGGTCTCGGGCGCTGGTGTCTCGTCCTGTGTGGCCTATTCTGCTCTAAACCACCCTATGAAGTCAGGTGATGTATAATGCCCACCCCACAGGAAGCAGGAGCACAGAGAGCCTTGGCAACTAAGTTAAGGTCAACTGGTAGTTATGGCCAAACTAGTCACACTGTTCCCAGATACCACGTGACCCAGCCTGGCACAAAGGTTGCCAGTGGCTGCCATCCATGGGTGTGAGGGGCCCCAAGGAGGCTCTACCCACCCAAAGCATCCCCCTGCCCACCCCAGAATCCAGAAATTCCATCAATAGTGACACGCCTTTGAGTTAAGCCACATCCTCACTGATGGTGACGATAGCGATGGTGACAGTGGTGGCTTTTCAGATATGTGTCTTGCAAATGGGGTTGGTCCAGGTAAAGTACAGACAGGCACTGTGTGGAGTACCGGAGTCAAACATTTCCACTTCACAACTTTTCTCGAACAGAGCCAAGAATTCTGTCCCCCGCACAGTGGCCTGGGAGGCGTGGGGAGGGGAGTGACCTTTCTTCTTGTACATGTGGACACGAGCAGGCTTCTGTCACTGACTAGCCAATCCCTTCACTCTGGGACAGATCATGTGTGTGAGGGGAAGGGAGGGTGGTAGTGGAAACATGTTTCCGGAGCTGTCCTCCCGCCGAGGCACTGCCCGCCTGGGGGAGAGGCCCAGGAGCTGAGGGGCTCCTCACGGGGGCCTTTCCTCCGAGGTCTCCCTAGAGCAAGCTAGATAATGACTGCCTCTCACTGCACCTGCTGAATCTAGCAGCAGCACATGAAGAGAGCCTGGAAAAGAGGGGCCTGGTGGGAGAGCTGCTGTCTACTGAGAGACTGTTGACTGAGGGTGAGCAGGGCGTAGTCCACACAACCTTCAGTTGGCTGAAGATGGGGCATCTCCATGGGGAGGGTGTGGGGCTCAGAATGTGGAGATAGGGGTCTCCCCAGTCCCTCCATCACATCCTGCTCTCCCTTCGCTTGGGGACATAGGCTCAGGCCAACTCTGCACCTACTGTGAGCTTCCTGTCCTGTCTGCCAGCCCCCTGCATGCCCATTTCTGATGGCACCCCTGAGCCACTGAGGAGATAGAGCCTGAGGCAATGCACAGTGAGCAGGAAGGGCTGGCGGGAGCAGGAGGCATCGTGCCGGCCACAGACAGACCATGAAACCTGAGAGTGAGTGTGGTGAGTGGGCAGAGCAGGCACAGGATGCGGCCAGGGCAGGGAGAGACAATAAGATGGAGAGAAATGAAGCGGGATGCAGCCCAAAACCTGGGGTCTCTTGGCCACCCGGCAGCTTGACCAGGGGTCGGGGTGACTACGCTGGCATTTCGAAGGGCACCCCGGGGTCAGCACCTGCCTTCACGATACCTCAGGAGCTTGATAGACTTTCCAAACCTAATTAGTGTTTAATGGTCTGGAGAGATGCCGCATCCGCCGTCACCAGCCGTGCCATGCCGTCCAGCTCCAGGTTCTTAATTAACCTTTAAGGAGATGATCTGTTAGTGGCTGCCTTGGGAAGCCATGTCCATCCCCACTTGTGTGCACATGTGCATAGGCCCCAGGGCTCTCGGGGCACGCTGTCCCACAGGTCCCCCTAAAGAGGCTTTTGGAAATACACCAGTGGATGAATTCCCACCTGGCCGCTGGTGGCTACTGCACAGGACCTGTGTGTGTTGAGGAAGGCAATGCTAGAAGCTACACAGATAGAGGGAAGGAAAGGAGGAGACTTGGGCACCCACCACACCTAGAAGAAGTGGGGCCCTTCCTGAGTGAGGCCTGGAGGGGCTGAGGGGAGGGACAGTGTGCACAGGCACAGGGTCGGGGGGGTACCAGCCTGAGGACATGGGCCTTGGCCCGTGGGCAGGGGAGGCACTGAGCATGCCCGTGGCTCAGAAGCATCCTGCCAATGTGGGACAATCCCAGTGGAGGGCAGTAATGCCTAGATGGGGTGGATTCCAGCCTGAGGGAGCGGGAGGTACAGGGTGTGAAAAGTGCCAACAATGGTCCTGGAGCCAAGGTATTGATGGCAGGGGCAGGGGGGATGAACAAGGGGCATCCTGGATGTGTCGGGGAAAGAGGGGCAGGGATGGCAGCGGGGATTTGGGGATCACCTCCATGGGAGTGCAAGTTGGGCAGAGACTCTGGGGAAGAAAAAGGGGACATGGTAAGGGGCCAGTGGCGCCTGTGAAAACCCCAGTGCTCAGGGAACCGGGAGGACCTGAATGTGTCTTGCCAGAGGCTGAGCAGGAGAAGATGGGGAATTCAGAAGAGAAGCAGAAATGGACACGGTGGAGACAGAAGCGGGTCCCAGCACCCGGTACCTGAATACATATCCCACCCACACGTACAGCATGCACATCCCATGCCACACATCGTGCACAGTCACACCCCCATGGCCACACTCATGTGCACTGCACACACATGCACACTACTTGCAAATATACCGACACGCCCACTCACACACACAACACAAGCCCCACACATTCCTGTAGTCACCCCTTCGCCTTCCCACATTCCTGCACACACCCTCACACATAGACACCTCACCACACACTCAACCCTCAGGCACCCGTGCTCACACTTGCATTGAAGCTGGACACACTTGCAGGCAGTGCCCGTGACCCAGGGACCCTGGCATGTTCCGGGAGGAGGGCCGTGATCGATGCTTATTAATGAAGCTGCCCCGGAGATGGCTAATTGATGGCGGTGTGCGGCTGTTGTCTGGAATTTAACCTGATTCATCATTTAGCCTGTTGGAGGCTGGAGAGCTGTGTTAATTAATGCCAGGAAAACAGACTTGGACGAGCTGGCGGTGCAGGCTCATATTAGAAAACGGAGAGCAAGGGGCAAAGGGAGGGAGGGGGAAGAGAGAGACGGGGGGGGGGATGATTAAATCCAAAGCCCAGAGACAAAACAAATTCCAAAAAGCAAATGTCGGTGCCATTTCTGGGATGACTCAGGTTTGTGCTTGGCCGGCATCATCAGGCTGTGGCATGGGGATTAAGAGCAATTTCCTCTAGATTTGTCATTTACTTGGTGTGGGCTTTGTTTTTTCTTTGAACATGCCTGGGGACTCTCCCCCTAGGCCTAGTACTGAGGCCAGGAGCCATGTGAGATGGGGAGGAGGGTCCGGATCGGGGGAAGGTAGAGGAAGAACTCAGGACCCCTCTCCTGGCTGTGGAGGGGGCTCAGCCTGGCAGCAGGGTACAGTCTCAGGGACAAGCCTAGTGGGGTAGAAGGAGCAGGTAGGGCTGACTTGGGGATGGGCTGAGGGGAGGCCAGGGAGAAGGAGGAGAGAGACTATGTGGATAACACAGATAAAGGTCTTTGTCAGTGGGCCTGGGACCACCTCCCTCTCATTCCTACCAAACCTGCTTGGTAAGAGGCTCAGAGTCTAAATCTCCAAAGGCAAGGGTCCCTCTGTGGGCTGGGAAGAGTCAGTTGCAGCTGGAGAGAGCCCCTGGCCAGGCCCAGAGCCCCACACCTGATGGCTCTAGACAGGTGTCAGCTCCCAGGGTGCAGGGCCCAAGAGCCTGCTCGTCGAGGGGGGCTGTGAGCATGTTTAGATGGAGATACTGCAACCCTGGGTCTGCAGAGTCACTCAGCAGCTGCCGGCAACCTCTGGAGAATGGGCTTGATTTGCCCCGTGGAGCTCTGGTATGCGGCAGGTGAGGTGAAATGAGAAGGAGGAGGGTCCCAACAGGAAACACCTGCATTCTAATCACTAGAACTGACCAACCCAGATCTAGGACACCCAGGCAGTAGGGAGCCCAACCCTTGCCACTATAAGAGTGTGAGCAAATATCGAAGAGCCACCGGTCAGAGTGGGAATCGGGTCATACTGCTGCAGAGGGCAGAAGGCACAGTGCACAACTGGGGCCCAGGAAGGCTGGACCTGACGTCCTTTCAGCAAGGCCCTTCTGAAGGCTGGGTGGTGAGGTCCTGGGGTGGTGGGTGGGTCATAGAACAAGCCTGGCACGTAGAGGCACTCAAGAAGCATTGGGCAGATGGATGGATGGATGGATGGATGGATGGATGGATGGATGGACTTTTTGACCCATCACAGCAACAAGGCTGCAGTGCTGGTAGACTAGGTAGAGAGAGCAGAGCAGGAGCACGGGTGGAGGAGAGGCTTTGGGGGACAATAGGGGCCATAAGTCCCTGCGGTGGGAGTGTGCCCTGCCTCTTGGTCATGCAGCTTCCCCACCCCAATCTCAGCTCCTCCCCAGATGTTGTCCAATATTTTTGGTTCAGTAGAGAGCTTAGGGATCCAAGAGTGAAAGGAAAAGGGATCAAACATTGGATATTCCCTCCAAAATGATGGAAATATTCATGAAGAGAGAGGAGGAGGAGATGTAGGAAGAGGGGAAAGAGGAGAGGAAGGGGCAGGGAGGCAGAAGATGGGGAGGAGGACATGATTGCGGACACTTATTTACAGGGCACTGACTAGGTGCCGGGCCCTGTGCTAAGGGTTTTGCCTGAGTTGCTCCGTTTCATCCCCCAGTCCGGGCGGGCATGCCTCTCAGGGGTTAAGTAACTGGCTGGTCTCCTATGAGGAAGCACATGGCAGAGCTAGGACTGAGATCTGAGCCTCACGACTAAATCAGGGCTCGATTCATCCAGAATCATCTATCTACTGCTGTTTTTTTCAAACATCGCACACCCCCACCCTGAAGAGGGTTAGCGACCCAGCCCGGCCGTGCAGGCTAATTAGCTTGGTTTCCACGGCAGCCGGTCTTAATTAAGACTACAAGGATCCTCCCACCCTCACCAAGCAGTCTTGGCATGTTGGTGGGAGCAGGAAGGTGGATGGGGCCTGGAGACAGAGCCCACTGCCCCCAGAGTGTGGGTCTCAGAGACTGACTGGGAAGCAGGGCCCGGAAAGCACAGTTGCATCAAGTGGAAGAACCACTGATTCCGCTTGGAGACGTCTCACTGTGACCGTCCACCCTACCTGCCACCCTCCAGAGAAGTATGACCCACAAAGACACCCCCACTGTGGGAGGGAGGGGGCAAGGGACACCCAAAGCCAGCTGGGAGTCCCTCCCGCTTGCAGCAGCAGTGGGTTTGAAGCTGGTCCTCTCAGGGGACAGTTCCAGGGGCATCCCCTTAATTTGAGCCCTTTGGGAGAGGAGAAAGCATCTGTAAGTATGGGTTCTGGAAAGAAAGGGGAGGAGGAGGCTCAGAAAGAAGGAGAGGAAGGAGAGCAGACGGAAGGAGCGTGGGCAGCCCAGCCGCCCACCCACAGCTCCCGGTGCTGCCGCTGCCCTCTGGACGCTGCAGAGCGGAGCAGCCTGTTGCATAGCAACTGCCGGGACTGTTCGAGGAGGCTGGACCAATGAGGATGTGTGGGCTGCAAAGAGGGCTGCCTGGACTGAGGACTCTGTACCCACCCCACATCGCCCAGACCCCTCTGCCAGGCTTGGGCTGGGGCGAGGAATCGCTTTGGAACTAAGAATTAAAGCCAAACTGGGGAACATTTAGTCAATTCATGGAGAATCTCCTATGCACAGGGCCTGGACTTCAGTCTTCCTACAGGTGGGGAGCAGGCTAGGTAGCAAGCAAGATAATGCTGGCCATTCTTAGTCTCACATTTGCCTGACATTTCTCAGGCTGCCCACTGGCTTGGCTCCACCCTTCTGCGTGTGTGCACCTCCTTGTTTTTTCTAAATGTGGTCCTGGTGGATGTTGTCCCTGCCTCAAACTGACAAGGTCTCTCACTGCCCACTGCAGAGCTCAGGCCCTCTGCCAGCCACAGCAGGCCTCCCTGCCTATCCTGCGTATCCACTCACCTCAGAGAAACTTTCCTCACACTCTTTCACTCTCCACAGGCCTTCCTTCAGCTCACCTCCCACCCTGTTATTCCTGCCTGTGAGTGCCCCCATCTGTATACCACCCATCCCAGGAGTTTGGTTTTTGGAAGGACTGAAAGAGATAAGCCTCATCATGTGGTCATTGTGTGGGGAGCCTGGGAAGGACTTGACAACCTCACCTGCCACGATTCCTGCTGCTCTGTCCAGCTCTCAGCTTCAGCCCAGACGTCTGACTTCTCATGTCCTGACCCCAAGCCAGCACACCTGTACCTGGGCTGGGTCACAGACATGTTGTTCAGACAATTGGGAGCCTGCGCAGTTTCTTGGCGGCCTTCTTCATCCCCTTGAGAGACACTTTTGATAGTACCAGATCGAAGTGAGTCCAGAGGCAAAGACTCAAAAAGGGATAGGTGTAATCAGGTGGACCCAATCACAGAAGGCTTGCTTACAGGCAAAGGAGGTACAGGCTTGGAACTTGACTTTGAGAGGAGGTGAGGGACTAAGGTGAAGAATGGGAGGCCGGAGACCTGGCAGCCAGTGCTGAGAAAGGCTGTCTCAGGCAGCACTCTCACTGCTGTAACCCAGACCACACAACTTAGAGGAAGGAAGATTTATTTGCTCACAGTTTTTTGGAGATCTCAGAGTTCAGTCCATGTGAGGCCGAGGTACGGAGCTGGAGCTCAGGCCATGGCGGTGGGAAGCAGAGAGCGAGAGAGCACACATGGGCTCTGCTCCTCATATCACAGAAGCTGGAAGCAAGAAAGAGCGAAAGCAAGGGGGAGGAGGAACCATATACAATCCCCAAGGCCACACTATCAGGGACCCACCTTCTCTACCTCACCCTATGGGCCCTGGCCACCACCCAGATAGATCCATTGTAATGGATGTATTTACTGATGAGATTACAACCCTCTTGACTTTACAGTATCAACCCTGAGCTCTTCAGGGGTCATTCTATATCTGACCATAACAGCGAGACATCTCTGTGGGTGACCCAAAGGCCACTTCACATACTTTGTGCAATGATGGGTCAGGGGCTTTGGCTGGCCAGCCAGCCCCACCCTTCGCAGCTTGAATGAGAAGAGGGGTGAAGAGCTGACAGGGCCTACATGCCGGATGCGTCCTGACCCGACAAGCGTCAGATGGCCTCCTCAAGCGGGGAGTGAGAACGGAAGCCAGATTTATTAAAAAATCTTATCTGGAGGGTTTGCATTTCAATGGGCTCTGGATTTGCATATATTAACAATAACCCCCTTCTTCTGTCTGGTCGGTGCTCACTGGCTGTCTCTCTGAACGATGATTGCCGCTTCAATAAACCCTTATCCGAAGGTACAACAAGATACTATGCTGGAAAAGGGAGGGTTAAAGCCTTTCTCTTTGGGTTGGAAACAAGACTGTCTGGCGAGTGACCCACTTCTGGCCTTTGGGCACCCCTGCCATAAGGACACAGCCAAGGAAGGTGGGGACAAGGACAGTGATGGGGACAGTGGAGGATTTAGTCACCCATTTGTATTTTTTTAGTATCCATCTTGTGCCGGGAGCCATGTTGGGTTCTGGGTGTGCGTTGGGAACCAAATGGGCTGGGGTCTTCCCTCACAGAATGGAGACAAACAGAAAACAAACCTACAAATCTGGGGCCATGATGGTCCATGTGCTGCAACAAAGTGATGAAGGAAGGGCTGGGGAACTTGCACAGGCACCTCATTTCTATCACAAGAAGAGGGGAACAGATCTGCAGGAGGTGTATGAGTAGCCAGCAGAAATGGGGGCAGGAGCAGCCTTGGGGATCTGCCCCTTGTACCCTAGGAGGGGTGCCGCCAATTGGCCTGACCAGCGTGAGCCTCAGTGTCCAGACCATGGCAGGGGCATCCAGGTGCCTCTGCGATGACCACTGGGCCATCTATGAGTCAGAATTTTATAATGACAAGACGAGATTCCTTGACTCTCTAGCCTCTCTCTATGGAATGAACCATATGCAATTTATTAAGGAGGTAATTAAAGCACTAATATATTTACAACAAACTACAAATAACATACACTGTTTCTGCCCTTCCCTGCAATCCCTTCTTGCTAGGGGACAGTGGGAGCCCTCAGGCAAGGGCTCATTCTTTCCTTCAACATTGCTGAGAGCCTACTAAGTACAGCCCTGGGAATCCAAGTACCATGTGATTCAGACTCTGCTCTCCTGGAGCTTTAAACAAATCATTTTGTTATTAATTAGTCAATTACAATTTGCTAAATGCTATGAAGGCCACGTTCTGGGGGAGGACAGCCTGCAGAGCCACCCACCTCTGCTCCTGAGAGCACATTCCATTGTGAGCTGGTTTCTCTCCCATCACCCCCCTTTTATGCCAACGGCTGGAAATTCTCAGCCTATCCTTTCAAAATTGCCTAAAGTTCATCTTTAAAGACACATCTCTGAGAAGCAGCCTCGTGCTTGGGCTTGTATTTGGTCATCACCATCTTGCACCTGTGTTTTGTAAGTGAAGTCATAGGACAAAGGCATGTGGGACAGGGGCCTGGAGTCTTCACAAGGTTTTACCTCCTTCCACCAGTGAATCCACACGCATCCTAGGCCCCTCCTGCAATCATGGCTGTCCTCAGTGCCAACAAGCAGTGGCCTGAGCACAGGATAGGGGGGTCAGGGCTGGGCACAGTCACCCTGTGGTAGCCCAGGCTGGCAGTGTTGTGGCATGGCTGGCCAGCGACAGAGGTCAGGTCTCAGCAGGCCATGCCTCTCACCCAGCTACCCAGCATATCCCTGGCCACTTTGCAATACCCTTAAGGATTCCCTTTCCATGGTGGCTTAGGGCAGGGGGATCAGAGGAAGAGGCGATGCCTGGATGGACTTGCCAGGGCCTACCCTCAGCTGGGGCATGACACATATTCATGCCAGGTTCCCCACCCACCTGGCAGTTCTCAGGCCTGAGCTATACTCTAGGCTGCCTGTGAGGGTTCCCATGCCTAAGGAAGTCATCCCTCGGGACTGGGCCCTGTCTGGGGGACCCTCTCTTCCAGTCTTCCTGACTCTGCCTTGCATTCATCTCTGGACCAGCTCAAGATACTCCGCAGACACCAGCTATGAAATACGAATTGTGTAATTTCAGTGATTCTGCATAGGAAGAAAAATGTGAAATTTGCATTTAAAATTGGCATGACATAAAATAAAGATGAATGGTAAAATTCATACTAATAATTGAAATTTGTATTTTCCTTTACTTAAAACAATATCAAGTAGCAAATTAAAAAAAAAGCACAGGATGAAGAGAGTGAGAGACTGGAAGAAAGGACAAGCTTTATGTTTCAGTATTTCAATGACACTACTTTCTTGCTCTTCGAACAAGGGACCCTGCAAGTTATGTCTCTTTTACCAGAGCTATGAGGTGCTGGGGTTGGGACTCAGTTGCCCCAGTGGGCCCCAGCATGCAGGATCTGCTGTTTCCCCGATTCATTCCATGACTGTCATGTGTGCCAGGGAGAAGAGGCCAGAGCATAAAGCCCGAGTTCTCTAGGAGGTTAAGAATTGAAGTTGCCCAAAAACAACGGGTGTGGATGAGGCACTGTTGCCAGGTCCACACCCGCGTGTCCAGGAGTGAGAGGGCAGCACTACCCCTCCTCAGGAACTGCTCAAGAACAGGGAGCCGAGAGCTATGCTTGCAGTGAGGTCTGCAGACTTTGGCAAGACAAGATCCCAGGGTCTCCAGGTGCACTTCAGGCTTAGGGGGAGATGAGTTCTTCTGGTGAACCTGGAGCAAAGTATCACCAGGTGCTCACACATCCCAAAGGAGCCAGAAAGGACCTCTGCTTTAAGGTTTGCACACCCATTCTGGAATTACACCTGGGGCTCAGCAGCCCTCCAGAGAGCACTCTGGTCATCCCCTGAGCCACACAGGAATCTCGACTGCCATCCCACCTCTCCCTGCCTCCCTAGTGCCATTAGTCTCCTCCCCCGGGCATCACTGGTCACAGATTGGGACCCCAGGGGCAATGATCTTTGTTGAGAGCCTGCTACACAGCAGGCACTGCCCTCATGTATTTCCTTCATGATTTCCTCACATCCTAATCCCCCTCTGCCAAAGTGAATTATTTTAGAATGTCTGTGATGTCACGCAGCACTAACCAAGCATGTGTGTCCACTTACATGTGCCTGCACACGTGACCCACAGAAGGTCAGTCCTGAGGCTGGGTCTGCAAGGACCAGCTCCTGGGAGGGACTGGTGATCCTGTGGGCAGTGAGGGCCGTCCAGAGGGAGAAGAAGCCACGTGGGACACAAGTGGATGCCCCGGGGCCCTCTCCAGCACTGGATGAAGCAGGTGTCCGGCAGTGAGCAATGGAGGGAAGCCCAAATCCAACTCCCCATGCCAGTCCTCAGAAAGAGGTTGCATCAGAAGAGCACAGTCCCTTCTTTTGGTGGCAGAACATATTTGGATACCCAGGGACCCCTGGGGCACCCCTGCACAGGCTGGCTCTGCTCTGGTGCGGTGCTCATTCCAGCTTGGAGGAGCCTTTGTTAGGCAGGGGACAGGAAGCACACACAGACAGGAAAATGACTCTTACACAAGCCCAGTGAGCACAGCCCAGGTTGTACCAGGAGGAAAGGAGTAACCGGAAGGGATGGGGTTAACCAGAGCCATCTTCCCAGAGGGGCTGCACCCTGGTTCTTTAGGGTCAGGCGGCAGAGACCTGCAGAGACCCACTGGGAGCAGACACTGCAGCACAGAGCAGAGAGGAGACAGGGGAGAGGGGTGTGGGAGGGGGAGAAGGAGTCAAGAAGGAGCCTGGCCTGCCTGTCAGTCTATCTGCTCACCAGCCACAGGCCTCTCCCTATGCAGGGAGCCACGCTGGACAGGTGAAGCCTTTCGACCAGCTCAATCATAGTATTTATTCTAATTGTATCGTAATCGTCCCCAAGGAGCCTGGTTCAAATGAGCTTGACATTATTAAAATTTTAATGCCCAGTTTTCATAGCTGAATGAATATTTAAAGGGTATGTCCCAGCTTAAGTTATGATGATGAAGAAATTAATGGAATGTCTTGTTTAATGCATGGATATGTGTTGATGCAAAAAGTGGCAGAGGGCTGGGGAGGGGGAAGGGCAGCAGAGCCCGAGTGGAAGGAGCCCAGGAAGGAGCCACCTGCCTGTCCACCCTCTCCTGCAGGGGGGAGCAGAGACAGCCCCAAATCTTGGGCCGGACCATTGCTCCTCCTGAAGGGGTGCTGGCTGGAAGGAGAGCTCTGTTTGCAAGTGGTGTCCTGCCCCCAGAGGATAGACCCCAGGGACCTCCAGGGTGGCCTCAGGAGCTTCCCTGACCCAGGGAAGGCAGCCCTGGCTGGGCAAACCCCTCAGACAGGAGGGGGGACCCAGACTGCAGCCCATAGGACCGCCATGACATCTCAGAAAGACCATCAGCAAGAAGACTCCTCACCCAACCAGGCTCCGGCCAGCACAGCCCCAGGCCCTCCTAGGGGCAGAACTCTGCTGGAAGGAATGTCTGGACAGGGAACAGGAGACAGGAAAGACAATAGTCCTGGATGGTGTGGCCAGGAAATGAGGAGCAAAGTTACAAGAAGCAGGGCAGGGAAGTGACCGCCCCCCATCTTCCCCTTCTCCTTCCTGGCTCTTCTCACTCTTTGCTTCTCCCCAACCCCTCCTCTCATGCTCTTCCTCTCTGGCATCCTCCTGGCCTGTCCCCTCCCTTGGCCTCGCTCTGTCTTTTCTTCTGTTCCCATCTCTGCAGCCACATCCAGCTTCCTATCCCTAGGCCAGCTGAATCCGTCTGTGCCTCCCTCCACAAAGCAGAGCCAGGGCTTGGCAAGGCTGGACTGGGACAAGGTGGGGAACTGGGAGCAAGCTCTCTCTGAGCCTGTACAGAGCCTGCACCAGCTAAGAAACTCTCCTGCCCAAGCCTGACAATTTATTTCTGCTGAGAATTAAGAAAGCACAGTGCTGTATTTTATCTGGCCATCTAACCCAGCCCCTCTTTGACAGCCCTGCAAAGGCTGTTGACACTGACCACCCTCAGGCCATAATGGGATGTGAGAAGTCTCCCCAGGAGGCACAGCGCCTCGGAAACCAATTCAGTTCTGTTCCTCCAGTCTGCTTGGAGCACCCATGGGCAGCCAATCCATGGCTGCAGGCAGGTGGGAGGCCAAGCGAGACCCCAGATTCCCACTGTCAGAAAGCCCACAGTGACACTGGAGAGAACCTGAGGGGCCTCTGTGTCTATGTGCGAGGGATCGAGCCCAGCACCCAGCTGGAGGTCTGGGTATGCTGTCCAGAGCTGACAGGGGCAGGGAGAGCTCAGAGGGGCACATGCCAGGCTCAAGTCAGGAGCATGGGCCCAGGTACCAAGGACAGAGGGACCTGGAATGGCTGCCTCAGGGTGGGGTACCCACCAGAATGGAATGCTCTATGCACAGGGAGATTTCATTGCCTCATTTAATTTACCATAGAAAATGGACCCATCTCATCAGAACTATCTGTACTCCCAGTCCTAGGTAATCTCTAGGGTACCTCCTGTAATCCCAGTACTTGCGAGTCTGAGACAGGAGGATCACAGGTTCAAGGACAGCCTCAGCAACTTAGTGAGACTCAGCAACCTAGGGAGACCCTGTTTCAAAATAAAAAATAAAATAGGGCTGGGGATATAGCTCAGACGTAGAACATCATTGGGTTCAATCCCCAGTAACACACACACACACACACACACACACACACACACACACACACAAATAGCTGGAGTGTAGCTCAGAGGTAGAACGCTCCCAGGTTCAATTCCCAGTACCACCCACCACCACACACACACAAGATAGTCTATTTGTATACATCCTAGCTGTCTGTGTTCTCGAGTGCTGTGTACCCTTTGAAGGGGCTGTATGCCTAAGTTCCCCACTCTCTGAAAGTCAATTCCCAGCCTTGTGCATATCTTCTACATGAAAAAGATGGATTCCCTTAGACTCTTTCCCCTTGGGGTACCAGCCAGGCTTCATGGACTAGGGGATTCACTCATTTGCTGGGGCTGCTAGAGCTAGATGACTGGGTAATATAACAACCAAAACGTATTTCTCATACTTCTGGCAGCTGGAAGTCCAAGATCAAGGTACAGGCAGGGTTGGCTTCTGATGAGAGCTTTCTTCTACAACCTTGCTGTGTCCTCACGTGGCCTTTTCTCTGTGTGCATGTGCCCCTGATGTCTTTTCTTTTTCTTATAAGAAAATGTGGGATTAGGGCCCTACCCTTATAACTTCATTTAACCTTAGTTACCTCCTTAATGATCCTATTTTTAAGTATAGTCACATTGAGGCTTATAGCTACAACATATGAATTTGGGGGGACACAACTCCCGTCCATAATAGGGACCCTGTGGATTAACTTCAAAGAATGAATAGAACCCTGGGGATTACAGGAGGTTAAGACAGGAGGATCACAGGTTTGAGGCCAGCCTCAGCAACTTAGCAAGACCCTGTTTCAAAAAAATAATAATTTTTAAAAGGACTAGGGGTGTAGCTGAGAGGTAGAAGGCCCCTGGGTTAAATCTCTCATACCAAAAACAAAGAATGTTAAGAAGAGGCTGGGGTGGGAGAGAATCTGTAGGCCCAGGAAATGGGCTTGGGGTAAGAGGATGTGACTGTGTGGGGTGGGAGTGGTACAAGAGGAGGTGGGATCAGATTTCAGGCTGAGGAGGTTGTATTCAATTCGATGGTTCAAAGAACCTGGCTTGAACTGCCCTACCACATGGGTATTTCCCCCACTGCTTCCTTGGTCCCCTCCTCCCACAGCAGCTGGGGTTATGGTGGAAAACACCAGAGGACCAGTCGCCATGGCATTGTTTGCTCTGCACCTGCCCCTCCTGGCTGAATCCTAGTCAGGTTTCCTCACCGGCCAGAGATAATAGTCCCTACTTCAGAAACTGTCAGCTCACACCAGCAAGAAGGCTGTAGAAATATGTGCAAGAGCATACAATGCCCCAAACCAGGTCCAGGCCAGAACTCGGGACTGTCCAGGGGTAGAAGAATATTGCAGGTTTGAGGGAAGACAGGGAGGAGGGGATATCCCGGAAAGAAAGGGCAGCCTAGAAAAGGAGGGGATGCTGAGTTCCAAAAGTGAAACTAGGAGTGACCTGGCTCCCTCCTGGAACCCCTCTCTCATAGCCAAATGCCTGGTCAGCTTCTACACCCTTCTGTCAAGGCCCAGAAGGGACATGATTTAGGGGGAGCCAGAAACACTGTCATCATGCCTTCTTTCTTTCCTGTGATCAGAGTTTGCCATAATAGGACAATTTCCCCTGACGACAGAACTGACATAAAGCACCTTTCTTTCCCTTAGTCCCAACAGGGATGTCAGGTTGGGGGGACCTGGTGGCAAACAATGACACCCTGGCCCCCCTCGGTGGGCTGGCGCCCAGATGCCATCTTGCCAGCCCTAGCCCCCTGCTATGCCTCCTTCCCTGTCTGCTCCATGTCCTGCCTCCTGCCTCCGTCCTTTCTTGCCACGGTTCTGCCCTTCCCCTGGCCTTGGCTTCACCTTGCTGAGTCACGGGCATACTCACTCCCCGGCCCCCGCCACCACCAGATATCTCAACAGAGCCAAAACTCTGAATCCTAGACCGGAAGGCAGCAGACAGCTTGTGACTGACTGGTCCAGCCCCTGGACAGGAGGGGAGTCTCAAGGTGCCAGGTAGGAAGCCCAGAAATAGCCCTGGCAGACCAGGCTCCCTGACTGGCCCTGCCACCGGGTGGCCTGGGAAAGCACATGACCTCTTGACCTCAGCTTCTCCATCTCTAAAATGGGGTTGTGTATGCTGCCCTCACCCCAGCTCTCACGGTCTATTTGTGTGAGTAAGGGATCTGGGAGGGACATGACAGGCAGAAGCACCGGCAAAGACATAAAGTACAACGCATTGGCGTGATTTCTATCATTTTTATTGTCTAAAATACAGTGGGAAGGCCGGGTTGGAGAGCCAGGATGCTTGGAGTTCAGAGACCCCTTGTGGCCGGAACGGGGCATTGACGCGGATCCCCGCGAGAGGCTGGCGGCGGGCAAGCCCGGAGGAAGGCGGTGCCCCAGTGTCCTCCTGGCACCTGAACACCATGGGAGACAAGGGGCTGTGCCCACTGCACACATACCCTGAGGGGACCGCCCTGGCTGCAATGAGGGGCCCCAGCCTCGAGCTCTGCTCCAGCAGAGGAGCTGAAAGCCTCAGCCCCAGAGCCTCAGCCACCCCTGTCCCCAGGCCATGTCTCCCAGGGAGAAGCCAAGTGCAATAAACGCCGTGTCCGGGCCTGGGTGGGGTCCGTCTGCAGCCAGAGACCATCTCGTTTTGGCAGAGCCAGCTATCTTAAGTGACCCTGGGCTGGGCCACAGGGCTTCATGGGTGTAGGGGCATGGACAGGCATTCCATCAACTTCGGATTCTGTGGAGGAGCCCCACAGGGTCTCCAACCCAGAGAAACCCCTTGAAATAAGGGGGCTGTAGGAACTATGCTGGCGGAGGGAGATGGGCGGAGCTTTGGAAGGACCTGCCTGCCTCTGCGTGTGTAGTCTGTGTGCGATGATTGCGTCTGCGGGTGTGGTTCCTGTGCACCTATGGGTGTGGGGTGTTTGCCCCTCTCCCCCAGGACCCACCGTAACGCTCTCCCCTGTGCTCTGTTGCAGATGAACCGGCCGATCCAGGTGAAGCCCGCGGACAGCGAGAGCCGAGGAGGTAGTAGCTGCCTGCGCCAGCCCCCTTCACGTGAGGGCCCACTTGTCTCTGCCCCTCCCCTTCTCTCCCCCTTCCCCCTGTCCCAGTGCAGCGACTTCCTGCCTCCTCCTCCTACCCCCCGGGACCTTGTGACTGGGGTTGGGGCCAGGGCTGTGGAGCTCTGGGTGGCTGATGTGAAGAGTTGGCGGGGAGGTGACAGGAGGTGGGAGCCTGCTGGCTGCTGCGTTCTAGCATCTCTGAGGAAACAAGTCTTCCGTCCTGGATCATTCTTCTGCCCCTCCTTGGACACCAAAAAGGTGTGTCTGCCTGCCTCTGTGTTGTCAAGAAAAACCCTACTGTGCTAGGATTTTAATAGTGGAATGGGTGCATGACCAGGAGGTGGGCAACGGAAAGGTTCCAGCTAGGCCCTCAGAGGATTCAGGCCAGAGAGGGCACATCTTCAGTGGATGTGGGGACAGCAAAGCCAGCGTGGAGGTCACAATCAGAGCCAGATACAAGCAGACACACAGTTGTCTGGAAGGGGACAGAGAAGGACATGGCCCCATAATGTGGAGCCTGCTGGAGCCTGACATGAGGTAGCTGAGCCTCACTGTGGAGAGTCAGGCTAAGGAACTGCCAGCCAGGGGCAGCTCTGTGCCCAGGTGACAGCCTGCCTGGAGTTGCAGTGCCTCTGTGGCTACACTGTTCACCCTGGCCTCAGCTCCAGGTAACCCAGGCACACCCTGGGCACAGCCCTGTCCCTACCCTTAGCCCCAGGTAGGATCCAAACACACCGTAATTTTAAAAGAAAATAAAAGGAGCTGGGCATGGTGGTGTTTGCCTATAATCCCAGTACTTGCAGGCTGAGACAGGAGGATCGCAGGTTGGAGACCAACCTCAGCAATTTAGTGAAACCTCAGCAACTCAGTGAGGCCCTTAAAAAAAATAGGGCTGGGGGTGTAGCTCGGAGGTAGAATGTCCCTGGGTTCAATCCCTAGTACTAAAAATGAAAGAAAGAAAGAAAGAAAGAAAGAAAGAAAGAAAGAAAGAAAAGAAAAGAAAAGAAAAGAAAAGAAAAGAAAAGAAAAGAAAAGAAAAGGAGGGGAGATGACAAAGAAAGCACCTTCAGCATCCACAGTCCGGCCCCTACCACCCAGGCACTGGCTCCTCCTGCAGCAAACTGCCCCCATGGTCTAGACCGCACCTCATCTGAGGGAGAGAGAGGCACAGCAGCCCAGAGGGAGGACGCCCTTTGCGGCCCCTGCTAGGTCTGCCCTTCCTGGCCTGCCTCCTTAAGGAGAGCATTGTTCTTCCTGCTTCTCCTCCTGCTTACCTCCACCCCTCACCACCTCACACTGGACCGCCCAGCCACAGCTCTGAGCTGTGTTCTCAGTCCCCACCACCACCAGGCCAACGACCCCCAGGGGGCACACTCTCCTATCCATCAGTGAGGGGCGCAACCCCAATACACACAAAGGCTGAGTGGCCGCAGGTGAGGACACCCCAGAGGACAGAGGAAGGAGCTGCCTGCCTCCAGTCTTCTCCAGCAAGGGAGAAACCTTGACCACCCTTCTCCAGAAAGGGGCCTCCCCCAGAACAGGAACTGCCTAAGAAGGGTCTAGAAAAATCCAGAACACCCCATTAATCCACTGAGAGAAGTGTAAGGAATTGGGCCTTTTGTACCCTGAGAAAATGATGTTGGATACAGCCCCCAGGTTCTCCCAGCCTACAGGAGGCAGGGGCAGGGCTGGCTGGTCTAGCATGAAGGCACAGGTGTGGGGACAGAAAGGCTTGTCACAGCTGTCCTCTGCCTCCTGGCTAGGAGCCGCTGGCTTCTCCTGTGGAGCCGAACACCCCCCTGGGCTCTGGCCCAAGTGCCCATGTCTGCCACCTCCTCTGGCCAGGGCCCTTTGGCTCTCCCCACCCAGCAGATCAGCCGGGCTCTAAGGATTCTCCCTCCCTCACCTTCCTTCCCCCCAGAAGTTTACTAGGATTTAAGAGCAAAAGGTAAAATGGACTAAAGCTACTTACAAATTTGGAGTTATTTGTCCCAAGGGAACTATAGTGTGACTACAGGTGTCCTGCTTGCCCCTGGACCTATGGTCCCTTCCAGAACATTCCCTTGTCCCCTCTAGCTCAGGCCACTGACACGGGCACAAGGCCTCTGTGGCTCAGGCCCTTTTCTAGCCTGGGCCTCAGGTCCCACTCCCAAGGGCTTGGGCTGGTGTCTTGGCTCTCCCTGAAGGGACCATGCCCCAGGGCACAGACGCACCTCCCCAGGCCCACTGAGCACTTCCAGTCCTGAGGACCCTGATAGTCAAGGTCCAGTTAGTTGAGGAGTAAAGATGACTCAGGTGTGAGAGCAAAACCCATCTGGCTCAGGCTGCCTGCTCCTGCCCCGTCCCTGGTGGTGTCAGAGCACAGTCCTCGCTTAGCCTCGCCCAGGGCTCACAAGGCATGTGGCATAGCTGGGGGCCTCTCCTGGACATCCTTCCCAGAAGGCAGGCCCAGCAAGAGCAGAGCCCCAGGTCACCCCAGAATGCAGGGACCCACCTGTAGCACCTGGTCGGGTGGCTTGACCAGGAGCAGTGACAGAGGGAAAACTCAGGTGTAGGTAGGCAGCTTGGATAGTAGGTGCCATCAGGAGTCCCAGAGAGGGGACCCCCCCCGGCAGTGACAACCAGAGGCCTCAGAGGAGGTAATGCTTGAGGAGGGGCACTTCTGGTGTTGAAGGAGGGAAGGTTCCCACCTGAGGCAGAAGTAAGGACGGCAGGCCTCAGGAGGAGCCCAGCCTCTTTCTCAGAACCCAAAATGGAGTGTAGCCGGGCGTGGTGGCGCACGCTTGTAATCCCAGTACTTGGGAGGCTGAGACCGGAGGATCCAGGTTCACGGCCAGCCTCAGCTACTTAGTGAGGCCCTCCGCAACTTCGTGAGACCCTGTTTCAAAAATAAAGAATAAAAAACTAGGGCTGGGGGTGTAGCTCAGAGGTAGAATGCCCCTGGGTTCAATCCCCAGTACCACACACACACAAAAAAAGAAGAACCCAAATGGAGCGTTGAAACCCCCTCTGCCCAGCGGGCCTGGCTGAGCGCTACCTCCAACCCTTTCTCCCACACTGGCTGGGAGGCAATCGCTCTCTGCCTCCAAGTTGCTAACCTCATCTCCTTTCTCCCATATATCTCCTTCTGCTGACACTTGCCCCAAGCCAGATTAATCAGCCCTTTTATTCCTCCTGCGGTAGAAAGGGGGAAAGAGAGCCAAACCTAAACATCTATCTATTAATTGCATATTCAATATTAAACAGTGAGATGGTCCTGAGTCAGCACTATCGCCAAGCTTTTTTTTTAAGGAAGTTGGTTTAAAATAATTTAATATCCATTAAATACTTCTTCTGGGGGAAGGGAATGGGAGAAGAAGGGAAAGCATGAAAACATTAAAGAAACTGGGAGGAGCCGGGTGTGGTGGCACATGCTTGTAATCCCAGTACTTGGGAGGCTGAGACCAGAGGATCTGGGTTCGCGGCCAGCCTCAGCTACTTCCACAACTTAGTGAGACTCTGTTTCAAAATAAAGAATAAAACATTGGGCTTGGGGTGGAGCTCAGAGGTAGAATGCTCCTGGTTCCATCCCTGGTACCACAAAAAAAAAAAAGAAAGGAAAAAAGAAACTGGGAATAGGAGAAGGGCATGGAAGGATGGGAAGGAGTCGGTGAAGGAGGAGTATGGGAGGGAGAGGGGCTGGAGGAGATTAAGAGAAAAAAGGAGAGAAGTGGAGAAGTGAAGGAGGAAACAGGAGAAGAAAGGGAGAGTGTGTGTGTGGGGGGCTCTCTGCACGGCCTGAAGGAGGATCCAGGGGCAGGAAAGGAGGTGGCCCTAAAGTGAGCAGAAGGTGGGCCCCCAGCCCTGCTTAGCAGTGAATCCCATCCTCATCCCAGCTTCTGGAAGTTTGCTCCAGGCCACACAGCATCCTAAAGAGCTGAGGACGTAGGTCATGTGTGCCCCTAGGACCTTCACCCAGCTCCCTCCAGGTGCATTGGAATGCTGGTGAGCAGCACACAGAGTCTTACCTTCTGCCCAGGAAACACGTGGGGATCCTGGACAGGGGCAGAGGAGGGCTTCTCCCCACCTCGCCCACACAGAGGAAGCCCAGCCCACTGCATGGGCACTAAAGGGCCCGGCTTCTCATTCCACATCTCGTGCATGCTTCTAGAAGTATCCCCTGGTCACATCAGCCCATGTGGGCAGGTCTGTGAGCACAGGGCCACCTTTTCACTGCCTGAGCCCTGGTTCATGATAGGGATGAATCACTAGCTGAGGCTCACGGGCCACCATCCTGGCAGGACTGGTTGGGAGCTCAGTTCTTTTTTTTTTTTCTTCCTGGTATGAGATTAGCTCCAACCACATGAGAAGCAAAGTAGAGGCTGGGTCCAGCAGGGCCTTGGGGAAACAGGCCCAACCCTTGGCAGTTCACTGTCCCCAGAGGTCTAGGCTCGAAGCAGACAGGTCTGGCATTAGGAAGCCCCTTTCAAAGGACAAAGGCAAGGTTGAAAACAGATTTCCAGGGTGCCACCACAGCCCTACACCCACACACACACACACAGACACACACACACACACACACACACACACCATACACAGACAGCTGGTCATCTCTGTGGCAGATTCAGGTCCAATTGTTTAATTGTTTAGAGACACTGCCAAATGAAGTCACCAGCCACACGGACCTTCTGCTGTGGCTGGAGGGAAGACAGGCCGCTGAGGGGCTCCCAAGTTCCTCCGTAGCCAGTGGGTGTGTTTTCCTGTGGAGGTCTTTATCAGGCTTAGGGAAGGGAGGCTGTGAACCTGGGGGCCCCATAAGCCCATGGAAGGGGGACAGGCGAATGTAGGCAGGGGACTGAGCTTGCCACGATGTGTCCTGTTGTTCCCCACTGGCTGCAGAGTCAGGGGTAGGCTGGAGAGGGGTCAGTGGGGAGCACCCCTGAGCTCCAGTCATGAAGGGAGCCCTGGAAATGTACTTGTAGTAAGCCACTGTTGGCAGACTCCCAGGGAAGCTTCTAGAAGGTGAAAACACCTCTTTTATGTCCCACTTACCCTCCCCAAGTCATGCAGAGTTGCCTGGGGCTGCACAACCTCATTGCAGCTTCCGTTTGCTTCCTGGGCCTCGGTTTCTAGACCTGGGAGCACATGTTTCTGTTCTCTGTCCACACCTGTCTCCCTCTGATCTCTGCATACCTGTCTCTCAGCCTGGTCCTGGAGGGCCCTGGGCAGGGCGAGGAAGCGTAGGGGTGTTGGGGCAGGTGCAACAGCCCAAGAGTCACTCTGCTTCCACTTGGACCCCTGAAGCAGGGGCTGGCCAAGTCACTTGGCCATGTTCCTGCAGCCTTTCACTGTCCCCAGTACATTTAACGGCATCTTCAGGGCGTCCTTCCACT
Source organism: Glis glis (assembly GCA_004027185.1). Classification (NCBI taxonomy): domain Eukaryota; kingdom Metazoa; phylum Chordata; class Mammalia; order Rodentia; family Gliridae; genus Glis; species Glis glis. The sequence goes on from PVJS01000024.1 coordinate 181,284, forward strand.
CCACACTGCACTGGTGTGACGGTGGAGTCCCGCTGGGCGGGCTAATGAGGTTGGACACAGTGCGTGTGATGCTGCTCCCCAGCCCTCCCTGAGGCCACGTTCTCCACCATAAACCCAGGCCTGGTTCCCTCCTCCCGACCCCTCCACCATCTGTAGCCCCATCGGGTCCTGTGGCTTTTTAAATCCTATTACGTTCCTCATTTCTCCTCCAAGCATTATTTTATTTCTGAACAGACAGACCACGCGCTGCCTGTGAGGGCTCTGAGGGGCTATTGAGGACCAGCTGAGGGGTGCGGGTCCAGGTGGGGCAGCTGCGTGCTCCTGCAGTGGTCCTGGCCCAGGAATATGGCTGGGGAGACCCATGGCCACAGCTGTTGACCTCCCAATGCTACAGTGTTTCTCACTTCCAGATTCCTCCAGCTATTCTGTCCAGTACACTAGAAAGGCAATTTAGCAAGTGTTCAGATGAAATGGACGTGCAGACTGGTCCCGCTTTATGAAATATACAAAAGTGTCTATTTCCCAATCTTCGGAGGCAATGAATGACTTGCTGGACAAAAGCTCCTGTGAGGACAGAAACCTCTCAGGGTTCTATGAGGAAGCCCTCAGGCCAGGCAGGAGAGGCTGCAGAGAAAGGGAAAGCCAGAGTCCACAGGAACAAAGGACTTCTTCCTGGTCCTGCACATCCTGACCTCTAATTTGAGGCTGCCTGGGAGACCCAGGATGAACAGAGCTGACCCAGCTTAGCTTGGAGGGCACAATCTGGGGTGAGAAGGTGTCCAGTGACTGAAATCACAAAGCAGCCACCTGAAAAAGAAGGGTTCTACACCTCAGAGTAGAAAGTACCCACCCTCACCCCCTCCTGTGCTTTCCGAGTCCCCACAGAAGGTCCTAAAGCTGGGCTGTGTGTGTGCTCCCCAGGTGGGCACTCCACGGTGCATGACACACGTGTGTAAAAATGTGTGTGCTAGGGGTGCATTTCCTCGTTCCCCTCCCAGACCATATTCCAGACCCAGGTCTCCCCAGCTCATGGAGACTGTGACAGCACCATCCTTCCTTCCCATAGATTGCTTTGGGGAGGCGTCATGGTGTACCAGGGGGGCTTGGCTGTTGACCAGGACAAGGTCTGGAGAGGTCCCATGGACATCCTAGCCCCACCCAGGAGTCTGGCCTCTCACCCAGCCTCTCTCCTTTTAATCAAGAAGCAAGGCAATTCCCCAACCCCTCTGGGTCTCTTTGCAGGGCTTGGGATCCCTGTTTTGTCTGTCTGTCCTGTCCTGTCCCCACTGGGATTTCTAAAGTTGTACCATAGGTCATAATGTCTTCCCCTGAACCAGCCCCAAGCCCAGGTCCCAGAAGATCTTTTGTATACTTGATTCCCAGATTTTTTGTGTATACTTGTGTGTGTGTTTGTGTGTGTGTGTGTGTGCACGCGCATACGCGCGCATGTGCACGCATGTGTCACTGGGGATTGAACCTGGGTCAGTCTACCTTCCAGTTACACCCCCAGTCGTTTTTATTCTTTGTTTCAAAATAGGGTCTCTCTAGGTTGCTGAGTCTTGCTATGTTGCTGAGGCTGTCCTCGAACCCACAATCCTCCTGTCTCAGCCTCCCAAGTACTGGGATTACACGGGTGCACCACCACACCACCACACCCGGCTTCAGATTGTTTTTGTTGTTGTTGTTGAACTGAGGAAAAGGTTGCTGTGGGCCCAGTCAGGTCCTGCACCAATGGTCTGAAAGATTTGGAAGGGCTGACAGATCAGACACCTTATGACTAGGCCAGGTTTCCTATGCAGGGCTTGGCTTCCCTGATGGTCAGGAAGTTCCATCACATATCTGACCACAATCCCATTTTTGTTTAAGCATTTCTAGCTATTAGGTTTTTGAGGTGATGGGTAGCATTTCCCTGCACTGGGTTTTATTCTCAATAATTCCTATTCTTTGTGACTTAAAACTTAAAGGAATCTTCATCTCCTTTCTTTCTCAAGCTCCCTTTTAAAATAAATCTTAAAACTCCAGCAAGGTACCTGCGGTTTACACAACTGGACCCAAATAGCAGCTGTGTGAAGATAGGTCTTTGTGTCTAGGGAAGGAGGTGGCTGGTGGGGAAGGGTCCCTGGGGAGGGCCCAAGGAGGCTCCGGTGGGGCAGGCACGCATTATAAATACATCTGTAACTCCCACCATAGGTGCGAAAATATAATTAACTGCAAACCTGCTGAATTTAAATGGACTTTGGGTTTTCAGCTGGGGGAGGGGTGTTGATTGATCTGCGTTTTGTTTTTGAAGTTTTTTTTTAATGCATTTGGAAAGTTAAGTTGAAACTCGCAGCTCCTCAATGAATTCCCTCTGGCCCCAGCTAATTTAGCAAAGGACTGTTTCGGGGGAAATGGGATATTAATCATAGCAAATGGCCTTCTGGATGATATTTAAAAGCTGCCTCCTGCCTGTGCCCAGGAATAGGAATGACGGAGAGAGGGGACCAGGCCCCCTCTGGTGTCCCACCCCATCACCAATCCCATGGTGTCCTGTCCCCAACACTGTGTGAACACAGAGGAGGGAGAGCCACCTCCTTGGAAGATGGGTAAGATGGGAAAGGTCATAGTCAGCCCTTCCTGGGCCAAGCAGTCCTCAGCACTGCGTGGGTACCATGTGCCCAGTGTCCTCCTGGCCCCCAGCACACCCTACTGGGTACAGCCTGATAATACCATGGGCATGGTGAGGGGAATGTGGGGGAGCAGGAAGAGGGAAGAAACAGCAACGACCAGAGATGAGAGGAGGTAGCACCTGCCTGCCCTCAGAGGGGCAGCACTCAAAGAATGGAGCCTTCCAAGAGGAAAAACGACCTGAGCCAAGGCAGGTGGGGGTCACCCCAGAGCCAGAATAGGGGTCTACTTTGCAGGAAGGGCAAGATATAGAAACCCTGATTTCCAGAAGTTACTTTAAGTGAATGCATTTAGACGGGGGGGGGCATCTCAGGCTTTGGGGCAGGGAACTGACATAATAGAGTGGTGTTTTAGAAAGAGCAGTCTGGAAATGCTCAGCCCCATGAAGCAAGAGCCGGAGCGGGGAGGGGTCAGCACAGGGCTGGGCTTCACGGCCACATACCTGAATTCCCTGCTCTTCTGACTGTGCTGCCCATCCTGGAGAGCTGCATCCTATTGCAAAACAGACAGGGACGCTCCCCCAGCTGCCACAAGTGGAACACAGTCTGTGGACTGTGGAATCTCCCCCGGTGGCAGATGTTGTGGTTGTCATTTCATTTTTAGAGTCCAGTCCATGGTAAAAGAGAGGAGGTGGCAAGGTAAAGACCTCCGACAAGGTTTGCTGGACCAAGTGCAAATAGAAATCATACTGCTTAGGGCCAGAGCTGTATTAATCATGTGAATCAGCAGAATGGGGTAGGACAAGGAAGGCTTCCTGGAGGTGGTGATAATGGGGGTGACAGGAAGCATCTGGGCTGTGTCATGGGCAAATGCATGAAAGCAGAAACAAGCAAGGCAAATATGTGGCATCATATGCATTTCTAAGAACGATAGAAGAATTGGCTTGGCTGGGAGGAGGGCCCGCTCTCTGGAGTAGGAAGACACAGATTTGTGCATTGTGGTCTGATTGCTCCTGCATTCCAGGACATGCACACCTGTGCTCGTGCACATGCAGCCTGAACCTGGGGAGCTCGTCTCTTCTCATCCTTTGGCCCCAGCGTACGGGCCTGTCTTAGAGTTGTTTCTCTAGTTTATGCTGCTGCCTAGTCCTCCAGATCAGACAACCCCCTCTGCTGTTGTGGGGCCTGCTCCTGCTCCAGCCAGCCCAGGGTAAATGGAGCACAGTGAACCAGTCTGTACCTGCAGCAGCAGCTGCCGGGGCTCGCTCTGGAAGGAGATGGTGAGAGCCAGTAAGGTTCCAACCCTGTCATTAAGTCATGCAGAGCCTCCAGTGAGAGTGCCTGGAGCCTTGCGGTACCCCTGCATGGGTGGCTGAGCAGTGCCCCCAAATATGGAGAGAGAAACAAGGGCTGGGAGAGGAGAGGCGTCCCCAAGACACACAGCCGGTAACCAGCCTTCATGCTCAGTCCTGGGCGGGCCTCTGCACCTTGCTGGCTTCTCATGGGGTTGCACTGACCTCCAGAGAGTTCTCCCAGAACCCACGCTCACCATCAGTTCCACAGAGGATGAGGCTTGACCCCTATCTTCAGGGTGGACTCCTCACCCATGCCTCTGGGAATGGGGGCTAGGGGACCTCAAAGAGGGTCGAAGGCTGGAACTGTGCAGGTACAGGCCCAGCCAGCAGCAGGAGGAGCCCGTGAGTGGCCATCTAAGTGTGGGGCTCAGCTGAGAAGAGCAGGTGGAGAAAGTCCATGTATACTGAAGTTGAGGAGAACCAACCTGAACAGCTGGGGCCTTGTCTGTCTGGGGTTGGCAATGAGAAAAGCTTTATAGAAGCCTGGACATCAACAGGGACCCATGCCAGGAACAGACCCTGGAGCCTACATCCTCACACTGGGGAACTGGCCCATGTGTCTTAGGAGGTTTGTGGCTTGCACATAAATGACCAATTGCAAGTGACTTTTGACTGCAGAGTCAGCCCCTACTCCTAGAGAGCTGATGGACTGTGACAGACAGATGCATGGGTCTAGGAAGATGTCTTTGAGCCTCTGCTGAGATCTGAGCCCTGGAGAAGCTCACAGAACAAGGCGGGTCTCCATCAAAGACATTATGAGCAGTGGAAACATTGGGTACCATGCCAGCAGAGGGAAGGCCCACGCAGGCTGGAGCAGTTGGGGAGATTGGAGGGGTCTCCTGTTGGAAGAGGCTCCAGGTGGAGAAACCAGAAAGACAAGGACAGCAGCCTCTGTGGCCTAGGCCTTGCCCTGGGAAAATGAGGACACCGGTTGGCCCAAGGACAGGATTCCAAGGACCAGCTGGCCTGAGGACAGGATTTCAAGGAATGCCAAGCTAAAGTTTTGGGGCGGGGGGAGATCTGAAGATGAGTTGGAGTCCTGGAGTCTATGGTAGAGGCTGGTGTTGACAGAAGCTTATCCTGGGAAGTGACCACCTGCCGGGAAGACTGGACAGGGTGTCAGAGAGACAGATAAGAGACCAATGCAGCTCCAAATAGGAGGAGAAGGGCAGGGGGGCAAGGGAATTAAGCTGTGGGTTCAAGACAGCTTTGTCACTATGAAATACAAACCTCAAAGCCACCCCTGTCCTGCCTAGCACCTGTCACCTTTAGAGCTCCAGGCCACACCTACCCTTGGGCAGTCCTTGTTGACCCTCCCCAGCTGCCTGGCTCCTCACTGTACATCCAAACCCCAGCGGGTTCACCATACCTGGCTGTTTACTTCAGCTGCTCCCTACTGGCTTCCTGGTCTTGGAACCCCTTTCCTGCTCTCTGTGTGCTCGGTAAAGTCAGGCACGGGTGTCAGCTTTCATCTGTCCATGAGACTGCACTCTCCTTGAGGGCAGGCATGTCCACCCTCAGAGCCTGGCTGGGCAGCAGGCTTCCCAGGTCTCATGCTCTACTGCATGATGCTAGTGTCCTGCCCTGTCTCTACAGGAACCTGCTGGGCCCTCAGGGCTTTCTGAGGAGGCCCAGAAGCAGCCCCTCTTTCATCTCCCCACCCCCAGCCCCACAGGCAGGGGTGGGGTGGGCAGGGGGCCGGTGCCACTGACATTGGCATTCTCCTTGCAGCACATCTTAATAATTTAATGGCTATTAGCAGGGCCGCTGGGGTGGTGGGGGAGGGGGCCGCGGGGGAAGATTTATAGAGAGAATTCACTCCAGGTTGGGGTTTTGTCTTCCTCTGTTTTCCTGGCATTTATCATGCATGTTTTAATTTGGATCGGAGAGTTGCTACCATCTGGCCATTATCGCAAAGAAATATTCATTTTCGCTGAGTGACACAGGCTCCATTCATCACAGAGTGTGCTGATTGCCCTGCGAGTGTGGGGCTGCACTTTCTCCTTCATTGGAAATGAACCTTGAGCTGTGAGCAGGTCCAATTTGCCAGGAGCAGAGGCACAGGGTGAATGGCTGCCACCGACCCTCGGGGCCAGGAGGCAGGAACACTTGGGGGGACAGCTGTCATACCCTCTGCCTCCCTCACCTCTCTTGGGGAAGGTCTTGGTGGCCTTTCAGCCTCACCCAGGCTCCTGGCAACCAGTTACCATGTCCAGAGTGGTCAGACCACAGAGGTGGCAAAGGGAGTCCTCTGCCCTCTCCTGGACCCCCAACTTCTGACAAATGCACTGATGTTGTCCAGCCAAGGGTGGACTTTGCTTAAGCAAGTTTTCCCCCTTTGGGAACATCACCCTAGTGGTAGCATTTGAGCTCAGGGCCATGGAGGGGTAGTCGGGCCTCCTCGTTCCCCTATTATCACATATGGTGGCACCATCAAGGCTGGACCTGTGGGAAGAGATGAGTCTGCCAACTGTGACATTTCCTTTTACCCACCCACCACCTCATGCCATCAGGAGCCACTGAAGGCCTCTTGTCAGTGACGAGCATGGAGCCCAAGCACAAGGCTGGGACCTGCAAGGGGCGACACAGAGCACCCTTGATTTAACCGGCCCGTCTTTAAGCCCACTCAGTAAGCAGTCGTCCAGGTCTGCAAAGCAGACAGGAGGAGAAATCTCTCTTCATCCATTCATCGTCTCTTCACCATCATCGGTTGAGGATTGGTTGGGCCCCTCTGGGTTCCCTGCCCTGAAGGGAAGAAGGGGTAAGAAGTAAAAATGGAGCTTTTACCATGAAGTCACAAGTCCAGTAGAGATTCAGACTCAAAGGCACGAAGACTTGAGTGGTGTTCCCCTCCTCCCCCTGCCACATTAAACGATCAGAGGAAGGGAGTGCATTAGGGACAGAAATGACATCATGGGGTGATGTTTGCTTTGCCAAAAGGGCAAAATCAGCAGGAGAGCTTTCATCTACAGAGTTTTGCTTCCCCAGGTCATAGCAGGTGCTCAGGGACCAACTGACTTTCCCCATCTCTGTCTTGGAATCTGGGGCCAGACCCCAAGCCTGAGGCCTGATCCCCCCAACAGGACGCAGGTTGATGAAAACCAAACCGAGTCCAAGGGCAGGCCTGGGTGAGCTCGGCAGTCTCTTTCCTGCCCATCCAGTCCCAGCACAGGACTGCCATCTAAGCCTGGAGTGAAGGTCCCCTCTGGTGCTCCACACCCCTAGGGAGGCACAGGCCTGTGAGATTCTTGCTACAGGAAGTTCACGGTCAGGTTGCAAAAGACAATCAAAGCACAGAGTGGACCATAATGAGGACCGTGAGTGCTCACAAGGCAGCTGGTCTCGGTGGGCCAGGACCTTCCTGAGAGTCACTGTTTCTTCACCCACCCGTGACAGGTATTAATGCTCCATTGTACAGCTGAGGCAGAGGAGGCCCAAGGCTTCAGTGCTGGGTCACCAGCTGGTGGAGGGAGCACTAGGAAGGACGCAGGGCCCTCTTTGTCTCAGGCTATCTGGCCCCCAGCGCCACCCCCACCGGGGGTCCAGAAAACCACTGATGACTTTGTGTAGGGCTGGCATTCCAACTGCCCAGGACAGGCAGTGACCACAGGCCAGCACTGGTGGGAAGGGAACAGTGTGTTCTTACAGGCCTGCACACCTGTCCGCAGCCCTAGTTTGCTATCCCAGCAGCTGAATTCAATGAGCTGTCCCTGTCAGACCCGGCCGCCCAGGAGTCATGGACCTCGTGGAATGCTGAGACATTCCTAAGATGGGACACTGGCGAGGCTGGCCCCCACCAGAGCGGCCTGCCCCCTCCTCCCCTGGAACTCATTCAGTGACACCAGCAGCTCCGAAACATCTGCTCCTCCATTCCGCGCCCGCAATTTGAATAAATTACCCCGACGTGGCAGCAGCCTGTTATTAATGGCTCGCGTTTTATAAGATGCTTTAGTTTAATAACACTGTAGCCCGGCGCTGCGCCTCTCCCGGATATTTTTACATTTCGCCCCTTCCCCTGCTCCTGCCCCTCCTCCCCCTCCGGGCCACACCCCTCACCACTCCACCGCCCCACCCAGCGCCCTGCCTCTGGCCACCACCGGCCGCTTCCAGGCTCCCCCGCCGAACGTCTTTACAAAGACGACCTGTCCTGGGGACGTCAAACTGGATGGCCACGGCGACAGGGCGGCTGAGGGCGGGGCAGTCCGTGGAGAGCGCTGCCCCCAGCTTTGGTTCTGAGCTCCTCATCCCACCGCCGCCGGGCGCTGCGCCTTTGGGACCTGGTAGGAGCTAGGGAGAAAACCCGCCTCGCCCCGTTGGGCCGGCAGTGCTGCATCTTGAGAGCCCCAGGCAGCGGCTCATCTTTTTATTCATTTATTCGCTGGCCCTGGTTCCTCATTCTTTTGTTGATTTTTCCTTGTACTCAAGTCCCTCGCACCTCCTGCGTGAAGCTCTCCCGGATCACACCCTCCCGCCCGTGCCCCAGAGGAGCCCTTGGGAGGCTTACTACAATCCCAGTTCCACGGGCTTTGCATCACCCTCTGCCCACTTTCGTTTCTACTACCTACCTTCTCAGGGAACCCCTGCGACCTGACCACCCCCTAATCCGCAGCCAGCCCAGCCTTAGAATCTCAAGTCTGATTAACAGTAGCTGCTCACACGGGTGTTTTCAGTGTGAATATTCAGCAAGCTTGTGCACAGTGTCTGTGTGGGTGCTGCTTCCTGGGAAAATAGGAGAGAAAGTGGGTAAGGTATGGGGGGGTCAGCTGGGGACATAGGAGAGAAAACGCTGAGGTTCAAATAAATAGCCAGCGTGTTCAGGTCCTCAATCTTCCAAAAAATGTAGACCACAGGATGCACAGAGAGGCAGGCTCAGCACCGGCTCAGAAGGCCCTGGGCACCAGCCTAGGCAGAGCCCTGCACCCCACAGGGAGTTGGCCTAGGATGGGTTGGGGCGCCTGCTGCCAGGAGCACTCCAAGAGTGACAGTGTCTGGAAGCGAAAGAACATGGCGGGCGTTCCAGGCTGTCCCCTCAGGCCGAAGTAGGACTCGCAGATTCTGGCCCCCAGAGGATCCCAGGAATCCTGAGAGCCCAGCTATGGCTTGCCCCAGAGAGGTTTGGAGGACCCTCCATGCCAGGGCCAGATTGAGCTGTGTAGTTCTCTGATCCTGGGAACCCAGGGGTGAGTGAGAAGCTGGCTCTGAAAAAGATGATGTGCTGCATCGCCTTCATCTCCCACCCCACCACTCCCCCACCTCCACCCACCCCTGTCTGAGGCTGTGGGAGACCCAGGCTGTTGAGGTTCCCATTTGGTCTAATGTTACTGTGGGACTCTGCCTTTTGCTAAGAGCCCCGCCATTATAACATAATTACTGCTGAAAATGACCTTTAAAATATGTTTTAAATTCGAAATGTCTTTAAACCCTTCACTGAGCACCATTTTTCAATTTCAACGACTGTTTTCCTTTTGGGGGGAAGTGAGGAGTGGGGAGTGGAGGAAGGAGCCCTCAGCCTGGATTTCAAATGTTAATCTCTCCCGGTTGCGGTTGGAGGAAGCCTTGCAGGGGGCCGGGAGGGTGGGAGGGGAGAATCTGCTCAGTGCGAGCCTGCCAGTGCTCACAGCCTCCAGCTTTGGGGCCTGGGCCTCCAGAGGCAGTAGCCTCTGCCCACACCAATGGTGCCTCCACCCCAGACTCTGAGCACATCCTCACCCCTAGGAGGCTCAAAAAAGCCAAAGGAAGTACTAAGAACAAGGGAGCAGTTGAGGCAATCCTCCTCCACCAGTTTTGCCTTCTCATTTTTCCTCCTTCATGCAGTATTTGCAGTATTCTGTTCTGTACCTGCTCAGTACCCTGCAGGCCCCCTTCACCCCACTGCTGCAGCTGGATCCCCCCTCCCCGCTCTCCACTCACTCACCTGGCCTGGCTGGGGCACCCTGTCCCTCAAACAACCTGTGCTCCTTGCTGCCTTTGACAGTTCTGAAAGATGATGGACCAGGAAGCAGAACTGGTGCAGGAGGTCACTCACAATAGCCACAGCTGGCCAGACCTCTGCTCTTCTGAAGGCTGGTCTGGGAGAGGATCTGACTTGTGCACACACTGCCCACCACCGATAACGCTTCAGACCACCCTTCTTCATCCCCATGTCCCCTAGGAAACTGCCCTGTCTCCCTCCAATCCATGTCCCTCCATCCCCTTCCCACCTCCAGGAGACCTATCACCCCATATCACCCCTGTACCTCAGGTGTGGCCACTGCTTTGTACCCTCCCTCCTAGGGGTTCTCATGCCGGGCTCTCCTTTGTGCAACTGGTGTCCTCCTCAGCAGGGGGCTCCAAGGGGCTTGTCACTGACTGGCGATGTGAGGGATAATTAAGGCAGAGCCTGCCACAGTGATAAGGGGACAGGGGCAGTGTGAGGCCTCCTGGCCCCTCACAGAAGGTACTTCAAGTGGCTCGTCATGCAGATAGTGACAAGAACTCTATTCTATCCACTGGGATATAGCCAATTTGAGCCACAGAAGATAGAAGGGGTGGTGGATTATGATGAGGTCTCCACCTTTCCCTACCAGGAAGGGGTAGCTGTGGGCCTCAGGTACTTCTTCCAGCATATTCATGGGACTTTTCCCTGTATGGCCCAAATTCCCATAAGCATCCAACTTGTTCTCTGTGAAAGCCAACATACATCACAAAGCCAAAACAAAATGACATGAGCACTGTCCAATTCTTCGGGTCACCCCGGCTTCAACAGCCCATCTTCCCCTCTGCCCACCCAGGCCCAGAGCAGGCTCTCTTGACAGAGGCCAGAACAGCAGAGCAGGGGGAAGGCAGAAGGCATACCATGCCAGAACGCCCTGCGTGCTCTCTGATCTATAGGAACAAGGGAACACATCATCTCCTGTACTGTGTCATAAATATCGTGTTTACAACATCAATTAAATGCTGGTGACTTAAATCATATATAATAGCAATACAGCCACTCAAGGAACCATTAGCAGAGCCAGTGCATCTCATTCCTGGTAAGGTCCAACCAAGCAGTGGCTTCAAGCATGACCCAGAAGGCAGCTCCCAGGGGCTCAAGGAATGGGAGGAGGGGCAGCCTAGAGCAGGAGACCCCCCCCCACCCCAGGGCAGAGCTGATCTGGGAGGAACCATCTGGCCCAACACCCTGCCTTGCAGAAGCAGCCCCTAGTGCAGTCAGATGGAGGAGGACATTGGTCTTCTGGCTATAGGGCATGTGCCCCCAGGAGCATCATTTACCCCAGGAGCTTCCTGCAGGATGGTGTTGCTAATTCTGGGGCTGAGGGAGGCAGCAGTCGTTGCCTGGGAATGCTGTGGTGGGCATAAGGAATCATGTCCCCATCTCTGCCTCCTTATGACATCAAGTCTGGTGGAGGATAAAGACAAGGATCAGGCAGGAACAAGAGCATGTATGGCCATAGAGGCTGCTGGGAACACCCGTAGCAGCCTCTCCCTCTAGCTAGGGTGACAGGACTCACTGGAATCACAGGAGTTCACACTGGAGTCCTCTCCAGCCCTCATCTCCCACAGCCTGACTCATCTGCCCTCTCCTCCATCTGCCACCCATTCTAGCCTCCTCTGCCTCCTGGATGACTGCCTCCCTCCAGCTGTGCCTCCACTGAATCACCTCATCAGACTTCCATCATCTGCACTGAGTAGGAAGCCAAAGCTCTTACCACCTCAGTCCTGCAGCCTCAGTACACCCTCAATCCCTTGTTCCTGCACCTTGGCATCATGGCTGTTCCTGGAATATTCCTGTCCCAGCCCTTGCACTAGCTGTTCCCTCCACCAGGTGTCTCACTCCCAGATGCCACTTCCACTGACTCTCAGCACCTATGTCCCTCTCACTGGGGCCTATCCTGACTTCCCACTCAACACAGCCCCAGCCAGGGGCTCCATCCTTGTTTTGGTTTTATTCCGGGCACATACCACTACCCTGATCTTAATCATCCTTTACATCTCTACATTTAAATGAGCTCCGTGAACACAGGGATTCTCCTTGTTTGCCTCTGTATTTTGTCACATTGCTCAGTGCCTGGCCCAGAGCTCAGGAAATGAACGGCTGAATGCATAGGACAGGGACACACACAGGCAGTGCTGTGAGGACATGCGGGGGTGCAGGATCTAAAGCAATGCAGTCAGGGGTGTCTACAAAATCAGGGGTGATGTGTGCCTGGCCCTGGGCCAGTTGCCAGGGGTCAGAGGTGAGGGGTAGGCCCCACCTTTAAGGAATCTCAAGAAACATGAGGGAGCCTCAGGCCCGGGTGCCTGTGGATCCCAGAAGCTGGAGAGGCTTCCTGGTGATGGGGAGTTTGTGGTGAATCCAGGAAGTGGAGGGTGCAGATCTGGGGAGAGCAGCCTGCAGGAGTGTGTGCATAAGACCATGGCCTGAGGGAGGGGGAGAAGGAATTGGAGCACAGGGCTGGGAACGTGACTCCCTTGGCCTGGCGAGCTTCCAGATAACTGTGCAATCAAGCAGAGAAACGCATTTGAGAAAACAGAATTGTGAGAGTAACTTTGAGGCATTGGTTGCCATGGGAACATATCTGTAAATACTTAACTGCAAACATTAAGTGACACACAGCGAAGAGTGAGGCAGCAGCTCAGGCTCCCACTGCACCATAGGAGGCAGCCTTCCATCTCAGCTTCTGAGCCTCCCTCCCTATCTGCACACTCTCCTCCCATGATGAGAGGGCTCCAGTTCCCTGCCTGGTCCCACACAGGGCCCCTGGAACCCTCACTCCCAGGAGCATTCCAGGTCCTGCGATTGGGCCCCTGGCCACTCCCTTCCCATTCCTTGCTTCTAAGGGATGGGAATAGTAAAACAACACGGAATCAAGAAAATCTTTGCAACGAGTGAGTTTTAGGGACCCAAATGTTTTGCCTTTAGGAGCACCTGGCCTAGCTCACTGACTTGGGCGCCGTCCTCTGTTCTGCTGTGCCCAGGGCAATCTCCCACAGCCTCTTCACCCAGGGCTCCTAGCCAGTCCCATGTCCCCCATGGAGCTGGGACGGAGCTCCCCCACAGCCCTCTCTCCTGATCAGGCATCAGCCTGCCAGCTCTGGTTCTGCCTAGGGGTTCTTAACCTTTCTGGGTCACAGATCCCTTTGGGAAACCAAGGAAGTTTTGCATCTATCCACTCAACTGTTTCAGAAAGGTTAGGTAGCCCAGCTATCTGGCATGCCCTTGCTGAGTGCTGGGTGACCCCTGTCCTCCTGGGACTTCTGAGTTAGGGCAGGGGGCAGGCAGTAAGCAGACCCAGTAGAAAGCGATGATGACAGCTTGCCAGCCAAGGCTCAAGGTCAGGACAGGGCTCAGCGTGTAGTAGGATAGTAGGGTGGGCGGAGGGGATGAGGCAAATCCTGTGCCATCATGTAGATCATTTTAAAGACTGGGTCTCATTCAGAGTAAAGCAAGGAGCCACTGTGGGCTTGGGCAGAGCAGTGGTGTGCACTGTCTAGGTCTGGCTGCTGTGTGAAGACAGACTGCAGTGGGCAAGGTAGACACGAGACAGGAGGGATGAGCATGGCTGGGACAGTGTGGTGGTGATGACTGCGAAAAGCCAATCCTTCTCCCTAGAGGAGTGAGCATTTAAAACCCTTGGGCCATTTTATATACACTCTCCAGATGCTCCTGGACCCCAGGGATCAGCTGTGGACCCCATGGATCAGCTGTGGACCCCCTGGGTCCCATGGCACTAGGTTTGGGCCCCAGCCTCCTGAACTTTCTGTCTTAGCTCTAGCCTCCTCCCTGATTTCAAATCAGAGTCCCAGAGACAGAAAGAGGGCCACTCTTCACTTCCATGACCCAGAAATATGGACACTGACAGGCCTGAGGCAATGCCTTGGGGTGTGAATTGGATGTTATATCTTCTGAGAAAGCAAACTATAGACTGATGCCTTGGCCAAAACAGAGGAGTGGGACTTGTGCGTATCTCCCATCTTCCCCAGCAGAGACTGGTCTTCAGTAGGGGAAATGTAGAGACACATTGCACAAAGAGAATTAGGCAAGGAAAGCAAATTTAGCCCTGTAAATTAGCTTGTCTTTCCAGGCCAGAGCCAACTCTGCACCTTTGGAGGACAAATGAAATAGGCCTGAGGGCTCTCAGACCTGATGGGGGCATCTTTGAGGTGTCATGGAGCCCAGAAATGGAAAAGGTGAAGGGGCTGTGTTCTAAACATTGGAAGCCTGGCAATCTTGAAGACAACCTCTGACAAAATTCTACAATAAAAATTGTCAAGCTGGTGGCTTCAAAGCACTTGGGGAAACATGATGGTAACTTGGGAGTTACTATGGGTCACCCAGAGTGGGCTGGAGTGGGAGACTGGGTGTCTGTTTTGATAAGTAGGTGCCCCATGTATGCATAGAGGAGCAGGGCCTAACCTGGCATCATGTCACCTAGTGGAGCACATGGCAAAGTTGCCCGGGTCACGTAGGGGTAGGTGGGGAGGGAGGGAGGTCCTTGGTGACATGCAGCCATGGATTTTCATTACTCTCCTGTTGGACATTTTTATCAAGGACTTCATGGAGTTGGGGAGTACAGAAGTTGATCATAAATTTGCTGAGGATCCACCACTGGTCTGGAGAATGAGGTGCTGGATAATAGATTAAAAATCCAAAGACCTCTCTTGATGAAATCCTCAGTCCAGATGCAGAAACATGGGGTGCTTAGCCTGCCCCCATCCTCCCCCCTGCACAGCAGAAGTACAGATTCAGTAGTTTCCTTTCTAAAACCCTATAAACTGCACCCCTGGTGAAATAGAGTGTAACAAAAGATTTCTGGAAACCTTATAAAGTTGTGTATCTAGGAGTTATTTGGTGATCAGTGGGTCAGTTTGTTTGATCCCTCCCTCCCTGATTCCCACATGTTTCACATGGTAACCAGACAAACCCACTTGGATCCCAGGCTCCTCTGAAGCCATGAACTCTTTCTCCAGGAGAAATATACAGAGACATGAAATGGTGCTAACCATTGCAGGGTTTCCACAGGCTCCCTGTACCATCAGATGTTCTCTTGGGAAAGCAGGTGTTTACAATCTCCATCCCTTGACGGCAGCCCGTCTGCAGTCCAGTCACTGATACTTCAACGTGATACAGTCCGTTCCTTCCTTTGTGGGGGAGTAAGGGCAGTGTTCATCCAGCTCTTAGTGCTCGTACTAGGTTGAGTGTGTCCCCCAAATTCATGTCCATTCACAACCCGTGAAGGTGATCTTGTCTGGAAATAGGGTCTTGGCAGATGTAATCAAGTTAAGGCGAGGTCATGCAAGATCATGGTGGGCTCTTAATCCAATATGACAGTGTAGAAGGAGGAAATTCTGACATAGACACAGAATGTACACTGTGTAATGATGGAAACAGAGATTGGCATGGTACAGCTACAAGCTAAAGAAAGCCAAGAATTGTTGGCAAACACCAGAAGCCAGGAAGAGGAAGGGAAAGATCCTCCCCTAGTGTCTTAGAGAGAACACAACCGTGCCAACACCTTGATTTCTGTCTTCCAGCCTCCAGAACCACAAGAGAATAGATTTATTTTGCTTTAAGCCAACCTAGTCATGGTACTTTGTTATGGCAGACCTAGGAAAATAGTTGAGTGCCTGAAGAAGCCTGGGGCAGAAGACACAGGTCCCCCAGGGGTTCCCATCCAGCCAACCTGTGACTGGATCTCCACCCTGTCCTTCACCCTAGTCATACTTTGTGGAGTCCTGTTGGTCTTGACTGTCCACCTGAGCCCATGCCACCAGGCAGCCCCCAAGCTTTGCCAATGAGAGGGTTACAGACCACTTGAAGAGAAGTTAGAATTCCAAGCACATCCATCTTAATAAGTTTTATTACAGCCTGCCAGTTTAGACTAATGACTAATTTACTGTATAAAATACCAGCAGCATTTTTTTATTTTGTTAATTAATTATCTCAAACAAAGGTGAAATTTATAAAAGTGTCCTGAAACAGTGCACCTTGTAAAGTCGCCTTGCAGCAGGAGATGCAATTATTGCTAACGCAGGATCAAGTTATTACTGTATTGACTTAGTTACTTTATGACTTTGTAATGGATTTCTTCATTATTTTCTTGGGACTGTGGCATTCGTGATTGCATTAAAGTCTGTTAATCTATGCAAATATCATTAGGCACCACTAATAACCTCAGCAACTTTCCTCCATTCCAGGGAATGTGCTAAGTACTTGGCCTGCATGGGTCACTTCTGGTGGCAGGGAGAGAATCCATGCAGGAGGATGTTCTTTTGAGAAGCCCTCTCCACTCGCAGCCCAAAGTAGAATGGGTGGCACTTTCAGGGTTGGTGTGAGGGTCTCAGGAAGGTCTCCTTGCCTCAACTCTCTCACATCTTTCCCCCATCGATGGGCCAGATATGTCACCATAAATTTCCATTCCTTCGGATTAAGCCTCAGAGGGCCTTGTTAAACTGCACCTGTCTTAGAAAGAAATATTCTACTCAGAATCTATCATGGAAGTGATGAGGTGTTCTATAGGAGTGTCTTAATCTGTTCCAGCTACTATAACAAAAATACCATAAACGAAGCGGTTTATAAACAACTGAAATTTATCTCTCTTAGTTATGGAAACTGGGAAGCCAAAATCAGGTGCCAGCGGATTCAGTGTCTGAAAACCTCACTTGATGGAAAGGAATATACAAGCTCCTTCAGGCCTCTTTTATAAAAGTATTAATCAAATCACAAGGGCTCTGCCCTCAAGACCCAATGGCACCTTGGGACTTAGGACTACAGTGTATGAATTTTGGGAGGACACAATATTCAGACCACAACAGGGAGGCATAAGGCCGTGCTGTGCTGGGACAAGGGGCTGGTCAGTTTGCAAGGGCTAGAAGGAGCACAGGATCTGATTGTGTGCTATGTAAGAGTTAGCCAGAACCGGATGTTGTAGCAACACCTGTGGACCCTAGTGACTAGGAGGGATGTCCTCAGTGTGGTGGGATAGACAATCCTGATGAGTAGAGGTAGCCAACCTGTGAGCAGCTCAGTCAAAGGGACCCTAAATACCCACTGCCTAACCACCAGGTCATCAGGACCACACACTGCTGTAGCCTAACCCATTTTCCAGCCAAGGCTGATAGTGAGACCAGTTTGAGCCCCTTGCTCTAATCCCAGAGCTGCTCACAGGCAATGGGAAACCAAATCTAAGCCCCCAACTGCTAAATCCAAGGCATTTCCACACTTCACCTTTGCTACACTACACCTTTGGACTCGGGGTGTGTGGTGGGCAGCTCTTCATGCATGAGCCTTGGTTCCCTTTTCAGCCTGGAGAGAACCTGTAGCTTGCTCGGACTACACTACCCTTCAGCCCATGAGTTCCTGTTACTCTTCATTCCAACACTGCTTATGGATCTTGTGCTGTGTGCAGACACAGGCCAGGCCCTGCCATCAGTGAAAAGACACGAAGCTCACACCCCACATCAGTAGAGATGCTGACTCACAGGTGTTAACTGGAAACTGTTGCCGGGTGCGATCACTCTTGCTCTCCTGGTTATTATCATTTTGGCCACATCAAAGGATGAGCTTTAAGTTCAGGCTCAGAGCAGAGCAGAGACTGGGGTGCAATTTGTGGAGACCAGGGCTAGAGGCCAGTGTACTAACCACATGCCTGGGTTGGTCCCTTGCCCCACATCCTGCTGTGTTCTTGCATGTGAGCTGGGACCAGTTCGGGATTCACTGGGCTGCAGCACTTGCTCCTACCCAGCTTAGGCTGTCCTCCTTGGATCAGCATTACCAGACTTTTCAAGGTTAAGGAGCCATTTTTAACATAAAAAATGCATCAGCACCCTCCTTGACAGATGTTATACCTTGAGTATCCATTGTTTGAGAGAATGCAAAATGACAAAAAGCTACCTTGAATCTGGGCATTGCTTTCAAATGGATTTTTATTTCTTAAATCACAACAGCATCTACATGCATTTGAAAAATAGTCACATATACCTGTAAATGAAGCTTGAGATATAGCTCAAGTTCAGGTGGCACCACTACCAGGTGGCACTACAGGGTGTGCAGCTGCTGTGCTATGGGTGGAGAGGAGGGTGAGGACTAGCAGGGAGCACTCTCTCTGGCAACCAAGGGTGGACCCAGACTGGGATCCATTGTCTTCTCTTCTCCAGTTCCTCTCTCCATCAGCTTCTTCAGCCTCCTCTTTCTCATCCTATGGCCTGGCTAGGGTAGAGTAGCTCCTTGCCTACTGCCCATACTACCTCAGCCCCACTGTGCACCCTGTTATTACTACAGGCCCTCCCCTCCAGCCCCTAATCCTTTCCTACCCTGTCCCTTCAGGCTGCCTCCTCCCCTTTTCCTTTTCCGTGATCAAGCACTAGAGGCCTGAAAGCTTATCTAGTCCTTTTGATCATAAGACATTTTCTGGAAAAATCAGTCATGTTGAGGTGAAAAGAGTCACCACATTTCAAAGGCCTCCCTGGAGAGGGCAATGCTGAGTCCAAGGTTGTGGAGCCCCAAAGATGGAATTCCACACATGCTTAAGTAATACTGTATTGTTCAGGACATCAGAAATGCCAGGGTCGAGTCCCACCCATACCACTTACACCCGTGTGAGCTTCAGCCTGTTGTTTAGCCTCTTTGAGCCTCAGTTAACTGATCTGCTAAATGAGGCTGTAACTGTGTTATTGTGAAGGAAGCACAGTGCCAAGAAGTGGATGGAATGTGTGAAAGCGCTCAGGTGACCCAGAGCTGACCACCTCAACAGGCAAGAGGGCAGCCACAGCGTTCCCTATGTAGGATTCTGACTACAGCAGAGTGGGAGGACTGGCTGGAGGGCCTTGTGCAGAGTGGCCCCCACAGAGCTTGTCACCCCAAGTCGCCTCCCTTGAGACCCATAGGTGAGAGGGTCATGTCTTGTTTTGCAAAACCCAATTCTCCTGCTCCTTATAAACAGGCAATTGAGATGAGTAAAGCATTCCCCCCTCTGTGCTGCTGTCCTTGGATTTAATTCCTTCTATCAGCCTCTCCCCAGAGATGGGTAACGAGGTGGTCTGTTCTTAGGGTCCATGGCCTCAGCTATGGAGATGCTGCACCAGCATACTCCTCATGCTCCACAATGTGCCGCCTCCTCAGTTAGCACCCACCACCTCTCACCCCAGCACCTGTATCATGCCCATGGATGGACTATTCAGGCCCTAATTTGGAAGCACTTTTACCCTAGGGTCAGGTCTACTTCTTGTATCTTCTATAACACAATAGCTTGCACATGACTGGTGAGTAAAAGGAGGGATTCAAGGTAGCCCACAGCAGGTTTCTGAGACATAGAATATCCCCTTTCTGTCACTCTGTAAACTGAACTTCATAATAACCAAATATTGTCCACCAGAAGGTCTCTGGGGACCCCCTTGAATGACAAGAGCAGGCTCCTCTGTTGTTAGCAATGCCAGCCACACACCAACAGTTACCATGCTGCCACCCTTCTAAATGTTTGTTCCCTCAAGGAAGACACTCCCTCTGCAATCTCATCATTCATTAGGCAATGCAAATCATGCAGTACCCAGAGTGTGTCCTCTGAGCTTACCAGGGCCTCATGGCTATCTGGTCTGGAGGGCGAGACAGTGGACTGCCTTCTACACAGTAGATGAGAGCTCAGGAGCCAGACCACCCAACTTCAAATCCTGGCTTTGCTATCTGGGACCTTTAAGCATGTTGCCAAGCCTCTTTGTGCATTAGTTTCCCCATCTGTAAGATGGGGGTGACAAAGGCACCTACCTCATAAAATTAAAGTATCTGAGCAGTGTTTGGTTCATTGTGGGTGCTCAAGATAAATTAGCTGTCATTATCCTCTCTGAGGGCATGGTCTTTGACCAAGAGAATGAAGGAGTGAATCTCTGAACACACCATATGGGCCAACACCTGCCATCTAACCACAGGGGCCATGCCAGGCCACAATCCAAAAACCAACCCACTCTGTGGGGTTGGAGGCCATGGTCTCGGCCTTTGAGGAGCAAGCACCTATTTTCACAGGAAGAAGAGGTAAACTTGGCCTGCCTGTAGGCTCAGGGAATGCAAGAAAATCTTCCATATCCACAGAAAACCAGCTTGATTGCAACCTATGGTGACCACAAACCCACTAGAAAATGAGGAGGCTCAGGGCCTGGAATTGAAAGAGAATTTGGTTCAAGGTAGGTCTGGAGCAGAGGAGGGTTCCTTCCTCTTCTGAAAACCAGCACCCCAACAGGTGTGGGTGCCTAAGACTAGTTTTCTGACCTGTGCATTTATACGCCATTATCTGAAGTCCTTGGAAACATCTTAGCCCTCCATCCATCCACATTTACCTATCGCTACTTATGTGCAATCCATCATAAATCTATCTGCTTTCTGCAACCATTTTTCTCTCACCTGTGTATCTATCTATCATCTAACATTTAATCTGGATATCTAGCCTTTATTAATCATGTCTACCAACCATCCATCTCTGTGTCTATCTAGAGTCCATTATCAGTCATGAGTTAATACAGTGTGTACTTAAGCAGGGCCCCTCCAAGTTCCATGGGGGTGGGTGGAAGTGACTACAGAAGGGCTGAGGTGGCTGAATCAAAGTAAAAGGAGGAAAACCAGAGGGCTAATCAGAGCCCGAGGCTTCCCTCTCAGAGCAGGACTGGCCTGGTAGATGGAGGGGGAAGGAGCACAGAAGAGAGGAGGAAGAGGAGGGGACTTCCAAAGCTGCCATGGGGGCAGTTGCTGACCTACAGAGCTTCCCCTCACCCCACTTTCCATGATTAGGACACTGTCTTTCAGGACGATGCCTGTGAGTGACAGGAGGGATGCCCAGACTCAGGCAGCAGGGCATAGAAGGTAGGGGGTGTCATCCCTCCCAACAAAAATGGAGCCTTCAGACTGCTGTCCTACAGGCAGGTGGAGGGCAAGAGGTGCAGTGCCAGAGGAGAGATGACAGCCGGGAGAAAGCCCTTTGCAGCCCTTCCTAGCGCTGGCTACATGTTGATATTACCTGAGTAGCTTTCAAAAACTAAAATCAAAAGTACCAATGCCTGAGCTCCAAACCAAACAAACAAATGCATATCTTGGGGCTAGCCCTAGGCATTGGTATTTGGGGGGGTACTGGGGATTGAACCCAGAGGCATTCTACCTCTGAGCTACATCCTCAGCCCTTTTTATTTTTTATTTTGAAACAGGGTCTTGCCAAGTTTCTGAATGCCTCACTAAGGCTTTGGCTGGTCTTGAACCTGTAATCCTCCTGTATCAGCCTCCCAAGTACTGGGATTACAGGCATGTACCACCATGCCCAGCTGGCATCTGTATTTTTTAAAGTCTCCAGGTGACCTTCACAGCAGCTAGGGCTGAGAACCACCATCTTACAAGATCAAAGATACCTGCTACTATCTCCAAAGGGTTGTCTTGAGGAAAACAGAGCAGGAGTTGGGCTCTGAGCAGATCCAGGGAGGCACCTGGTGCCTGGACCTTGCATGGGGCCAGTGGGGTTTCTGCCAATGTGTTAGGAAGCACCCCTACCACTGGGTCACAATGGAGGATGCAGGGGTAGGTGAATTCTGAAGAGCCCATGCTCACTCAGTACCCCCAGAGGTCCTTGGCACAATGTCCACAGGTAGGGAGGGATGAGAGCTGCAGTTTCTTGATCCTTATGGCTCTTCCTGTGTTAGACAAGTACCCTAGACTCTGGGGTGCTCATGTCCCTCCAGGAAGCTGCATAGCAGGCTGTTAGCT
This sequence comes from Glis glis, assembly GCA_004027185.1. Lineage (NCBI taxonomy): Eukaryota > Metazoa > Chordata > Mammalia > Rodentia > Gliridae > Glis > Glis glis. The sequence continues at coordinate 202,961 of PVJS01000024.1, forward strand.
CCTCCAGTGCCCACAGGAACCAAGGCCCCACCCTCAATATTAAAAATGGGCTGTGGGTTAGAGGGGCAGGCAGTTTGCACTGCTCCCCCTGCACTGTTGTGTCTCTGATGGTGACAGGAGCCTGGAGGGAGCCCATGATCTCCCACCCTCTCTGTGGAGCTCCAGAAACCTGGGCTAAAACTGGGAGGATCTGGGGCTCACATGAGGGTCAGCTGTGGCCAGGGGAAGAGGCTGGTCTGCAGTGGGGTTGTCTGTAGGCCATGACAACTGCCCCATGGCTTTGTCACTGTGGCTGCAGGCTCAGCTGACAATCCTTGGCTCCACGGTTAAGAGACAAAGAGCTCCAAGTGTGTTTTTTTATTTCTTTCCCAGTGTTTGTGACCACCTGGAGTCAATTCTTTGCCCTGTCAGTGACATGCTTTTGACATTAGTCTTTGGTCTGTTTTCCTCTTGCCCCATGGACCAACTTTCCCCTACCTGGCCCGGCAGTAACCTCCTCCCTCAGCTGGAAGGGAGCCCTGCTTCGTCTGTCTCCTTGAGAGCTGAGGACAAACTGGCCATAATTTATGCTCCTGCATGATATAAAGGAAAAAAAGGCCCCATTATGCTATAAATTATCCTGTGATGGGTGAAATGCCGGAGACTGTGCCAGACGCCAGCGGAAACCCCATTAGACAACAGGGTTCGGCTGCTGGGAAGTCCCCACAGAACTCCGGGCCGTCTGTTGTGTGCTGTGCGCCTGGTGAGGATAATGTAGCAGATCAAATATATAATCAGTTACCTGGAGAGATAGCTGTGCACCACTGCCCCAGCAAAAGGTGACTTCTACACAGAGCCACCACAGTGTCCCAGGCTCCCACTGGGAGGCCTGGCGCAGACTCCTGAGTGGAGGGTCCAAGGCCCAGGGAAGGGGCAGCAAGGGGGTTGCTATGCCCTCAAGAACCCTCAGGGCTCAGCTTCTGCCCAACTTAGGATCCCCATACCAATGAATCACTTCTCAGATCAAGAGATGAGGGTGAAGGACGCATCAGAGCTCTCTCCCAGAGGGTGGTCATAGACCCCAAGTCCTAGTTCTGTCTTCCCCAACATGCTGAAAGCCCCCTCAGGGCACAGAACTCTCCTATGAGCCTCTTCTCAGGAGCCACATCTCTGAGCAGGTCCAGGGCCTGTGAAGGGGAGAGAGGGGAGATTGCAGGTAGGTGATTGTACCAGCGGGTCAGACTTCCTGTGTGATGAGGAGAGGGGCCCTGATCAGCCCAGATAAGGGCTGAAAAAGGTCTACAGATTCCAACAGAAAGAGATCTACCTCTTGATCAGGCAGGGGACTTCAAGAGAGTCAGGCTTTGGGCAGAAGAATGGGCAAGGTTGGAGAGGGATTGTGAGATACCTGGGGGCCTCTAGACAATCAGGGATGATATGAGCCTGCTCCCCCAGAGCTAAGCAGCAGATTATGGGTACCCCACCCCTCCTCCCTCCCAGGCTCTGAGCCTTGCAAAGTAGTTATTGGGCATTTTGTCAGTCGTCTGGGGAGCTAGAAGCGTGGAAAAGGCAGAGTGGGAGCTGCAGCCAGTACTGTCTTCCACCAGGAAGGGGCCCTGTAGGCTCAATTCTGTTCAGACCACCTGGGTGGGAGGCCTGGCTTCAGCAAAGATGGGGTGTGAATTCTTGGGAAAGATACTTCCCCATGCCTCAGTTTACTTTGTACAGTGGAAATAATAAAATACCCACTCTACCTGTAGAGTGCTTCTCAGTGTGTGGATTCAAGTAACTGTTGGATAAATGAGAACCATTCTGATGCTTATTATTGCTGCTGTTCTGTGTTCCTCTTGGAATGTGTGAATCAGGGGAGCAATCACAGGCAGGGCTCCACAGGCCCCAGGGCAGGAGCTGGTGCTAACGGGTCTGAACAGGGCAGGTGGGAGGCGGTGGAGTTCTGTGACATTGGAGGTGGGTCCTGCGGGCTCCTGTCATGCAGGGACTGGGTGACATTGAAACTGGGTGGGCTTGGGAATCCAGGGAGACATAGAAGATCCATGGATACTGTGAAACGGGGAGCTAAACTGAGCCCAAGGAGGATGTGTTGGGCAGTTAAGATGAGCGCAGGTGAGGGAAATGGACCCAGATCTGAGGCCCAGGTCAAGCTTCCAGCAGTGGGAGGCAAGGGCCCAGGCCTCAGGGCTTGTGGGAGGTGCTTGTATCCCAGCCTGTGGGAGAAGAAAGAGAATGTGTGTGTGTGTGTGTGTGTGTGTGTGTGTGTGTACTCCTGTGCAACATTGCTGCTCCCTCACTCCGCCCATCCTTTCGTGATCCCTGCCTTTGCACCTGCTGGTTGCTGCCATGGGATGCCTCAACCCTGCCTCTCCCACCTGGCAAACCCTGCCTGTGAGTCCTTCAGGGTCAAGCTCAAGCCTCTTAGATGCCTCCTAACCTCCAGACCTGCAATGCTCTTCACTCCAGACTCTGTGCCCCCACTGTAACTGATGTCCACTCATCTCCAGGCAACACTTATGGTTACTTTCTGAGGGTCCTGGAGATCAGCACCTCATCCCCTGCACCTGTCCCATAGCAACTCCACCCCTGCTAGGCCCATAGCAACTCCACCCTAATGTGCATTGAACAAGTGGATTAATTTATTCATGTCCACAAATATTTATTGAACATCTACTGCATGCCAGGCCCTCTAGGAGCTGGACTTTCAGCAACAAATGGGATGAACATGGGCACTGCATTGATGGAGGTGGCAGTGGAGCATGGGTCACCTGAGGAGCCCCTTACAGGTCATGCAAAGACTTGGGTTTGTTCTCAGTGTGAGATGGAGCCACTGCAGAGTTTCAGCAGGGAAGAGACAGGCTCTGCGTTGGGTTTTTAACTGAGCCCCTGGCTGCTCTGTGGAGAAGCAGACAGCAGGGGCTTGGGTGCGTGTCCGGATCAGAGACAGTGAGGAAGCGACTGTCATGCCTGGGTGGCTCCACGCAAGGGGGAAGTGAGGAGGGATGCTGGTCCTGAAGTATTCCGGAAGGTGGAGCTGGCTATCGGCATGCAGGCAGGGAGGACTGGATTGCTGTTCTCCAGCTCCTGCCTCCTCCCACCCCCAACATCAAACAGCACCAGTCGCAGAGGGAACTGAGCAGATCAAGGCCTGGCACTGCCTAGGCCCTGGGGGGCCAGAACCATGAGGGTCTTCATTTGCATTCCATTGCGGCCCCCTCCCACGTCCCCATCCCGGCAGCCTTTGATCTGGTTTGATGTCTCCTTCAGCCTCTTCCCAGGCAGGAAGGCTTTCATCCTCGGGAGGCAGCTCCCACCCAGCTGTGTAGCTGGCTCTGGCTCCAGCACAGCTTGGTGGAGGAAGGCGGAGGACAGGAGGACATCTTTGTCCTCTCTACTGGTTTATTTCCTGCTGAGAGCCCTCCTGAGGCCTGGCCAGTGACCCCTCATCCCAGGCAAAGGGACTGGTTCTTAAGGGGGCAGCCATCCTGGTCGTATAGATGCAGAGGAATCCAAACCCAGGCCCATAACTCTGCTGAGGATGGCAACTATCTTTCCAGGCTCCAGGGAAGGCGGTGCAGACCCTGTCCCTGTCTGTGCCTCCTGTGGCAGTGGGGTGGCTCCACTAGGGCCAGAAAAGAGACTGAGGAAGCCTGCGGGTGGCGAGAAGGGGAGGGTGGTTGGGCAACCTTGAAAAGCGCACAGATGTAGATTTAGATGGTTCAGTTTGGTCCCTACTTGTTCATTCAGAGCCATGGGTGCTGGACTGATCAGGACTGGGAAAATTCGTGGAAATGGCTTATAGAGATGCGCAGTGCAGCTCTGGGGAAAATGTCTCTCATTTTGACTTAATCCCAGTGGGCATCCTGGAGGAGGCAGGGGAGCATCTCAGTGGTCCCAGAAACACTGCCCAGTGGTCAGAGTGATACATGGCCTGGGCAGGTATGACTTCGTTCAGTTCAGTGTCCTCAGGGGTCCTCTCTACACCTCTGGGGTGGGCATTGCTGTCCTACATGAACATTAATCATGGCCATACCATCAATAACAACTGGCCTTTATTGAGCATTTACTTTGTGTCAGGAACTGTGCTAAAAGCCTCATGTATTTTAACTCATTTCATTCTTATATGGCTCTGCCCAGGGAGGGAACACACCTTGTCTAAAGTAACACAACCAAATTGTGGTAGAACCCAGATTTGACAGACAGCCTCTTTTTCTTTCTGTAAGTATCACACTCCTGTCATGTCAGGTGTACCTCCTGGTCCCTTCTATGAAAGGGCCTCCCTGATTCACAGGTGACGTTAGAGAGATGTAATGTGCCCTTCACCCTTAGAGTAATGACTGTGGACCCGCGGGCACCAAGCAAATGGTCCTGGGACCTAGGAGGCACCTCAGGTTGGGGAGACCCTACAATAAACAAAAAGCCTGAGAGACCCCTGAGGGCCCTGATGGGATTGTCCCCAGGGTTCCAGGCTCTGTCCATCAGTTGAGGGACAGGTTTGTGGGGTGCCTGGATCTCTGAGCTCTTGCCTGGTCCTGCCCACCCCCTGGAACAAAGTCTCCAAAGCAGGAGAGAAGCATCCAGCTCTGCCATTGTGAATGTCTGGCATTTTCTCCCACTCCCAAACTGCTACCTTTGAATTTCCATGTCTCCCAGCAACCCCTCTGTCCACCCACCAGCCACAGACCTCGAAGCCATTTATTCCCATGCTGGCCCCTGGTCCCAGGGTTTTCCCCAGCTCAGCCGTACCCCACCAACCCTCCCTCAGCAGCTGGAGGAAAGAGAACAGTAAAAGTCTATTGCAGTAATAAAAGGCATTAACCATCTGAACACTCGTCCACAGTGCCCCAGCAGCCGTCTATTCTTAAGCAGGAAATATTGTTTAGTGCCGATGGTAATGAGCGAATCAAATTTTGAAAATTAAACCGGAATTTGAGCATTAGCGCCAGGATGCTGGCATTTGGCAAGTCAAGTGGCACTGCTGTCACCCGCCTCCTCCCCCGTTTAGGGGCCACTCACCCTGCATGGCCAGCAAGATGCTCCCCGCAGGGCTGCCATGTATGTTGGGGGATGGCTAAGGCAGAGCCCTGAAATGTCTCCCTTAGGGGCTTGTGCTAATCCTGGTTCCATGGGGCTGGGGCATCATGCTTCTCTGTTTTCTGAGCTTTCCTTTTAAAATGCAAATCCTTCCAGCCTGAGCCCTGACACCCTGAGACAAATGAGTGCAGGAGTCTTTGTCTCCCCAGTGGAGGGACAGCCTTGCTGGCAATGCTGACAACCAGCTCCTCTGTCCTTTCACGCACACTTACGGCTTCTCAGGAAGTGCCACCCAGTGCATTTATAGGTTGGGAAACCAATGCTCAGGGTTCATCTGGGGTTCTGGGAGAATAAAAAAGATTTCTGAGACCAGAGGAATGGGAGATGCATGTGTTGGTGGGAAGGAGAGTGGGCAGTTGAGAAAGCAGTCAAACGTCCCAGGGTCATCTTGTTGCAAGCCCTGGGAAGGGACAGGAAGGGACTGCTAGGGAGCAGATGAGAAGGGCAGCCAAAAGGGATTCCTCCACCTCTCAGTCTGTGCGAATTCTGCTCTGAGCCTGGAGACCCCTGCATCTGTGCCCTGAACATGCTACCTCCAGCCCATCTCCCCCTGAAAGCCTTCAGGGTATGGCTGCATCCCATCCCCCAACCAGCCCCGCTGCCCTGCAGTGCAGAATTACTGAATTTAACTACCCACTAACCAGGCCCATCACTGGAACCCATGGTCCAAAGACTTTGGTTCTCCACAGGTTTCACAACCATGTGCAACCTCCCAACCCACTTAAAGAAAACCCAGAATGGCTCCCAAGACTCACCTCAGGCCCTCTGTTCTGCCAAGTCCCAGGCACATAGTAAGTACTCAATAAGCACTCACTGAATGAGTGAGCAAGAGGAGATGAAAGGGCCGTCTCTGGCCCAGCCCCTCCTGCAGTGGGTAGAAACACCTCTATCTGACACAAAACTGGGTGCTTCTGCTCACTCCTCTATGAGGGCAGGACATGTGGGCAGAGCCCAGCAGCCCTCTCTCAGTGCAGGCAGGACTGAGACTGGCACCCACCTTCTGTTGCCCAGTCCTTCCAAGGAGTCAAACCCCTGCCACCAGGGCCCCAGGTGTTCCCGCTCACCCATAAACACAGACACTCCCTTTTTGAAGAGCAGAAGACAGCAGCAAGGGCCGTGGCATCAAGAGCCCAGAGGTGGGTGACTGCGCCAAAAGCCTGGAACCACACTGTGCACCCAGGAGCTCCCCCGCTGCCCCGCTGCCTCAGCTGGGAAAGCACAGGACGGGACCCTGGGGCTATCCAGGATCCTGCCGGCTCTGCCACTCTGTAGCCTCGTTCTCGCTGGGGCAAGCACTCTAGTTCTGGGGGCCATTGTGTTGCAACCCCGCTAGCCTTTGTCTCATTTGGTGCGGCCTCGGCGACCTCATGCTCAGGGGCATCTTCAGGCCATCTCCACACCAGCTCTGAGACCTCTCCTCTCCTCATCTCCCTTGGCCAGTCCCAACAGCACCTGCCCAGATCACCTATTCAGAGAAGCAGCAACCCCCTCACACCCTGACCATGGGAGGAATGGCTGGGGGCTCCCCAGGAGAAGGAGACCACCAGAGCCTCCCCATTATCCAGGGGCCCCAGCTTAGTCAGCTGAACATGGCAAGGCACTGCCCAGCCTACCAGGAGTTAGGGTCTGTGTCTATGTTGGAGGAAGGCAGCACTCACTGGGAAACTGAGTCATTCTTCCAGACTCCTACTAGGTTGGCAATAGGACAGCTAAATCGTACTATTGGTCATCTAACAGAGCTTGGGACAGTGGCTGGGGAAAGGGACCAGAAGGGAGGTGGGTAGAGGAGGTAGAAGACAGGAGGATGTCATCTGTCTTAGGTGGTCAGCCACAGGCTGAGTCTGGTCCAGCCTGTTACTTCAGGTGCTCTCCCCACCTGAGAGGGGCAGCCCATGACCTTTCCCCTCTGTGATCTTTGTCCCCTTCCTAGCCAAATCAAAGCAGGACAAACAAGGGGGGACGCACCCCATTACTTCTTCCTCTTGCATAGAAAAACCTAATTATTCTCATTATTACTGCTTGCCAGGCTCGTCCCTGCAGCATCTCCCAGAATCCTCCCAACCACTGCATGAGAAAAGCCTAACTGTCCCCATTGCATAGACCTAGAAAACCGAGGCATGGAGCAGTTAGCAAGCACTGGGCCTGCCCAGAAAGAGGTCCACTGGGAACTCAGAACCTTTCCAGCCCTTGGTCTAAGAGACAAGCCTTAGGACCACTCCCTCCAATGTAACAAAACCCAAGTGGAAACAAGGAGTGCATACTGGACACATCTGAGGAGCCTAGAAACAAACATTTGAGTGGCGTGGGGTTAATCCAGGAATATCTGGAAGAAGTGAGGTAGACAGGAACCCGTTTTCTTTGGTTTCGCAAAGAAAGCCTTCCAGAAACGCAGGTTAGCTGAAGTTTCTCTGGGGAAATCAGGATGGGCAGGAAAAGGGGAGCCTGGCCTCCTACACATTTAGAAAGGTCTCAAGAGAAGGGTACAGGCCCACAACTGAGAACTGCAATAAAGGGTGGCTTCAGGGGAGGTGTAAGGAATCGGAAGAAAAAAAAATTGGCAAAAGGGAAGAGGCTGGATAGAAAAGCACGTGTGGATGAATTTTAATGCAATCAGAAGGCTGTCATAATGATAATAAAGGAATACATTCAGACGTCAGGAGAGGGAAGGCAAGAAGCTGCGTCCCAGCATTTAAATCAGGCTCGGGGGAGGAGGCGCCTTCCTTTCCCTTCCTTTTTCTTTCCAAGGGAGGAAATGGAATTTTTAAGCAGGAGGGCCAGGGATTAGCAAGGGGCAGGTTTTCACTTCGTAGTTTTTCTGGAAATCCCATTTAATGGAAACCAGGGGTTGGGGGTAGGAGGAGCATTGGGCTTGCCTCAGAGAAGTTGCAATTGCTTTGTTAAAGGAGTCTAAGCTCCCCTTTCACTTCAAGTGAATTGTTGCTGCTGCCGGGAGTCAAACCTAAGCCCCCCCCCATACAGTTTTTTCCTCTCTCTCCCTTCTTTCTGCCCATCTCTCTTCTCCCTGCTCTTTCTTTCTAACTCCTTTATCTCCTGCTATCTTGCCTCCCCCTTTCCACTCCTGACTTCATCTCCCCATCCCTCTTCACTTCATCCCTTCCTCCTTTCTTCCTTCCCCTTGGTTTCTAGTCCCTGCTGCCCCCCTCCAGAGCTTGGAGTTGGTGAGCTGGTGGCCCTATATCCCTGGAGATGGGGTGAGGGTGTACCCCAAGTCCTGCCATGACCCAGAACCAGGTAGAGCAGCCCAGCCTGGGGCAGGTAGAGGGACTGGGGCTCCAGCTCCAGAGCTTTGACTGAAGCTCAATTATGGTGAAGGGTCAGGCTGATGTTCTTCACTGATCCGAAAGTGGCACCAGGAACTGACAATGTGCCCTGCAGGTGACAGAAGGGCACCCAGAACCACCTCACGGTTAAGATCATGTCCAGGGCCAAGTGCATCTGCACTAAGGGCACCCACAGGACTGGTCAGGGCTCTCTGGACAGGACCAGGGGATGCTTGCTCAGCTTTGCTCCAGACCCCCAAAAAGCCCCTCAGCTCTGTGGGAACTCTCTGGGCAGTGAGGATTCTCTGGACTTGGTACTTTCTGGAGGAGGTACAGACCACCCTGCACACAGAGGGACATCAGGGTCCCTGAGTGCCCTTGTGTTCAGAGAAAACCACAAAGTCATGGCTGTTTGCAGTTTTGGGGTCTGCATATCTGCAGCCTTGGCTGTGCCAATCATTTATTAGTCCACAGACATCTAGTAAGTGCCTACTGAGAGCTGCCACCATGGACCCTGCTCCAGTTACTATAGCTGCATACCAATTTAGCCCCAAACCAAGTGGTGTAAAACAACTGTTTATTATGCTCACGGATTCTGAGGGTCAGGGCACAGCAAGGAAGGACTGTCTCTGCTCCAGTATAGTCTGGTGGAAGATTCACAGGCTGGGAGCTGGAATTATCTGAGGACTCATAGCTCACAGGTCTGGCAGCTGACATTGGCCCTCTGCTGGGTGCATCCACAGGCGGGCTCTTTGTGGGCTCACTGGGGGTCTTCACTGCATGGTGGTTGGCTTCCACAAGAGCAGATATCCCCCAGAAAAAGAATCTGCTCTCTTTTATGACCTAGTCTCAGAAGCCTCTGGCATCACTTCTGCCTTCTTCATTTGTTAGAGCAGTCCCAGTAGGAGTGGAAATCACACTGAAGGAAGAGCTTGTGGGATACGGGATCCTTTTTCAGTCATTTACAAGTTCCTTCAGATCCACACAATCCAATGGGAGCTCCATCACCCTGAGCCACAGCTGAGTGGTGTCACCAAACCACTTGACACTCATTACAGGTGTGTGGGGGCAGGTGAGGCACCCACAGGAACAGGCTCCCAAAAGTGCCCAGAGCTGAATTTCACAACAGAAACACATAGGAAGGGCCAGACCAAGAATGCAGCATCCAAATGTAGGTAAAAGCAAGCGAGACAGAAAGGAGGCATACCCCTAAGGACGGCATCGGACATGCGTTATTCATTCTCTCGTCATTCCATCACTGTGTGGAGATCCTGCTCTGCACCAGGCATTACTGCAGCAGAGACCTGGTCTTTTTCCCTGGGGAGCACACCTGGGGATAGGGTGGTGGCAGGAGAAGAGAGCTAGACAAACACCAACTCACAGGCAAAGCAGTAATTTTCCTTTGAAATTCAGGCTATAGGGATGGGGGACTGAGAGAGTAAGGGAGAGGAAGCACAAGGGGGCATTGGTGAGGAGGAGAGTTTTTTTTTTTTTTGTGGTACTAGGAATTGAACCCAGGGGCATTCTACCTCTGAGCTACACCCCCGGCCCTATTTTTTATCCTTTATTTTGAAACCGGGTCTCACGAAGTTGCCGAGGGCCTCACTAAGTAGCTGAGGCTGGCCACAAACCTGGATCCTCTGGTCTCCGCCTCCCAAGTACTGGGATTACAAGCATGTGCCACCACGCCCAGCAGGAGGTGATATTTTAAACTGAGACCTAAGCTGGGCGTGGTGGCACATGCTTGTAATCCCAGTACTTGAGAGGCTGAGACTGGAAGCCCTCCGCAACTTAGTGAGACCCTGTTTCAAAATAAAAAATAAAAATAAAAATAAAAAATAGGACTGGGGGATGTAGCTCAGTGGTAGAATGCCCCTGGGTTCAATCTCCAGTACCGCAATAAATAAATAAATAAATAAATAAATAAATAAATAAAAATAAACTGAGACCTAGAAGAGAAGAATTCATCCTTGCCAAGAAGGGTGCTCTACAGGCAGAGGGAACAGCATAAGCAAAGTTCCATGGCAGACTTGGCCATTGTAAATAATTCTGGCACCTGAGGAAAACAGTGTGTGTTCATTTAAGAGGGGGGAGGAAAGGAACGCAGGCAGTCCAAACATTGGCGAACTAGGGGCTTTGGTCCTCAGTGTGCCTCCAGCTTCTAGGCAGGAGGAGGCCGAGTCGCTGTCATCCTGCTCCCGCCGCTGCCACCCTCACCTGCTCCTCGGGCTTCGCTCTCACTCTCCCAAGGTGCCCCTCTCTGCGCTGCACACCTGCTCCCCATTTCTCCTCCTCGCCCCTCCCTCAGCTATGGCCTGTCCTCTCCCTGCTCTCCTTCCTTGGCTATGAGCTCTGCTCCCTTCTGCTCAGCTCCTCCCCTTCCCCCGTTGTCCTCCCCTCGGGGCTGAGCCCTGCTCCCCGGGCTCGCCCTCGCGCCACCCCGCCCCTTGGCCCGGGTAAGCATCTCCTAATTTTGTTCTAGAAGATAGAAAACTCTTCGTGGGCATGCTCAATAAGCAGCAGTCCGAGGACGACGTGCGCCGCCTCTTCGAGGCCTTTGGGAACATCGAGGAGTGCACCATCCTGCGTGGACCTGACGGCAACAGCAAGGGTGCGTGGGCGGGGCGTGGGCGGGGCGTGGGAGGGCGGGGCGGGGCGTGGGAGGGCGGGGCGGGGCCACAACCCCGGCGGGTTGGAAACCTGAGAAGGAGGCGTGGAAAGCGCCAGGAGGTCCTAGAACGGCCTGGAAGGAGAGGGTTTTGGGTGCTTCCAAGCCTCGGGTCCGTCGGGTCTTTCTGCTCTGTATGCTCTATCTCTGGGTTTCTTGTGCACGCTCTCTCCTATCTGCTTTCACCAGGGATGCGCCCTCTCCCCCTCGGCCCCGCCCTCGCCCGGCCTCGGGTCCCAGCTTTCTCTCTTCCTGGGTCCTTGGGCCTGTGGCTCAGCTTCTTCTGTCCCCGCAGGGTGCGCTTTTGTGAAGTACTCCTCCCACGCCGAGGCACAAGCCGCCATCAACGCTCTACACGGCAGCCAGACCATGCCTGTGAGTGTGGTCTTTGGGGCGGGGACGGGGCAGCCAGGAGCCTAGACTCCACCCCCACCCCCACCCTCACCCCCACCGCACACAGAGGAAAGCATTACCCTTATCACTGCTTCTCAGACAAGGACGATGAGGCCCAGAAATATATTAAGGAATAGTCTCGATGTCACCCAGATAGAGAATGCCATCTCACTCCCCCCCCAAAGCGTCCGGCAGAGAGGGCAGGCGGGCCCAGGCCAGGGGCGCGGACTGTTGGGGGCGGAGCATGGGGGCAGGTGGGTCTCACATGCCCCCTGGCTGCAGGGAGCTTCGTCCAGTCTGGTGGTCAAGTTCGCCGACACTGACAAGGAGCGCACGATGCGGCGAATGCAGCAGATGGCCGGTCAGATGGGCATGTTCAACCCCATGGCCATCCCCTTCGGGGCCTACGGCGCCTACGCTCAGGCAGTAAGTGGGGGCACAGATGGGGCGGCAATTCTGGAACGCACTCCCCCTGGTCCCCAGAGAGCAGGGACCCCTAACAGAAATACTGTTCTGCTCTGAGGAGTGAGCAGGACCAAGCATAAACCCAGGGTATAACCTCGGGAGGGTTAAGCGAAGCTGGTCAGATGGGGGTGGTTGCCAGAAGGAGGTGGGCTGCTGTCTTTATTCTTAAGGGGAGGAGCTAGATAGAAGACCCCTGGCAGGTGGATTACCCTCAGCTCCAACCCCCCTTCCAGCCAAATCAATGTGGAGTCCTAGGAAGCAGGAATGGAGGGAAGTTCAGGTGTTTGGTTCTCACCCTGCCCTGCCCCCACTCATGGAAAGGTGTCCTCAGGCCTTCTGGTCACTCCTGGCAAGGGTCTTGTGAAGTGACCCAAGCCCTCCACACCACACTTCCCCTGCAGCCCCTCAAGGCCTCTGGCCCACCAACTTCTTTTTTCCACAGTAGGGCCCACTCTGACAGCTGCCTCCAGACTTGTTACCACAGTCCCCACATGGTGGCACTGAGGTCCACTGTGTTCTGGTTGCAAATATACAGGCTCATATCGTTTCCCCAGCAGTGTCTAGCTTTGGCCACTCCAACAGCCTCCCCTAGCCCAGCTCACCTTTGTGACAACATTGAGGGTATGGGGGGGTCTATTCATGATTCTCCCATCTCTTCTGCCCAACAGATTCCAAATTAAAACCATTTGGGGCAGAAATGTATGTTGTTAATTCCACAGAGGCTCATCTAACATGTCTCTAGTACTTTGTGTGACAGACCCTAAAATGACAGGCCTCTCCCATGGAGCCAGTTCCCTTCCCTCACCCTCTACAACAACCTTAGAGTCCTGAAGAACCTATTACTACTTTTAAATGCAGTCCTCTCAGCCGGACATGGTAGTACTCTTGTAATCCCAATACTTGGGAGGCTGAGATAGGAGGATCACAGGTTCGCAGCCAACCTCAGCTACTTTGTGAGGCCCTCTACAACTTAGTGAGATCCTGTTTCAAAATAAAGAATAAAAAATAGGGCTGGGAGTGTAGTTTGGAGGTAGTATGCTCCTGGGTTCAATTCCTAGTACCAAATAAATAAATAAATAAATAAAGTCCTCTCCCAGGGAGGTGGTCCCTAATATCCAGTGAGGACTAGGACAGGACTGAGGAAGCATCCATCAAGCAAGGCTCTCTGGAGGTGGTGCCAGGAGACTCCCAGGCTCCCTGGGGCTCAGGGCCTGGGAAGCCCATTTCTAGGAGCTGAGCCCCCTGGTGGGGAGGGATGCCCCCTGGAAGCGCATATTTTTTCCACTCCTTCTGCCCCAGCTGATGCAGCAGCAAGCGGCCCTCATGGCGTCAGTTGCTCAGGGTGGCTACCTGAACCCCATGGCTGCCTTCGCTGCTGCCCAAATGCAACAGATGGCGGCTCTCAACATGAACGGCCTGGCGGCCGCACCTATGACCCCAACCTCAGGTAAGCCAGCAGGTATAACACAGAGCCTGGCCCCATGGGAGAGCATGTGGGGCCTAATTTCAGCTATCAGTAGGCAAGAGCACATAGTGTCTGGGCCCAAGAAGGTCTTGTCCTTTGGTAGGATGGGATTTGGGCCCCATCATAGGATTTCAGGGTGGAGAGAATTTCTCTCAAGTTGTTTGTCCATGAATTTTTAGGCAATAATTCATCTTGATCTCTATTAATAATATCTGAAAAGGAATTGACATAAAGTCCTCTCCCTTCAAGGTCTGAGGGAGAAGAGCCCTGCCAGTTATACAAACTTGTTCAATTGCTGGCCCAGGAATAGAAGGAAACTTTTTCCATTTCCCTTTATACCAACCTAGATTGTCTTGTTTTACAAGACAACTACAGGACCAGCTAGAGAGAACCACAGGAGTCATCAAAGGACAGGGAAACCCAGCTCACCAAGCATGTTTTTGATTGGCTCTAAGCTATTGTCCAGTTCAGTGATTCTTAACAGTGCAGTTTTGTCCCCACCCCTAGAAAATCTAACAATGTCCAGAGACATTTTTGTTTGTCACAACTGGAAGAGGGGAATGCTACTATAATCTAGTAGGTAGAAGCCAGGGATGTTGCTATACATTCTACAATGCGCAGGACAGCTCCTCACAACAAGGACATATCTGACCCCAATGATTGTCCTGTCGAAGCTGAGAACCCCTAGTATAGTCCCAAGGATTGGTCCAACACCTTAGGCTCTCGTTTACCTTGGCTTTCTGCACTCAGACCATAGAGGTAACCTTCCTGACATCCAGGGTCTATTCCTTTCCCAGCTAAAATCCAGGAAAGACTGTGTAGTCTCTGGACCAAACTTGAACACTACCCCATCCCTTAGCTTTGGTCCTCAACCTCAGGCACAGTCATGAGCCAGGGCAGGGCCAGCCTCAGGTCTTTTTCCTCAAGAGTACCCTGATATTTACATAGAGAGAAAGGACCTTTACAGCCTCTGTGCCTCAGTACATTCACCATACCATCCATATCTTGGGTTCCACCCACCTGGAATAGGGAGGACACAGGGTATTGCCATCTGACACCAATTTTATCCTTATTACCATGGCTATGACCATTGCTTCAACTGTAGGAAGCCTAGGTGTCTACTTTTTGTATGAGATAAAAGCAAGACCAGACTCTGCAATGACCTCTTTCAGTGTAAGGAACCAGAATTACAACCTTGTACACCTAAGCAGAGAAACTTCTTGGGGAGAAAGATTAGCCCCTCATGGGCCAATGATGACCAGCCAATACTAACTTACCTGGAGTGATCAAGAGCCACTGAAAAAGAATGGAGGAGGACCAAGTGTGATTAAAGTCAAGGGCATTGGGAATAGTCTATGTTCAAAGACAAGTTCTATAGGTTCAAGGACAAGCCTCGGTGGTCAGAGAAGTCTTCATGGGGTAGGTGGGACTTGGACTCTTCCTTGAAGGATAAATATAATTGGGATGGATGAAGCTACTCCATATAGGAAGATAAGCTCAGGCATGGTTCATAGATAAGACTGAGCTGGTGCAAGAAGTCTAATTCTATCCCCAGGCCCTGGGAGCCAGCAAGGTGGAGTTCCATGGGTTGGTCTTCCTCCCCTTTGTTTTGCTTGCCTCTCCTCTTCCATAATACCTCTGTATTCCTGGAACCAGGTGGCAGCACCCCTCCGGGCATCACTGCACCAGCCGTGCCTAGCATCCCATCCCCCATTGGGGTGAACGGCTTCACCGGCCTCCCCCCACAGGCCAATGGCCAACCTGCGGCAGAAGCTGTGTTTGCCAATGGCATCCACCCCTACCCAGGTAAGCATATCTGGTAGGCCTTCCTTCCCCATGCAGCACACTCCTCATCCATTCTGCCCTTGCCCTTGCTGTTATAACAGTGAATGAGTAGCTCCTACCCTCTGCCCATTTCCTGGTGAAACCCTAAATGTGATCAGGGAGGGCCAGCCTCCCACCCTGCTTCAGGGAACCTGAAGTGGTGGGAGAGAAGGGACCAAAATCCCACCCTTGGGGAGGTGTCTGTTGGATCAGTGAGAGACCCATTCCAGCAACCCCCTTAGGGAAGAAAAGACACAATGCAATTATACAGTCAAGCAGAGAGGCCAGTAACTGCAAATTAACTGAGTGTGAATTTGAGCCATAAGAATTAAGAGGATAGTTGGATAGTTTGGCATGGTGGAGCATGTATATACTCCCAGTGACTTGGAAGACTGATACAGGAGGATCCCAAGTTCGAGGCCAGCCTCAGAAACTTAGCAAAACCCTGTCTCAAAATAAAAAGACTGGGGATGTAGCTTTGTAGAGTTTCTCTGGGTTCAATTCCCAGTACTGCAATTAATATATAGATAGATAGATAGATAGATAGATAGATAGATAGATAGAATAGCCAGATGTAGTGTTGATTAGGAAAAGACTTGTTGGGGAAGGAAGCGGGGGCATATGGATCACCAGTATAGCTAGTACATACCAGTCAGGTCCCTTGGTCCACCCCAAACCCTGGTCAGCACCTGAAACAGCAGTTCAGAACCTCAAACAGTTCCTGGACCTGCAATTCATGAAGTATGGCACATAGGGAGATGCAGGAGCTCTGATTAACATTGCTTCTCTAAACTCAGCAGTTCTCCTGTGGTGAGAGTGTGCAGTTGGCCAGAGCATCTCCTCTTTCTTCTCTGGAGGATAGATTGATATTGGAGTGGGGGATGTGGGCAAAATCCCAGACTAGCAAGGGACAATGTAATAGAGATGTGAGGGTGCCGTTCCCCTTCCTGGAGGGCAGAGGGTGAGGTTACAGAGTTCTGTGAGTATTTGTAGGTGTCCGCTCTGTGCTGTATGAAAGGAGGGCCCCAGAAGGAGGGTAGGACATGGGCCTATCTGCTGGGAGGTTAAGGTCCAGTTGGGAACACAATATCCATAATGAGACAATAAGGCAGAACAAAGTTTGATCAAAAGTAAAGGTTCTCGGACTGAAGATGCTAAGGGATTCAGATGAGGGGGGAGTTCTGTAGGTGACAAAGCCCCCCAAAGAGCGTCCTTGAGGAGGAGGCTTAGATGAGACTTTCAACAGATGGGCAGGAATTGGAGAGGTGAGGATGAGCATGGAGTATACTCCTGTGGGGGGCTTTCCTGGAGGCCTAGAGATGGGAGGGGCCTGCCTGGTAGGGGCAGGGCTGGTGGGGAGGTTGGCCCAGTAGGACCGAGGAGGCCAGTCTGAGGTAGACACGCAGGAAGAACAGAATCGTGCTCCCCACTCTGGGTGCCCATCAGAATCCACTGCAGGGTTTGATAAAACCACAGAAATCTAGAGATTCTGATTTCACTGTCTGGAATGCGGCTCAGAGATCAGGAGTATGTAAAAGTTTCACCAGCAGCAGAGTGCAAGGTTGCTGTGCTAGAGGGAAGTAGAGGAGGAGAATTTCCTGACTCTGACCTTGGAGTTGCCCTTGATCCCATGCCAGTGCTTGCCGTGCATGCACCCTTCAGTACACGGAGTGACCAGAAGGATCTAGAGAGTGATGTGGTAGAGCCCAGAGTATTTGGGGTAGCAGTTAAAGATGAAGACTCCAGGCCGGTCAGGGTGGGGAGGGAGGGGCTTGGCAAGCTGGAGGTGGAAGTGACCCCACCAATCTCAGGCTCATGGGCTGAGAGATGCTGTCCCCAGCACATCTGGATGGCTTCATTTCCCAATCCTCCCTGCCTCCAAGCCCATCTGGATCTCGGGATTTGACAGACCTGTTCCTTGCCCACCCCCACTGGCATCTGTGAGCCATTTCCCTCATGGAATTTGGAAATGTTTCTTCCCCCCATTTGTAACAATCTGCCACTTCCCATAAACAGTTCCCTGCCAGAGTAAGAGGGAGGGATGGGAGGAAGGAAAGGAGAAAAGTAGTGCATTAAAAAATTAATTTACCATCTTTAAATGCGGAGTTTGGAGCCACGGTAATGAACGAGATCCTTCAAAATGTTCACTCTTTGGCAGTTACTAATGAGGTCGTTAAGCAGAGCAGTAGAAAGGGGTCTCGTGAATGCTTTTCTCCACTTCCTAGCCCCAGGTAGCTTCTCTGTTCTCTCCTTGTGTTCACCGAGAATGTGTTGGAAGCCCACAGTGTGGCCTTTTTTTTGCCACATAACACCTTAAAGGGGTGGCTTTCGCAAACATTAAAGGCTGTTCATTCATTTTTAGTTGAACTAGTTGCTGAGCATTGTGCTGGGGGGCTGCCATGTAAGTTGTGCAGGTTGTGTGTTATACAAGGGCACTAAACTATGTGCCCTGAGGAGGGGGCACCTTTTCTAATTTGCATAAAGGCACTGCATGGGTGAGCAGCTGGGAAGACCAAGAGGACAAGCAAGCTGTGGCTGCCCCTCCAGAGAGCTCCGAGGCTGGCAGAGGAGACAGGCAGAGGGAGCAGGAGGCAGGAGGACATCACTCTGCCAAGCACGTCACAGCTGGGAGCTCTTGGCTCCAGTCTCCACTGTGGGGGAGATGTAGGGACAGGGTGTTGGGCTGGAACAGCCCCAGGCAGAAAAGAGCCTACATCATGACCCTTCTTCAGCTTCCCCTGCTAAGCAGAGTCCTGGTCAACCAGCTCCTCCTCTGTGCCCCGGTTCCTAGGGTGTATGGAGCCTGTCATCCTGCTGTCTCTAGGGACATCTGCCCCAGGCTTTTCTATGGGCTCCTCTGAGGTCTAGGTGCTATTTTTTAAATAGAATGTTCCTAAAAGACTTAGGGATGTGAGTTCAGGAGGGGAGTTTGGGAATTCTGTCCAGTTAAAGGCCCCAAAGCCTCACAGCCAGGAAGCTTGGCTGGCCTGAGTCAATAGGCAGATGTGCCTAGGTGGTTTCCTTCCTGACATCCTGTGTCATCCAGTTTGCCCCAAGCATGCTGGGTCTGGGGCTGGGTCCTCCCTGTGACCACCACAGTCATCACCGGCCCTGGTCACCAAAGCTGTGGCCACCACTGGTTCATGCTCCAGGCTTATACTAACAGCTCCTAAGAGATAGCCGAGGACATAGAGGTGAACCACGCCCTCCTCTCAGACCAGCTTCTCAGAATTTGTTGCCAGAACGTCAGTTCAAAGGTCCCAGAGCCACAGGCCAGAGGCAGGGAAGGTTCTTGTCTTCTGGCTCCATGGATTCTGTAGCAGCACCCTTCTAGGCCTGTCAGGCAGACCTCACCCATATGGCCAATCCCTGCTGCGAGAGTCTCTAGCAAGGCTGGGAGTGGAAGACCTCGTGCTTTGTGCACATTCCCTAGGAATGAGGGAGGGGCCCTCTGTTTGAGCACCAAGAGGTGGCCCAGGAGGACAGAGTGGCAGTGTGAGGCCTCCTCCTGTGGCTGTTCTTTAACTGAGATGGGCTCTTCCCGGCTGTTCCTTCATATACTGCCCCCGACTTCTGCTGAGGATCACTGAGGACCAGCCCCCTTCTGGGCAGCCTCCAGCCCACAGCCCCTCTCCTGGGCTGGGTCCCTCCATATCTCTCCACCAAGGCCCTTGTGGTTGAGCCCTCCTCTGTCATCTCTTCCCCAGCTTCCACATTCTTCTGCATGAACTCCTATCTCCACATCCCAGACCAGCTGCATCCTGCATCCCCCCCACCAGGGGGGTAACTTTCTACTGTGCTAAGGGTCCTGGGAATGGAAAGATGACCGCCAACAGGACCCAGCACTCAGAGTCCCTGTCTCAGACATATTGCCCCAGGCAAGCCTACAGTGGCTGGGAAGGGCAGTGTGGCCATAACACCATCCCCTGGGCATGGTGGGGCAGGGGCAGTTTGGATGGACACCACTGACCTCTGCCCCCTTGGCTTCCTGCAGCACAGAGCCCCACGGCCGCGGACCCGCTGCAGCAGGCCTACGCTGGAGTGCAGCAGTATGCAGGTCGTTAGTATCCACGCGTCCCCTCGGCTCTTCCCCCAGCCGTGTTCATCTCTCCATGCCTGTGGCACCAGTGCCCCTTCCCACCCCAGACCTGGGCCCTGCATGGGATGGAGAGAGGGAGTGTCAGGGGGCCTCGGTGGGAGGAGAAAGGGCTGTGCTGGCAGAGACACCCCTACCCCATCTAGGCTGCCTCTCTCCTCAGGTCCCCTAGCATTCAGGGCAGAGTTTTCCCAATATGGCAGGGGCTCTGGTGGTGGTGGGTGGGCAGAACTTCAGGCAAGTTGGTGAGTCGTGCTGAAGCTCTGCCCTTGCTGTGAAGACGCTGGTCTTTAAGGTCCCATTTCCCTTCCTCATGGTATTGTCGGGCCAGTTTGCCCAGGAGGACCAAGCTGCACAGTAGCACTGTGGGCCAGGCCAGACCTGGGGTGCTGCCACTGGGCACAGCACGTGGTCACTAGACCAGGAAGCACAGATGCCCAGGTTAGGGAGAAAGAGGGACTCTGAAGGGGAAGCAGCCCCCTCCCCCCCCGCCTCCTCTCACCCAAGCAGGTATAATAGTTTGCCAGGAGAAGAGGCAGCCCCAGGTAGTATGGGTTGGTGAGAAGAGACAGCCTGGGGCCAGCAGATGGCCTGGGGTCATTGAGTCCAGCCAAGCTGTTGGATCAGCTTCTCCCTTTCTCCCCCTGCTGGGCTGGGTGACACACCATAAACATCCTGCCCAGCCTGTGTCCCTCTGTCTGACCTAGTCAGGGTCCCTATTCTACCTGTCTCCCTGGAGGGGGAGGGGCTGCCTGGCAAGGTGGGAACTCGGGAAATATCTCACTTATCTGGAACCCAGAGGAAGTTCTCTTGCTGGCCAGACCCTCCCCAGCTCTGACCTTGAGCCCCACAGCTCTGGGAGCCAGGCCAGGCTGAGGGAGAGCAGGCCATGCTATCATATCTGACTCTTTAGAACCAAATACAGAAAATATCAGGTTTACCAAACTCGGCCCTCTGTTCCTGACGCCTACCCTTGGTGGGCTCCCCAGAAGCCAGATCCACACCCCGGGTGGCTCCCCATTTCCCATACAGGCACCATCTGAGTGGAAGTGAGGGTAGTTCGGCCATGGCTATCTGCTATTCCAGATTTGGAATGATTTGCCTGACCCCCAAACACACACACACACACACACACACACACACACACACACACACACATACACACACACACACCTCTAATCTTCACCCAGTCCCTTCTCCTTCACTAATATTGAAAACTAAAAGCTGCTTCCTCTGAAGTGGCCGAGCTGCCAAGTATCTTGTGGCCAGCTAGCCCTTGCTACCTGACTAAATTCTCTCGTTTTCTTCCTGCACCTCGTCCTGTCTGTCTCTGAATCTTGTGGTCGTCTCTCGCCTCTTCTCTTTGGCCCTCCAGCAGCCGCCTACCCTGCTGCCTATGGTCAGATAAGCCAGGCCTTTCCTCAGCCACCACCAATGATTCCCCAGCAGCAGAGAGAAGGTGAGTCTCGGCCCCTCCCCTGCCCTCTTCCCTTGAGGCTGCTCACCTGGGCCTCTGCCTCACCTGGGCCACCAACAGAGGCCTTGGTTGGAAAGGCAGCCTTGGCTGTGCGTGTGGAGGTGGGTGGGGGGAGACACAGGGTTGTGAGATACAGTGCTCTCCTATCTGAGCATGGAGGTGCGCGTCTTGTGGGCAGCCATACAAACCAAGTGGCGGCCGGGCCCAAGGGCAGAGGACTGGACAGAATGCCCCCAGGGTCAAGGGTCATGAACGTTGGCACCTTTTCCATTACCCTCCATGACCTGCTCCTGGTCTGACACAGCTCAGGTACTGATTTCTTGGTCTTTAAAAAAAAATCCTTGAGAGCAGTTGGAGTTGTGTTCCTTCCCTGGCAAGCCCTCGAACCAGCCCTTAAACAGAACCAAGCAGGGGTTAGGTGCAGGTGTACCCCTACCCAGGTAGTTTCCAGCTTTATGGAGGACATAGTGGCCTGTCCTTGGGGTCTTCATTCACGATCCCACCGCTGCGTTCCCAGGAGCTGACAGCATAGCTAGGAGGTGAGACTTCAGTGATGTGGTCATTTTGCAGCACCAGCCCTGCTAGCTGTGGGTGCTGAGAAGGAGGTGAGAAGCCTTAGGTGGTCAGGACAGTGAGGCCCTGCAGGGAGTGGGGTCCAAGACCCCTTTCTTCCTGAATATGCAGGATCCAGCCAGTGGTAAGGCCAGAGAGAACTAAGTGCTCACAACTGGGGGGCAAGGGAAGACTAGTTCATCCTGGACAGGAGACCATGTATGCCCTCTGGGTGACCAGGAGAGAGGCGGGGCTCCCAGGTATGACTCCATGGGCAGGATGAGGCAGAGGGGTGGGAGTGCCCCAGTGCAGGGGGACCTTGAAAGCTGCACCCAGAGACCCTGATGTAAACAGAGCAGGGCAAGCAGGATCCATTGGCTTGGGCTGCAGGCACCGCATAGTGACACTTGGTTCTCCCAACCAGTGACTAGAGACCCAGGTAAGTGAGGAAAGGAGACTGGATAAACAAGCCTCTCCCTAGAGGGGTTCTGCTCACTGACAGCTGAACTTGAAGGGCAGGAACACTAATGAGGTCCTGTCTTCTCTTCCCCCATGGAAGAGTCACCTGGCAGCAAGGCCACTAAATTTGCCCCAGCAGCCCACATGGCAGGGGGTTCCAAATGCCCAACTCATAGCTCCTGCAGCAGACTGTCCTAGAGCCATGGGATGTAGGATACTCAGAAAGGACCTTGGGTGTCTGATGGTCCAAACCCCTTTGGCAAGATAGGTCTTCAACAGGCCCTGGAGCCTGAACACTTGAGAGCCTGGGCTTTAACGCAGTCACCCTAGGTCAGACTCCCAGCTCTGCCACCTCTTCCTCATGTGACCCTGGACAAATCACCCCCTCAGCCAGGGTCCTCACCAAGAGAGTGAGAGCAGTGATGACCCCTCCCTTGAGGGCTGTGAGGGTCAAACTTGCTCAAATCTGCCCTCTAAACTCTATGTAGCAAGTATCTGCCCATGGCCCTTCCTCCACCAAATGGTCACCCCCTCCCCCTGAGAGCTGTGCATTAGGCGTGCCGCCCCAGCTCACGGGCATTCAGAAGCTGCTGAGATCTGTCACCAGACCTCCCCTTGCCTGGGAGAGCCAGCTACGGAGCCCGGGGTACCCATCGGAGCCCCGCCCACACCCTGCTCTCACGCCCTGCTGTAGCTGAGTGACATCTGGGCCCTCCCTGTAAAGTGGGCAGGGGTGGTCATCAGCTTTTCTTCCCAGAGGGTCCCTTCCGGCTGTGGCTGTTGGGGCGATCCTGCTACTGCCCTCGCTCAGCCTAAGTCCTCATCAGTCAGGACAGAACCACAGCAGGTGACCCACCAGTTCCAGAGGTGACAGTACAGGCCTAGAGCAGAGGCCCTGCCACCTGTCATCCTGCTGGCTTCTAACTATAGGCAGCTCTCTGTGTCACCCTGGCCTGTGAGTTCATGAGCCTCTCAACCCTGGTGCGCATGCACGTGTACACACACACACACACACACACACACACACACACGCAGCTGCAGATCAGTGCTTCCCTAACTCAACACACATGACAACCTCCACTGCTGGCCTTAACCTCAGGTCCCCCATCTGCCTCCTGATCCTCATCCCCACCTCCCATTCTATGCCACCCATGCGTCTACTTCTGAGCTCTTCACACCTTCTCCATCTCCAAGCAGCTCCAGCCACACACACACACCCTTCACCCTACTCCTAGACCAGGCCCTGTGGGCTGGTCCTTACCTCAGCCTCTCCTTGGGGCAGGGAACCTCCCATAGTTGTCCCTCTATCTTTCTCCCCAGCCACAATGCACAGGATTGGCCACCACAGGAGAGAGGGATAGGGAGGGGTATGACATGAACCCAGATACCAACAGACTGTGCTGCACACCCAGGCAAAACATGGCACTGGGAGGGGGTGCTGGGGACTCCCTCCTCCTTGGATGAAGGAGGAGGTCTCCAGCACACAGAGCTAGGGAGGCAGGTGTTCCAGGCAGGGAGCCAGCAGGAGCAAAGGATGTAGCCAGGAATGAGGCGAGCCTGGGACCAGGAAGACAGGCAGAAAGGTGGGTTGTTGCTTGACCAAAGCCAGGTCCCATGGTGTTGTTTGAGGCCTGGGCCAGAAAGAAGGCTGTATTCCTCCAGCTCCACCAATAGTTGTTCTCTGCATCATGGCCACCTTCCCTTGTGGAATGCTGCACACCAGTAGCTAGGGAAGACCCTCCTGCCAGCTCCTTGTCTTTGAGCCTAAAAACCAACAGAAGCCTGAATCGCCCCAAGGCCACTCACTCCACAGATGGAACAGGGCTATCCTCAGGTGGCTATGGCCCTGGCTCTGCCAGGGACTGTGGTGTTGTCAGGCGTGGTCACTTCCTGTCTCTGAAGCTCTGCGCCACCATTTCTCTGGTTTGGACCAGACTGGTCTCTAAAGTCCTGCCAGTCCTGCCATGTGGATGTTGTGTAATCTGTGAGTGAAGGGATACAGAAAGGACTTGGGGTATAGACTCACTGTGGGGCAGCTAAAGCTGCTGTCTAGTCAGGCTGGGGCTGGAGGGTCGTCCCTGGGGTTCAGCTGTATACCATGCAGATGGGACTGCACTTAAAGCCCTGTCTCTGCAAGCTCCTTGTCTCTTTAAGGGGAACTGATATCCTCAAGAAGCAGCTTGCAGAGCTTGAACTTGGAGTGAGGGCCCCAAGTCCACAGCAGGTGTCATCATGGAGAGGGCCATCAGGGGAGCTTGGAAGAGCAAGAATGAGAACAGAAGGGAAGGCAGGTGCTGGGCCGGAGTGAGGCCTGGGCAGGAAGACAGAAGGCTGATGCCTCTGCCCCTAGGGAGTGCCAGGTCTGGTAGGGGAGAAAACCTCCCAGATATTGAGAAAGGGCCCCAACTCACAGAGTGTGGAGGATGGGCTCTGGAGAAAGACCAGAGGGAGAGACAGGAGGTGCTCTGGGGAAGAGGGTGTGGTGGGAGTACCTGGGGGTGGGGTCCTGGAGGAGGTGTTATTTAGGTTGGGCCTCAAAGTTGGTTCCTGCCCCATCAAGGAGTACATTCCCATGGCATGGCTGGAGGGGACAGGGTGAGAGGAGACCAGGGAACATTCCTGCGCCTGGTTCTGAACGCGCCGTCCACTGGCAGAGTGCCTGGGGTGGTGGGGGGATGGGGACCAGGGGCCCAGAGGTCAGCCGGGTGGCTGTGGTGGGCAGAGAAGTCCTTTCTAGAGACTGTGGGCCTCAAGGGCTAGAGATAGGTGGGGGGAAGAAGGAGGGGAATGGACGGAGACAGGAAAGGAAGAACAGAGAGAATCCACAGAGCTCTTTGCCCTAGAACTGGGTTGTCTGGCAGCCTCATTGGTCCCAGAGAACCAAGACAGTTGGTTCTGGCCATGAGAGCCACATAGCGGGCCACATCAGTGCCTTATGACCTTTGCTTTCAAGCTCATGCTTAGGTTCCTACAAGCCTTGATCAGAACCCCGGTTCTTACACAGCTCTATGTGCAACTGTTTCCTTCCCATCAGCCAGAGGTTGGGCACCATCCCTGAATGACCACGAGTCACTTCAAAGGGTGAAATGACATGTGGCAGATGCTATTTAAAATGGCAGGAAATAGACCATGCATCTTAGAAAGATGTCCATTTCAGAGAGTTAAAGTAGAGCATTCTGACCATTAAAAATGTAAATATTTAATAAACTGGAGATTTCAAAATTCAAACCCCTCCACAGTATTCAGGGAATCTGGAGGGTTGTAATTTATGACAAATAGAGAAGAGCACATGGTGCACACTATGGACACCACAGCCTGGGTTCATATCCTGGCTCCACTCTCTCCCTCCAGACTATGTGTCTTTTGGCAGGTGACTTAACCTCTCTGGGCCTCAGTTTCCTCATCTGTGAAGTGGTGATGACAATGTAGTTAAGTCATGGGGTTGCTATAAGGATGGAGTGAATTATCAGCCTGAAACATAGTCCATGCTATAGAAGTGGCAGGGCTGTTACTGTTGGAAGGAGATGAAAGCTTTCTCATGCAGTCAGGCTCTAGTGCGCCCTGGCTAATGATGGAGCCTTGGCATGTAGCCTTTCCTGTGCCACCCACTGGAGGAGGCAGGATAGATCTCGCTTTCTTCCTTCAAGACCAGGAGTGAGTGTGAGGTATGGGGCAGGGCCTTTGGGCTTCATGGCTTCAGGTCAGGGAGGTGCCTGGGCCAAGGCCACCACCTGTGGGCACTCTGGGCCAGTCTGAGCTGGGCCTGAGAAGCAAAAAGTGAAGTGTCTCACAGCACAGGATGTGACTGCCCTGGACCATTCTCTGCCCTCCCAGAGCAGGCTGAGCAGGAGGGAGGCCCCCAAACCTCCCTGCCCTGCCCTGCCCTCTCAGCACTGCATTTCCAGGGACACAGCTCACCAGGCTTTGGCATGTTCATTTCACCCTCTCATCGACCACACCCTGAATTGCCAGGCCCCCTGCTACTGATCCATTTTGCAGAAAAGGCAACTGAGGCACAGAGAGGTTCAGAGACTTGCCCAAGGGCAGAACAGAGACCAGAGCTCAGACTTGGGGCTCAGCAACCCCCATTCTCCAGGGGTCCCCTTGGATCTTGAATGAAATCCCCCTCCTAACCTCGCCCCACCCTCCCCGCTGCGCTGCCTAACTCGCTCACCTCTCCTCTGTCTCTCTCTTCCCCCACCCTGCCATCCCTCCTCCCTGCCCACCCCCTCCCCTCACCGCAGGGCCCGAGGGCTGTAACCTGTTCATCTACCATCTGCCCCAGGAGTTTGGGGACGCTGAGCTGATGCAGATGTTCCTCCCTTTCGGTAATGTCATCTCCTCGAAAGTGTTTGTGGATCGGGCGACTAACCAAAGTAAATGCTTTGGTGGGTAAAGATAATAAACCAATTAGCTTCACCTAGGACAGGGGCTGCTCGCACCAATTCTGGTGTCCACCGCCTCTCACCTGCTCCTCCGCATCGCCCCCAGGTGCTCCTGGGCCCAGCCTCCATCGCTCAGCCCTCTTCTCTCTTCTACTGTCCTTTTTGCTTCTTGGCTTTCCCTGCCCACCCCCACTTGACTCCCACCTCCCGCATCCCAGCCCAAAGGCCCAGTTCCAACCCCCTGAGAAAGGAAGGACCACTTTAGGCAGGGCTGGGAGGGGCAGTGAGCAGAGCCCAGGACATCCACTCTCCCAGCAGCCTCTCTCCCCTCATGGTCAGAGTGGCCAGCCTGAGCCCTGGGGTCAAAGCCCAGTGATCTCTGGGGGCATTCAGTCCAAGAGGCCCTACCCCACCTGCCCCTTAGCTGCTCTCTCCATCTCTCCGTCCTGCTGCCCCCTCCATCTACCTGACCCTCACTCCCCTCCTGCCATGCAGTGAACCCTCCTCTCCCCTACCCCTGCCCCCTCCCAGGCCACCAGAGCTGGTAATTGTTGAGGAACCCAGAGGAGACTGGCCCCTGGCCTCAGGAAGCCAAAGCTCTGAGCCCAGATGGAAATCACACTCAAATGCAGTGAGCTCTGTGAGGTACCAGACAAGGAAGCAACCAGGAAGGCAGAGGAAAGACAGACAGGGCAGAGGCATGGGACTGAGATGGGAAGAGGCAAAGGACAGGGAAGGAGGTGCCAGGAAGCCTCAGGGAGTCCAGTGAGGGATAGTCCATGCTGGGGAGGGCGCTGGCCATTCTAATGAGGAGGCTTCATTTGGTGTGGTTGGCCAAGGAAGATGGTGCAAGAACAGAGATACAGCTTTCAGGAACTTTGCCCAGTGGCAGGGTATTAGATGGGAGAGGGAAGATTTGGGAGCATCCAGGAGTCTGAGAAAATACAGGATACCCAGTTATATCTGAATTTGAAATTTGACATAAATAACAGGCACTTTTTTAGTATGTGTCCCAAATATTGCATGTGATATGTCTCATGTAATACTGGGGATGTGCTTACACTAAAAAAGTATTCGTTGCTGGTCAGAAATTCCATTTAACTGGGCATTCTGTATTTTTATTTGCTAAATCTGACATCCCTATCCAGGAAGCTCCAGATCTCCTCCTGGAAGCCTCACTCATCCCCATGCCTCTCCCCTCTTGGTCCCTTTTCCTGTTCCTCCCCCACTTCCATCAGCACATCCTTCTAGGGCCAGATCCACTCATGAGTCCTTGAGGACTGAGGGAGTGCAGTCCAGAGAACCGCACATGGAACCAGAGCTGAGTCTGCCAGAAATTCTAAGTTGATCCCAGATTCTGGGGCTTTGAGGAAAGAGTGGGGGCCTGTGTTGGCCACAGAACCCTGTCACAGCTTGGGGATGGTAGAGGGAAGAAAGGACACAGTGGAGAAGCATCAGGAAGCACATGCTAAGGGCTTGCAGTTTAGAGACCGGCTTTCCAGAACCATGAGGGCTTGAGGATTCAGAGTGTGTTTCCCATAGGAGTCAAGATTTTTTCCCCACAGTGTCCTCCCTTCTGGCAGCTGCTACAGGAAGGCTGTGGTCCTTTAATAGCATAGAGTTACCCCAGCAGCTGGTTTTTCTTTAGGTATGGAAAAACAAAAGAAAAAAAGGGTGCATCCCTCCATTGTTGGACCAGTATTTCTCCTTATGAATTGCAGAGATGTATGTAAAAACAACAAACTGCAAATCATTTACATTTGCTCGTTAAGTCTCAAATGTTACATAAATAAGAAGAAAAGGGCCAGGAGCCCAGGAAGTGCTAGGCTTAATCTCCAGTTGCATCCTGTCTGGACACATCAGGCCTGTCCCTACCAGTGCAGCCGGTGTTTTCAAAGGCATTTCTTCAGAGTCTGCCCTAAGCACTACCTGCTTAAGTTCTCCAGGACCAAGGCTGCTTTTATAGAAATCATCCTCTGTACGCCTCTACTCTGCCTCTCTCTTCTCTTCTCAAACTTTAATCTAAATGCCCCTTGGCCTTAAGAAGGACAGGCTTCTGCCACACTGGTCCAGTCAGCTGCTTCTCCTTAAGCCACTTGGTTTCTTTTGCTCACTACAGCAGTGGTGCATTCTGCCACTCACCTGCCCTGTGACACCTGGCTCCAGCACTCACTCATGGGCAAGTCATTGAACACTGAACCTGTGTGCTCATTGATGAAACAGGGACACTAGCAGTCACCCCTCAGGGATGCTGTGAAGCTCTATGAGATGTCTATGGCAGGGGCCTGACCAGAAAGACCCTTTGGAAGTGCCACAGTCCCTTTTCTTCTGAAAGGCAGTGCTATTTTTGCAGTAAACACAGTCCTGTGTTAAAGTGGACTCCTCAAAGGCTGCAGACACTCTTGATAAGCATCAGCATACATTTATAAGCAGAATCTTCCTGAGGCCTTCGGGAGAGCATGTGAAGCACAAATGGTCCCTATGCTGGAAGGAGGGCCGGGGTGGGTACTAGGAGGGCCTGCTACCTGCTAGGCTTCCCACAGCGTCTGGGAGGCAGAAACTTCTTGAAGCTGGGATGAAAATAGGGTAAGGGGCTTTGGGGAAAAAGGAGACAGTCCTGGGAATGGAGAACATGGGAGATAGTGCCCAGAGCCCTGTCCACCGGGGGTCTCCAGTCTACAGGCAGACTCTCCTTACTCTGACTGCTAGCTAATTAACACAACTAAGCAAGGAAGAAAAGTTCCCTTGAACCCAGAATGCTTTGCAGCTCTGAGGAAGCACGGTTTCTTCCCTTCTCTAGAACCTCCTCTGTATTCTCCCCACCTAGTGACTAGCTTTCCCTCCATACCTTGTCATAGACAGCCCCGCCAGCCCTATTTCTTTCTCCCTTCTCCTCTCTGCTTTGCTCATTCTCTTTTCCTCAAGAAGAGCCACCAAGCCCAGTGTCCAGGTAGGGTTGGCACCCATGGGGTCAGAGTATGAGCACAGCAGCATGTCACTCACAAGCAGGCGACCTCATCCTGGCAGGGACAGAGGCTCTGGTTTGACCACCCTCCTTAGTCTGGGGACAGCAGTACAG